>WNGS01006636.1:8152375-8163961 GCA_020271785.1 Procambarus virginalis
TATCTGTCACTCTGTACTACTGCTCACCCGACACACCCATACAGATCAAATAAATTAACCCAACAGTTAACCCACATAACCCCCGCTTTCCAACCAATCACTCACAACCTTTCCTCACACGGGCTGCAAATAACCTCAATATAGACCTCTCTATACCCAAAACTCGGAACACAACTTACTACTGTTCCCCCGATTCCACTTGGCTTTATACAACTCCAAATACAGCAATACAACTCGAGACAACATTCCAAAGTCTGCACCAAACTCAGCCATAGCCCTCAGTCCTCTCTCTCAACAACGAAAATTGCTCCCAAATACCACAGAGATTTATACAGATGGATCTCGCATCATCTGAACACGTACCCTCGGTCACTAGCGCTGTATGATACCGGAATATCATCTCAAGCAGGGATGGCGGTTACCAAACCAACTATCTGTTTTCACAGCTGAATTATATGCCTTATATCAAGCTCTCCAAATAATCACAAACATTACCAATCGGGACATATACAATCTGCAGTGACTCCAAGAGTGCGATTCAGCAATTACGTCTCTTCAAAACATGCAAGGAGTTTGTTTACCCATGTCTTCAACTTCTTCATGACATCGATTGAACGGTTATGATACCTCTATCCAATGGGTCCCAGCGCATTGTGGTATTCTCCATAATGAACTAGTAGATCACTAGCCAAAGCAATGCACAACACACCTCACATTACCCTCATCCAATTCCCATGTTGCACGTAAAGGAGCCTTCAAAAATACCATCACCCAAGATTTGCGACGAAATGAAAACGTCATGCTCACCTTTGTACTATGGGTCCATTAAAAGAAATGGGAACTTGGAAACATGTCAGATATAAAAACAGAGGATTGATATAGCGATGACCAGATTTAAGGCTGGGACAACCCAAACTAGCAGCACACAGCTCTAAGTACAGAACAGACATAAACGAACTCTGCATCACTGTCAAGTGCCTGAAACAATCGAACACTATCTCCTTCACTGCTTCCGACATTATAGTGACAGAGTAAATTTCAAACAAGTACTTATCTCACTTAAAATACCTTTTACCATCGAGCATATATTAGGAGGCGGTGACCACTCATTACAAGAAAAATACCAAATAGTCAAAGCACTGGCTAAATATCTCCAATCGACCAACAAATTGGGTCACATCTGACCCGTGCCATATTTATACCTGGCGCCACCAACAGCTAAACACAGAAAACAAATGCCTCGTCGCAGCACCACGGATCAGCTGACGCTATAAGCACAACACACCGCCCTACGGTGCGGCAAGTCTCCCTCTAACACACACCTCTGTTTTAGTCGCCGCTCCTCTGTCTACACCACAACGCAACAAGAACTTTTGAAACTCTTATCGTCTTCAACATAAACGCCTCTACCAACATCTGTACTGGTGCAGTCATCGAGAGGACAAACCCTTCATGCAAACTGCACCTACTATCAAGAAGAAGAAGAAGAGGGGAGTGCACCTCAGCAAGGGCAGCAACCGAGAGGGAAGCAGGGGCCAAAGAAACCTCCATAGCAGGAACAGGGGGCGCAACCACCGAAACGGGTGGGGAAGGAGCAATAGAGTCAGTAGTAAGGGCCGAGGAAGAGAGCGAAGCCTTCTTACCCGCCGGGGAGGAGGAAGGAGAGGAGCCAGGCTTACGCTTCTGACTTAAAGAGACCGGTGTCCCAGCAACTACGTACCGGGCAACGGATTCCAGCGTCTCAACAGGAGAAGCTGAACGAGAGCACACACGGCGGCTGTTAGGAGAGCGATGGACATCAGCCCGCACCGACAGGCGGCGGGGAGAGTCAATAGATGGAGGAGAAGGATGGGAAGGAGGATTGGAGGGAGACGAGGAAGAAGACACAGGAGACATGACAGACCGGGTAGAAAGAAGGGAACCCCAGACAGAGGACCAGGACGGGAACCCTTCGGGACAGAATTCAAAGGAACAGAGGAGGGGGCAGTGGGCGTATCAGGGTCCAAGGCCCGGAAACGGTTGTGAGTCTGAGGAAGGTGGAAAGGACGAGGAGAGGAAGAGCGCAACACGCGAGCATAAGAGACGTTAGCAATAAGGCGGGAGCCGGCGAACCTGGCGCCTCGCCCCAGGAAAAGATAAACGCTCCCGGTGCTTCAAGGTGAGGACGGCTGCCTCAAGCTTGTAATGGATACACGCACGGGAGAAGGAAGGATGGGCCTCACCGCAGTTGAGGCAGCGAACCTGGGGAGAAGTGCACTCCGACTTAGAGTGACCTTTGCCCCCACACAAAGGAAAGAGAGAGACAGTCCCAGAGCAGCGGAGGGCACCATGCCCAAACCTCCAGCACTTGTTACAGAGCCTAGGAGAAGGAATGTACTCCTGGACAGAGCACCTGGCACCAGGAAGAATGACAGAGGGTGGAAGGGTCCTACCATCAAAGGTAATCTTCACAACCGAAGGGGTTGACGGCGATGACCACGAGGGGGACGAGTAAACGTGTCAACCCGGAGGACAGAATGGCCCTGGGCATTGAGGATATGCCGAATATCATCGTGGCAGTCCTGCAGATTCCGAACACCGGTCGCAACATGGGGCGGGAGGAGAATAGTGCCAACACTGGCATTCAACTGAGCATTCTTTGAGACCCGAACAGGGGTCTCGCCAAGGCAGGATAAGGCAGCCAAGCGGGAAGCTGCATCCTGAGAAGGAGCAGCAATGACATGTGTACCGAGACGAGTGGGGTTGAAGGTAACAGAGGCATCCACGGAATCAACAAGATGTCGATGGAGGGAGAAATCATCAAGAGGCGCAGAATCAAGAGGGAGGAGATCAAAGTATTTGGCCCATGAAGCAGGACCAAACAAGGCTTGATAGGCATCAGAACGGGAAGGAATCGAGCGAGTGCGGCCGTGTCGAGGACGGCGTTCAGAACCCCCAGAGAGAGAGGGGTTAAAAGGCGCAATAGTTACAACTAGAGATGGAGCCATGCCAGGGGACGAGGTAGTCACAACTGGGGGCTTGGGGCTCGACCCAACCACAGAGGAGGGAGGGGAGCCGAGGGGATTAGTCAGAGAGGCCAAAGGAGGAGCAAGGTCGGGGCCCAGTGCAGCAGAGGCTACAGAGCCCGGTCTTCCAACACGGACTGACTCGGGGGCTTGGTCGCCCACCCCACGAGCCTGAGACGGTAAAGGAGGAACAGAATACAACATAGGTACGAACCATAAACATTCATTCACGAATGTGCCCCCATACCCACCATGGAGACACAATTAGAGGCAGGACACCGAACAGGAAGCTATCGCTGATCATGCCGGGGCCCCCTAGGGGTGCGTCGTGAGTATACGCCCCACAAACACCACCTTAAGAACCGTCAGTCCGTCGAGATCGGGTTCAGTGACGAAAGGGGGATTGACAATAAAAGGTTCCCCTCGCTCTCGACGTTGGGTACTACAGTTCTATGGGTGCAAGAGTATGCCTCCTCAAGCACCCGGGCGTCAAAATAGAAGAAGTCCAAAGGAAAAACCAAAACAAGCAAAAGGTCGGCAGGAACGGCAAACAGATAGGAGAAGAGGGGGAGAAAACGAAACAGAAGGAAAAGGAAAAGTGGTTCAGCATAATTTGAGAAGACAGCAGCAGGAACACAAGGCCACAAAAGGACAGAGGACTGTCCCAAGGAGCATCACACTCCGGCAGCCGCCCACTAAGCCCACCTCACGGCAGCAACGAGCTGAACGGGGAGGGGGGTTGAATAGAAGATAAATATTGAGCACAAATGAAATGCAGTGCTGTTGTGTTTGGGATTTTGTTTCCTATGCTCAGTGTTTCTGTGCATGACCAATATTTAGCCTTGTTTTGAGGGATTATATGAATAATCCCTCAAGTAATATCAGTAAACCAGTTGGAATATGATAGGCATAACCAAAAGGAGAAGAAACTATATTTTTTTGTGCCTTGAAGACAAAAAGACGAGGCCAGATAGAAGATTCATGCTGGGATTGAAGCTCCTGGCCACTCAGGTGTCATGGGACTAAACACTTCACCAAATGGTAATGAGTAGAGAAGAGTTATATTATTAAGGGAATTATTCCTTAAACCTGTGTGACAATGAACCTTCAATCTGATATGATACTTTGATTTATTTTGCGTCCTCAAATGAAGCTCTCTTACTTTTTTTCCCGAGCAGACAGTAATTGTATAGAAATTTCCGAAAATAGATACAAAAGTGAATTTTTCTTTCAATGTAAAGTAATAATGACTGACCTCTGAAATTTGAATCTTTGTTAGTCAACGATTAAGATTAAGCTGATGGCAGAATTTTGATTTAATAATGATCTAAAAGAAACAAAGTCGAAGAAAAACCATGATAGTAAGGCGAGACTAGCCCCAAGCATCTGGTCTACAACCTTGGCCCTTGTATTATAGATCTAGATATATTCAGTGATTATGTACCACATGCAACAGCAAAATGTTGAGTGTAAAACCAGCGCACACACCAGAGAAACTGTATGACAGTGGTGGTGTTCCAGGTTAAATATTCCCATCCTCTTCCGAGTATATCATTGCCTGTGAGATCTATAGTGAGGTGATACAGTCCGCTCTCTCACCCTGTTTAACGAGTATACTTTTCTATTTCGCATACTCGGTAATAGCTGCGGTTTACACTATTATTTAACTTTATGTTTGTCCAGACCACGTTGTTATGCTCTCCTAAGACTCGGAAAATCTACCCTGTCGGAAAAAAAGACATCATTTACTAACATTTAATATAGTATGCTGCTGTTTTTGTACTAAGTTATTCATCCAAAGAAAACGAGATTGCAGTGAAATTTTCATCGGAATCAAACGAGGATATCACTGTCACGTCGCTATTAAATTCATCTAATAATATTGGGAATTCTTCTTCTTAAAGCATCAGTCTCTAGATTGTGAACATCATAAAACATTCCCCCTTGAATCAACGTAATTATAAATACTAAAATAGATTAAAAATAAACCCTCTTTCCACTTCTGGATAAAACGAATCTGGAGAAAAGCCGATGCGGGGAGGAGGGCCAACGCCATTAAATTTAATGTAAATAAATCTCGCTAAGGAGCACGCTTGAAGCTCTACAATTATTTCTCTCTAGACACAGTGTTATGGGAGGTACAACTCTCCCATCATCAGCACGATCTTCGTCAACAATAACGGAAGTGCAGGCGATGAGTCACAATAACGTGGCTAAAGTATGTTGACCAGACCACACACTGGAAGGTGAAGGGACGACGACGTTTCGGTCCATCCTGGACCACTCTCAAGTCGATTGTGATCGACACAATCTCACAATCGACTTGAGAATGGTCCAGGACGGACCGAAACGTCGTCGTCCCTTCACCTTCTAGTGTGTGGTCTGGTCAATAAGGTAAGTGTTCCGTACCCGATAACCCATTAAATCTAGTGGTTTCTGGGCCAGTAATGTTAGGTAGATTAGGATATACCGGTTAGAATGCGACGTGAGCCACCCAAACAGGGTAATTATTAATTAAATCTTGTAATAAATTACAATAATTTCCCCTGATATAGCCGTCATATATATTGATTACGATTATTATTCTGAGTACCCACTGACAGGTGAAATTGAAGGGATGATGAACTACCTGATACAACGTGTGACATGGGATTACACTATCACCACCTGCAAGGAGTATTAGTCTGTGATCATCTGTGCTCATATCTAGGTGTCAGACAATTACCAACCACACAGTTAAGCTGTATTTGTTTCATTTTATTTACTAGTCCACGTAGTTTTAACATTGTAGTCAATGTCTACCAATCGATTAAATTCGACTGATAGACTATGTAATTAATAACCCCCCCCCCCCCAGCTTGTGTAGGAAACGATTTGTGGGAATTTAATATCATACAACACACTTTAAATTAATACAGTTCGCAATGGAAATAAATCTATTAACGTAAAAAATTAATAAATTGGAAATCCCACGAGTCAGTTTTGCCCATATACCCATTCCCTGTTTCCCCTTCTTTGGTTAGTCTATTAACCCTGTATGGAACATTTTGTTCCATTATTAGATATAACCAAGAGGGGACAAAAAAGCCTTGGGACTCGAAGATAAATATTATGTTCAACGTACACTGACCTCTAAGTATTTTCAAAGTGACTTTGATTCCTGTAGTGTTGCACTTTAAGAATTAGTACTAAAAGTATATCGATTAAACTATGTAAATTTGCTTTTGAATAGTGATATTTCCTTATGCATACAAAGTACATAAAATTATTAATATTTCCGATCAAACTTTGCTTTTGAGATCAGCCTGTCGAGGGGATGGGAGTCGCTTGTAACACGAACTAATGGCGCCTCTTTATTGACAGGCGTCCAGGAGTCTCAAAGCCGTGTTGCGCCATTACGGGAACAAGCCAGCCCGTTCTCGCCAGCGTTCCTCACGTCAAGAAGCTGTCGTACTGAGGTGCATTAGCCTACCCTGCCAGAGAACCGCGAACAGAAAACACGACCTCATAGACTTTCAAGACCTGTGGCTAGATTCATGAAGCAGTTACGCAAGTACTTACGAACGTGTACATCTTTCCTCAATCTTTGACGGCTTTGGTTACATTTATTAAACAGTTTACAAGAATGAAAACTTCCCAATTAACTGTTGTTATTGTTATAAACAGCCTCCTGGTGCTTCGGAGCTCATTAACTGTTTAATAATTGTAAACAAAACCGCCAAAGATTAAGAAAAGATGGACAGGTTCGCAAGTGCTTACGTAACTGCTTCGTGAATCTGGCCCCTGGCTCTACGCCTTGAAGTGTGACGTGTACGAAAATTAGGTCAGTTACCAAAGATCACCTTCCGAGTTCTAAAAGCAAAGTTTAAGGGGAATAACAGCTGTTTTCTGTACTTTAGAAGTATAAGCAATTCAACCCGTCCTCGCAAATTTAATAAGTCAATATTGACTTATTAAATATGTGCATAGGTGACATACTTAACATAATAGTTTCCCTTGAAAATCTTCATAGAAAACACCGACCTTACCTAACCTTGTTAGTATGTTAAGATAAGCATCTTATTGCTTCGTAATTACAATTATTACCTAACCTATACCTATAATAGGTTAAGTAACAATTGTAATTACGAAGCTATAAGATGCTTATTTTAACATACTAACAAGGTTAGGTAAGGTTGGTGTTTTCTATGAAGATTTTCAAGGGAAACTATTATGTTAAGTATGTCACCTATGCACTCAACTAATAAGTCAATATTGACTTATTAGATTTGCGAGGACGGGTTGAAGCAATTAGTGCAGAAAATTCCCACATCAAATATAAAAACTCTAATGGAACCTATAAAATGTTGCTAATTTGCATTAGTTCAAGCAGCCAATAAATAATTTAGCCATAAAAATATTAGAGAATGGGGTATAGTACCCTGGATCAACTACACAACGTTCTCAAACGTTTCTAACTAATGTTACACTAAACATCTTCCAGTCTCAGAACTGGTAACACAAAAAACCAATTATTGCTATTAATCATATATTCAGTAATTATCAATATTCAAATATGCTAAATAAGCCACTTCTCTCGAAACGAACCTTTTCTGGACGTGTCCAGGGAGGAGGAGAGCAGCCATTGTAAACAAAGGCACTACGAGAGTATAGTTGTTGAACTTGAACCCACAAGCGGGCCTCCCACAAGCGGGCCTCCCACAAGCGGGCCTCCCACAAGCGGGCCTCCCACAAGCGGGCCACCCACAAGCGGGCCTCCCACAAGCGGGCCTCCCACAAGCGGGCCTCCCACAAGCGGGCCTCCCACAAGCGGGCCTCCCACAAGCGGGCCTCCCACAAGCGGGCCTCCCACAAGCGGGCCTCCCACAAGCGGGCCTCCCACAAGCGGGCCTCCCACAAGCGGGCCTCCCACAAGCGGGCCTCCCACAAGCGGGCCACCCACAAGCGGGCCACCCACAAGCGGGCCACCCACAAGCGGGCCACCCACAAGCGGGCCACCCACAAGCGGGCCTCCCACAACACAAATTTCCTCCTGCAAGTTTTACAAAGCAACGCGACTCGCAACAATGGAATATAGTCACTATTTATTGCCACAACTTGCAGGATAAGGATTAAAGTGCCACTGTTCGGTTTGTTAATTAGCTCAGATTTGTTGGCCAATTATTTATGTGTCTGATTAGTCGTCACAAGGCTTCTAGATGACGTAAAGTGTAAAGCGTATGGACAAAGACAGGGACACACACTCGAACACTATATCTAGGATAGTAGTAAAATTGAGCTATTTAGAGATAAATCTAAACTCCCGTTGTATGGATATGGCAGCCTATCTTATTACCAAGGATAAAATATCTGAAATCCTTGTACTGTATCTATTTTTCGCTCCCAGTAGATAAACGATATATGAGATTAAAAAAAAATAGTGTATTGTGAAGACTAGAAGAGAGCAGCTCCCCTATGACTGTAATATCTCCATTGCTCAATAATGTATTAGCGATAAGCCCAACCATTAATGTATAATAACTCACTGTAAATATATAACTCTTTAAATAAAACATTCTCTGTAACTAGCTGACAATGCAGTTACAAGGAGTGAATGATAGATGAAATTGTTTATGTAATAATCTCCGTTGAGGTCTGATAAAGACCTTTTGTGCCCCCTGTAATGCTTTTTGCGCTACCGCTCACAGGATGAGTATGGGGTGCACAATAAACTAGCAACAATCAAATCAAGGCAGGACACCACCACACACAAGGGTAAGAGTCTCTTATTGACTTTTATGTGCCACACTTGAGGTACAGCTGAACACCAGGTGCATTGCAAGCACACCAGGTGCACGGCGAGCACACCAGGTGCACGGCGAGCACACCAGGTGCACGGCGAGCACACCAGGTGCACAACGAGCACACCAGGTGCTGTAACACCCATGACCCCCCCCCCCTTGGAGTTCACACCCAGGGAAGCCTTCTCCAAGAGGTCAGCCCAGATGACCTCTGGATTATCTTTTATGTTGATTAAAAAATTCCTGGGTTAGTCTTAGTCAGCTAGTTTCAAGTATGTAATATTTCATGATACTCTTGTCAAACATTTCAATAGAATTAGACCCCAGATTCTTATGTGTAAACATCCATGGATTTCCCCCTTTTAGCCAGGTCAGAGGTCAGTCACACGTAATTAATAATTCCTCTCTTGAACAGTGTATGGAGAATGTCAAACAAGTTTAATGAAAATTCTTGAGTGTTTGTGCACGTGTGGCCGACGTCTTACTTCTTGGGGTAGGTAGCAACAGAAAATCTTTCCCTCCCCCTTGTGAAGTGTATATAGAGGTCCTGTAGAGACTTAGTTGGGACAGAGTGCAGGACACCGGGGTCGAGAGTGGATCTATGAAGAACATCCACAGCCAGGGAGAGACACACACCATCTCTCTATACACCGGATGGAGAGACAGAGGTCTTAAGGTAATGTGTGTGATCTCTGAGGTTTTTGTTCCATGTCTAAATTTCTTAAACTCTGGGCCAGTGTTAGAGTAGGATTTATAAATCACACATATACTAGCATAATTTTGGTCTCAAACTCTTGTTAAATTTCCCATCTGTGTCAATTGTTGAATCCTCTTAGCCTTTTGGATATAGTGGTTGACAACCATCCCATAATTAATGACAGTTATAGAAAGTACTCTCCAAGTCAAGCAATGTTTCTTGCCTCGTTGCTTGTTACAGTCTCAATGGTCAAGGCAGATGGTGGCAGCGTATTACTCCTGTGTAGCATTTCTTTGTTGGCAGTGTACCTTTTGGTTCCGGTGTAACCATCCTATGTCAGCTCATATTACAGTGTTCAATAAAAGTGTTACCAAGTGCAACTGATAGGAAGTATTACTCAGGAGAAGTAGTGTATTGTTTACATTATTAGTTTAGTATCAGAGTCGGTGTTACAATGGTGGCTTTTTATGGAAGTGTTACAATATTGTAACACCTCTATAAAATGTAACACCACTATAATGTATACTAAACTAATAATGTAACCAATACACTACTCCTGAGTAACACTTTCTATCAGTTGCACTTGGTAACACTGTTATTGAACACTGTAATATGAGCTGACATATGATGGTTACACCGGCACCAAAAGGTACACTGCCAACAAGGAAACGCTACACAGGAGTAATACGCTGCCACCATCTGCCTTGACCGTTGATACTGTAACAAGCAACGAGGCAAGAAACATTGCTTGACTTGGAGAGTACTTTCTATAACTGTCATTAATTATGGGATGGTTGTCAACCACTATATCCAAAAGGCTAAGAGGATTCAAGAATTGACGCAGACGGGAAATTTAACAAGAGTTTGAGACCAAAATTATGCTAGTCACCACTTATAAATCCTACTCTAACACTGGCCCAGAGTTTAAGAAATTTAGACATGGAACAAAAACCTCAGATCACACACATTACCTTAAGACCTCTGTCTCTCCATCCAATGGACACACTGTCTCTCCCTGGCTGTGGATGTTCTTCACAGATCCACTCTCGACCCCAGTGTCCCGCACTCTGTCCCAACTAAGTCTCTACAGGACCTCTATATACACCTCACAAGGGGGGAGGGGGAGATTTTCTGTTGCTACTTACCCCAAGAAGTAAGACGTCGGCCACACGTGCACAACCACTCAAGAATTTTCATTAAACTTGTTTGACATTCTCCATACACTGTTCAAGAGAGGAATTATTAATTACGTGTGTGACTGACCTCTGACCTGGCTAAAAGGGGAAATCCATGGATGTTTACACATAAGAATCTGGGGTCTAATTCTATTGCAATGTTTGACAAGAGTATCATGAAATATTGCATACTTGAAACTAGCTGACTAAGACTAACCCAGGAATTTTTTAATCAACATACAAGATAATCCGGAGGTCATCTGGGCTGACCTCTTGGAGAAGGCTTCCCTGGGTGTGAACTCTAAGGGGGGGGGTGTCATGGGTGTTACAGTGCATTGTGAGCACACCAGATGAAATGTGAGCACACCAGGTATATTGTGAGCACACCAGGTATATTGTGAACACACCAGGTATACAGGTATATGTGAACACACCAGGTATACTGTGAGCACACCAGGTATATTGTGAACACACCAGGTATATTGTGAACACACCAGGTATAGTGTGAACACACCAGGTATACTGTGAGCACACCAGGTATAGTGTGAGCACACCAGGTATAGTGTGAGCACACCAGGTATAGTTTTTTTTTAATATTTTCTCCCACGACGTGGCCACACATTCACAATGCTAACCAGCATATATACATTTTCTTCTGTCCTCCATCGACAGGGTTAGAAATGTGTTAAACATATAGCTCAGGGTTTATTGAACAATCAACCATAGAAGGTGAATCGGTGCTTTTAAAATGCTAAGCTAACCTACATACGTAAATACATAGATACACAGATTTACGTATGCCCTTCATAAGTGTTCGATGTGTCTTTTACATAGTGTCATTAATGTGCATTTACAAAGGTGAAATGTAATTCTGATCAGCTTCCATATATACTTTATTCAAATACATATACATACACACACATATACGT
>WNGS01006636.1:8164061-8177954 GCA_020271785.1 Procambarus virginalis
GTGTGCGTGTGTGTTTAGTACGTGTGCACGGGCGTTCGAATAGTGCACGGGTGTTCGAATCAGTGTTAAGATTGTCTCTAATGTGTTGTGTTTTTTGTGAAGGTAAGCTATGTGTATTTTGTTTTTGTTTTAATCGTGTAAGTGTGTTTTCATATATGTGATTGTTTTATCTGGTGTTTATGTAACTATGTTTTTACTGATGTGGGTGTGCTCCCTCGTTTTATTTTTGGAGGCTTAAAAAATACCCTCCGAGCACCACGTGTGTCAGTGGACACCTACGTTTCAATTTTATTTTTAACTGGTTTATGCACCGAGAGAAAGAATGTGTGTTTTGAAATTCTGAACAGAGAAAAACTGGAAAAGTTATATTTGTTCGTGTTTATTCAGAAGTTGACAATGGAAACAATACGCCCACTTGTTTGTGTGTGTTTGCGAATGAGTATTTGTGTGTGTGTGTGTGAGACCGCGTGTATTTGTGTATGCGTTTGTTTGGTGTTTGTTTTACTTGGATTTGATAATTTTAATGACAAAGATTTGCTCCGTTAATTACAGTCTGAAATTGCCGTTATTGCTTGTGCTTGCGAGCATACCTCCAGCGTCCTGGTCGCATGCAATGCCCAAATATCATTTACCGTTGTGTGTCGTTATCTAGAAGTTGCTTCTAGTTGGTGAGACTCTCGCACCTTCCGGCAGAGCTGATGTGGTCCGTCTGGTCGGGATGTTCCACTTCTTGCGACGGGGGCGTCCGGATCCGCTCCTACAGCTGCGTTCCCAACCAACTGTTTCTGGAAGAATGCGTCCGCGCAGGGATTGAAACCCAGCAACAGCGGGCGTGCAACCTGCAACCCTGTCCTTCCACCACCACGCCACGCACTACCACCACTACAACCTCCACCACAACCACCACCACCGCCGCGACCACTACCACCACTGCCGCGACCACCACCTCCACCAGCAGAGGGATCAGCGGCGCCTCTACGCCAGAGATGGACAACATGATCCACTCAATACCATACATGACCTCCACCGACACCTTCTCTCCTCCTCCCGTCACCGCCACACCGTTACACCAGTTCATGACTGTCACCTCAACCCCGTCATCTCCCACCACATCTACCCGTCCTTCCACCACCACCTCCACTACCACAACCAGGACCAAAGTGGTGGAGATGCATCCACTCTTCCCAACCACACTCATCAGTCCAGATCTGGCTCCCGTCAGCGAGACGTCCCACAACGACTCCGCCAAAGTTTACCCTGACAAGAAACCCCAGAAAGTTTCTAAAATGGACGACAATTCTGTATGGAAGGTTTGTTTATTGACAGTTTGAAGGTTCTGTTACCTATGGATTTTGTTGTTTTTGTTTTTTGAGTGTTAGAGTAGCGTGTGACATATATTTAATCTGAATAGTTGGCCTCGTGTTCTCATAAGTTTTCAAGCGGTGAAATATATATTAATATTCATGTAGAGAGAGAGGAAGTGAGTTAGTGAAGGAGAGAGAGGCAGATAGACTGGAACAAAATTGGAGAGGTAGAAATGATTAAGAAACAGTTTCGAAACCAACTTGCATTCCAAATGAGTTATCGTCCAGGGCCCTCCACGTTAAATGCTCTCCTGTAGTTAAGAGTGAAGGAATGAATTTGTTTAGCATTAGTTAGGAACATAACAAAGCATACAAGCCGAGTCAAATATTTCAACGCATTTTTGAGAAACTAGGATAAGCTAATTAGTTTATACAGTGGAAGGTGTACTGTGTGATTCTCAGAATGTAGGTATCTATCTCCCTCCTGTAGCAGACGATGAAGGAGAGGGACATGAACGAGGTGCTGCCGAGAGGTGGCCCACCGCCCTCCCTCATGCCCGGCTCCTACAGCAAGAGGACGTCATGGAACCACAAGTGGAGCTACCAGTACCACCACCACCACCACCACCACAACCAGCAGCCTCACCGCATGAGACATCACCACACCAAGCGTATGTACACCTCTCATACTGCAAAGTCTTTTTCTTCTTCACAATTTGTCTCTAGTCACTTCCGCTTTCTTGTTCACCATCGTCATTACCGCCTCCAACACAGGTACCGCCTCCAACATAGGTACCGCCTCCAACACAGGTACTGCCTCCAACACAGGTACCACCTCCAACACAGGTATTGCCTCCAACACAGGTACCGCCTCCAACACAGGTACTGCCTCCAACACAGGTACCGCCTCCAACACAGGTACTGCCTCCAACACAGGTACTGCCTCCACCCCGTCCATAAGAGAGGAAATTATCAAGGTAAAGCGCCAAGCCATTACGACTATATAGCACTGGGAAAGGTCAGGATAAGGATTTGGGATTGGACGGGTGAGAAAGGAATGGTACCCAACCACTTGCGAACGGTCGGGAATTGAACGCCGACCTGCAGGAAGCGAGATCGTTGCTCTACCGTCCACCCCAAGTGGTTAACCCCGCCCATGAGAACCAGCCGGACGGTAATAACTCATGGAACAGGAAGAGTGCGTGCAGTCGCCGACCGCAAGCGTCGAGACCTTGACCGATACATACTGTATTTCCTCGAGGTACGATATTTCCCGCCAGTAACACTGAGCTGAACGACGCCGGTGTGTGCCCGACCGCGAGAGTCGCCCCAGGCACGCACGCACGCACGCACGCACGCACGCACGCACGCACGTACGCAAGCAGGCACGAACGTACGCAAGCAGGCACGCACGCACGCACTCACTCACACAAACACTGGTAACGTGTGGACACCTTTGGGAAAACTAGGATAGTTTTAGTTTTGATAGGATAACTAGGATAGAAACTTTTTGGGCGCTGGTGGCCTGAGCGGATAGCATGCTAGATACGTAGTTCTTTGTATCGGGGTTCGATTCCCGGCGCCGGTGGAAACGAAAATGGGTAGAGTTTCTTTCACCCTAATGCTCTCGTTACCTAGCAGTAAATAGGTACCTAGGAGTTAGACAGCTGTTACGGGCTGCTTCCTGGGTGTGTAAAAAAATTAGTTAGTAGTTCGTAACAGTTGATTGACAGTTGAGAGGCGGGCCGAAAGAGCAGAACTCAACCCACGCAAGCACAACTAAGTGAATACAACTAGGTGAATGCACACACACAGGGGGGGGGCATCGCGACTGAGTGGACAGCGCTCCAGGGCCGTAGTCCTAAGGGGCCCGGGTTCGATTCCCGGTCAAGGCAGAAACAAATGGACAGTGTCTTTCACCATGATGCTTCTGTTCACCTAGCAGTAAACAGGTAATATATATATATAGAGAGAGATAGAGAAAGACAGAGATATAGGCGTATCTGCTGGGCTGTGAGCCTCCCCACGGGCAGGTCTGCTGGGCTTCGCAATTCACGTTCCTTAAAGTTTAGATTGCATTCAAGTCTTTTGTGTTGAGGTGTGACAGATTTCCCTCCTTTCATTCTCTGCTCTTCTTTCCTTCTCCCTCGTCCTTCCTTCTTCTCTCACCGCCTCCTTCCCACTTCCCCTTGTCGAGAACTGCAGGGTGTTTGTGTCTCCTTGAAAGAGGATTTTTTTAACAGCATTATGGAATCGAATCGATCAAGTAGACAGATATACTTCCTTGTAACTCATGTTTTTTCATCGATGNTCTTTATCTCTATTTGTCTCTGATTCTCTTACATTTTATCTCTACCTGTCTCTGATTCTCTTACATTTTTATCTCTACATCTCTCTGATTCTCTCACATTTTATCTATATCTCTCTGACTCTCTCACACTTTATCTCTACCTGTCTCAACTGGTCTACCAGTCTGTCCCTGGCCCCCGTAGACTCATCTCCCCGTGGCCCTACGGGTATGTTATTCATCATGCACCGGGCGTACGGGGGCGAGGTGTACCTAGGACTGGGCTTGGGCACCGGGCTGGAGCTTCTCCACACAGGACCCACCAGGGAGGATGACGTTCTTCCCATCAACGTCGCCCCCATCAATGTCAACCTCACGGATGGCCACTGGCACCAGCTGGCGATCAGTGAGATGATGGGGCGTTTGGCGGGTCGGTAAGGGCGATGGGGGAAGACGTTAGGGTTAGTGGAATGATGAAAGAGAGAGAGAGACAGGCAGGCAGGCAGGCAGGCAGGCAGAAGGAGAGACAGGAAAAAAATGAGGAACAGGAGAAGAGGGAAGTAACGGTAAATGATGACATGAAAACATTGCGAGGATCAATTCAGACAAATCAGGAAAGGAGAATGAAAATATGAACTGTGTTGGTTAGTTCGAAAATAAATCTTCCGACCATTGAATGTGTTGATATGTTTCATTGTAGAGAAGCTTTACCCGAGACGCCCTCTGCTAGCCTCTGCAGGATGAAGTAACAATTCTTCCATTCCACTCTCGGAAAAGATGTCAATAAATATATGTAATAGACTCTCGTTGTCATCTTGCGAAAACACCACTCGGCATTGCAAATGCAAGGTCACACTTTATATTCATAATCACATTGCATATTAAAGGTCACACTGCATATTCATGATCACATTGCAAATGCAAGGTCAAATTGCAAATGAAAAATAGCCTGATCGTCACATCCGGTGCCGGTGCCACTGCAGGAAGGGCTATCAAAATAATGACAGGTGTGTGAATGGACGGCATTCAGAGCTCGCTGGACACAAAAACCAAGTCATTTAAATTGGGGGAAAATCATATTTTCTGTTTGGAGCTCAAAACAGTGGGAGGTCATTGATGGAGTATTTCCATTGGCCGTAAAACGCTATAAACTCATATGATAGCCGAAACAATTAAAAGTTTGTATATCTATACAAAATTTATACCAAAAAAATGGTAGAGACAGAATGATGATAACGCCAACGGTGATGATTATTATGGTATTGATGCTTCGTGATTACTGTAATGATGATGATAAAGGCATTGCTGATATTAACAGGAAGTCGAATAGTGCCACTGATGAGTTGCTGGAGGCTGTGGTGGAACCCACTGATGTGTTGCTGGAGGCAGTGGTGGAACCCACTGATGTGTTGCTGGAGGCAGTGGTGGAACCCACTGATGTGTTGCTGGAGCCAGTGGTGGAACCCACTGATGTGTTGCTGGAGGCAGTGGTGGAACCCACTGATGTGTTGCTGGAGGCAGTGGTGGAACCCACTGATGTGTTGCTGGAGGCAGTGGTGGAACCCACTGATGTGTTGCTGGAGGCAGTGGTGGAACCCACTGATGTGTTGCTGGAGGCAGTGGTGGAACCCACTGATGTGTTGCTGGAGGCAGTGGTGGAACCCACTGATGTGTTGCTGGAGGCAGTGATGGAACCCACTGATGTGTTGCTGGAGGCAGTGGTGGAACCCACTGATGTGTTGCTGGGTTTCTTACCCACGATTACTACACTGCGATCGGGATAATATATCAGTGTTATAAAGCTTCAATTCCATTGTGGGTGGCGATAACGATCTGATGAATCACCGAATCTCCTCATTCGTCTCGTGGTCCACAAGGGAAGTTATCGCCGTAGTAAATTAGACGACGAGAGGCATTCCTGGGGCAGTGAGATTTCTGAGTTTGATATAACATATCCTGATTATATATAACTATAATGATATAGACTATATAAATCCTTAGGAACATAACATTGAAATAATCTTACTCTATTTCTCTCTCTCTTTGGGAACTATTTCTTCAACGACGGCCATGATGTTGGTGGAACCGTGAATGATACCTGTGTGGCTGATGCACCACTCTGCTGCTGGTGCACCACAGCGTGCTGGAAGACAACAGCATCCAGGTGTACGTCGACTGCCGCTGGATCAGTCGTCAGATTCTCAGACGGTCGACGCTGGAGATCCCCATTGATACCCTGCTGTATGTCGGCGGGATGCCTGGACGCAGCTACCAGGTGAGTCCCAGACCTGGACGCAGCTACCAGGCGAGTCCCAGACCTGGACGCAGCTACCAGGTGAGTCCCAGGCCTGGACGCAGCTACCAGGTGAGTCCCAGGCCTGGACGCAGCTACCAGATGAGTCCCAGGCCTGGACGCAGCTACCAGATGAGTCCCAGGCCTGGACGCAGCTACCAGGTGAGTCCCAGGCCTGGACGCAGCTACCAGGTGAGTCCCAGGCCTGGACGCAGCTACCAGGTGAGTCCCAGGCCTGGACGCAGCTACCAGGCGAGTCCCAGGCCTGGACGCAGCTACCAGGCGAGTCCCAGACCTGGGCGCAGCTACCAGGCGAGTCCCAGACCTGGGCGCAGCTACCAGGCGAGTCCCAGACCTGGGCGCAGCTACCAGGCGAGTTCCAGGCCTGGACGCAGCTACCAGGCGAGTCCCAGGCCTGGACGCAGCTACCAGGCGAGTCCCAGGCCTGGACGCAGCTACCAGGCGAGTCCCAGGTCTGGACGCAGCTACCAGGCGAGTCCCAAGCCTAGTCCCACGGTGTAGGTCCCAACAGTCACTGGTGTAAGGGAGGCGCGCCTGGGATTTGTCACTAGGTAACTAACAACTTACTTTCGTCTTTGATAAGAGTGGCTGTCATGCCTCAGAATCCGTAGAGGATTCAGTTGAATCCCAGGTTTCATTACTTCTTAGTAGATCACGGCCCAATGGTTTAAGACGCGTGCACAAGTTCGAATCCTCCTCATAGTTTACTAGACTTAAGACTCTAAATCACAGGAGTGTCATTAAGGTCTCAACAGTAACTTGTAGACCATCAAGTATGTTCTTTGTTCTGAACGTTGTTCATCATTCTCTCAGTGAACATACAAACATCATCGTTTGTTCATCATCAACTCTCAGTGAACATACAAACATCATCGTTTGTTCATCATCAACTCTCAGTGAACATACAAACAGTGTATCATAAGAGCAACACACAAGGAAAGATTATGAAATCTGGGTAGATCCTAAACCCCCAAAAAATTTTACCTGCCAGCTCTTCCTATCATCTTGAGTATAATTAGAAACTTTGTTAACATCTTGAACAATTAAGTGAGCAGGTTTTCAATTCCTCTGAAAGAAATTACCCCCCCCCCCGCATTATTGATGCAAAACTTGAAGAAGGAAACTTTTGTCGATTCACAAATAAGTGAGGTGATTATAGGCGAAGAGTTTGACAATATCATGGAACGTAAGAATTTGAGAGTCTGTGAGTCTTTCAAAATAGTTGGTCACAATTTCCTAGGCAAAATCAAAGTTGAAAAGTTTGCTGAGCCGCTGAAGATTTTTTATTATATTCCATCGTGAACGTGTCTCTCTTGAAACAGTTTATTCACTTGACTGCCTTGTGTGTCTAGTCATTTTGAATCGCTTGAATACTAAGCTCAATTCGGATTTAATTAATCGAGCTTGAAAGCTTGAAGTATTTGAGAGAAACTCCAGACAGGACCGTACACACAGCATCACCAGTCACAGGAAACAACTTTTGATTATCGATGGTTTGAGGATGCTGTGAGGGTCTTCTTGTTGGAGATCATCACAGCCTCTGTGTGAAGGAAAGAGAACTATCAAGGGAATGCGCCAAGCCATTATGACTATACGGCACTTGGAAGCGAGGTCAGGATAAGGATTTGGGATGGAACGTGCCCAGAATGTGACTCGGGGGCATGCGCACCACTCTGGGCACACACGTACCACTCTGGGCACGAGTGCCATAGGTTCGCCTCCTCTGACTTAGGCCCTGATTGCGTCACGCATTATTGCAAACATTTTCATGTATGTTATTATCCACATTATATGCGACCATATTGATGTTTCTGAAGTCCACTACGGGCTCACCATAGCCCGTGCTACTTGCAACTTTTGTTCCGAGTAGCTGAATCTAAAACAACATGATATTTCTGTGCATATTGCAAACACTGCAAGTGTTTGCAATATATATTTGTTTAATATTTTGTTGATTTCTTCCTGGAATTGCACATGAATGTGTTAATATTCAGGCTTGGACCCACCTCTGTGTTCCCATGACTAGGCTTGGACCCACCTCTGTGTTCCCATAACTAGGCTTGGACCCACCTCTGTGTTCCCATGACTAGGCTTGGACCCACCTCTGTGTTCCCATGACTAGGCTTGGACCCACCTCTGTGTTCACATGACTAGGCTTGGACCCACCTCTGTGTTCCCATGACTAGGCTTGGACCCACCTCTTGTGTTCCCATGACTAGGCTTGGACAAATGTTGTAAGTTCCTTGTACTGGTCAAGCCACATCCCCTGCCTTCGTTGGTGTGCCAATACCAGTGTCGCTCGAGGCGCTAGTGGAGCCACTCGATATTTGCAACAAGAAGCAAATTCGCAAAATCACGTGCGGCAAGATGCAGCATCCAAGATGAGATGTGTCTGCTCCCTGCGACAGCATCAAACGCGGAGAAATGTGAGAATATTCTCCCGGTATCTTACACCAGTTCCTTACCCTAAGCGAGTCTGTCATCAAGCGGAAGATGGAATTTTCTAAAAGACCTTTCAAAGGGGCGGCAGGAAAATGAACGCTGGTACTTGAGATGAGGAGGTGAGTATCTCCGGGACTCTCACACGAGGTGACTCATGACTCGTCACTCATGGGAGCCTCCACACAGCTGCTAATTTGGAAGTCCACCGGCCAATGATGAGAGAGAGAGAGTCAATCAATATTAGTAAGGTATCGCCTAAGTATTCAATGGAATTGATGTACTTACAAAGTTTTAAGGAAAATACAACATAAATTAATATGTTGAGGTCCTCAAAAAGTGGTAATTTTGAGAAAGCGCTAAGCCAGTCTGTGTCTGTTAAGAGAGAATATCTGTCTGTCCAAGGTTGGAAACCAGACTCTTGGGACTAGCCTCACGCAAACTTTGCAGGGTGCGAATGGTCTGGGGTATAGGACAGCCATAGGCTGGTCGGGGTCGTCACAATTCAAGAGATAACACCGTGCCAGATTAACATTCTGACCCCCCACGATAACTTTTTTTTTATCACCAGTGTGAGAGACACACTGACCACCGTCAGGGTTCAGCATACATGTTGCCATACTGAATGTTATCCCAACTACGAGGAATAACATCGCTTCTCTGCTACTGAACAAAGTCAGAACATCACTAGAGACGACCCAAGATGTTCTAGCACTAGAACAAAGGTTGTGAACAGGAGCGGTTATAGCACTCTAGCCAAGGGGTGCCCCCTCCCCTGACCGCTTCTCATCACAACCACTAGATTGATGTTTTTTTTCTCTCACTGTGAGGTGTGGAAGAGGTCCTCTCGCTTCCACTGTGTGGAGGACCCTCGTATCCGGATCTGGGTCTCGGTTTATTCCTGAGCGTATTGGGCCCTTTTGAGATTATTTTATTTGTCAATTTGCTCTATCTCATCATTATTCGCCATCCTTCGTCTGGTCATTATCCTTCGCCAGTTTCTCACTCCCTTATTTATCATCCTCTTAATTCATATTGTTTATTATTCTGCTTGTCCTTATCCTTATCAATTTTTTTACTTCCTTTTCCGTTCTATTTTCTTTCTGATTTCCCTCCTCTTCTTCTTATTTCTTTTTCTCACGTTGCTCCTGCATCTCCTTTATCCCCTCTTCCTTGTCCTTCTCTTCCTCTCACTTTTACTTCCCTGCCCTCCTACCCAGGCACTTAGGCTGGACGGTAGAGCAACGGTCTCGCTTCATGCTGGTCGACGTTCAATCCTCGACCATCCAAATAGTTGGGCACCATTCCTTCTCCCCGTCCCATCCCAAAATCCTTATCCTGACCCATTTCCCAGTGCTATATAGTCGCAATGACTTGGCGCTTTTCTATGATGATTTCCTCAATCCCTTCTCATTTTCCTCCCCCCTCCCTTCCTCCTCCTCTTCGCTTGGCGCTTCTCCTGATAGTTCCCTCCGCCTCCATATCTCTCCCCGGTTCATTAAGCAGGAGCCACAAATCCCTGCACCAATTTACCTGAGGAAGGTCGTGGCTGTGAGGCCGCGTATCTCCGCCTCCGTCTGAATGCTCACCAATATCTCAGATGCTATATCCTGCCCCCGGGGTGACGCTCCGAACACACACACACACACACACCACACACACACACACACACACACACACACACACACACCACACACACACACACACACACCACACAGCTCCTGTCTTTATCGCCTCGGAGGCTCATATATGGTTGATTGTGAACGAACTCGGTCAATACAAGAGACTATTGAGGGTGAGGAGATGACTATACCGTAATCTAATGCGGTCAGTAAGACTTTTTTATATAAATTTTAAATAAACTGGAGTGTTTTTTCCCTGCGGGGTCAGATATCCGCGAATTGGAGGCTTCTGAGTGAATATTGCCGCAGATAGCTCAACTGAACGCAATTTCTTGCATTGGAAGGAAAGACACGGAATTTCTAAAGGCTATAAAATACATGTTTATATTCCCTCTGGTGAGAGCATTATTGGCGTGCCGGGTTCGAACACTGGGCACTCTAGTCAAGGACACGTAATCGGACTCGGGGGGAAAGTGGTTCAGGGCTTTGTTTACGTTCCATTCCTGCTTAATTTCGCCTGATTATTGCCTCGGTAAGAGTGCTATATGTCCGTCTGAGCGCTGATGAGCCTGGCACGTGCGGGTAGAGGGATGTTAGACACATAAATCGGTGAATGGGAAGAGAGACAGCCAGCCAGTCAGGACAGTTAGTTAATTAAACTATGGTCTCTCTCTCTCTCACACGCGCACACATCCCCAGGAAGCAGCCCATAGTGGCCGTTTAACTCCCAAGTACCTATTTATTGCTAGGTAAACAGAAGGACATTGGAAAGAAACTCTGCCCATTTGTTTGTGCCGCGGCCGGGAGTCGATCCCGGACTCCTTTAGTCCATGACTCCCGAATGCTGTCTACTCGACCGCGAGGACATGTTTGTGTCTTCGGGCGCGCGTGCGTGAGCACCGCTGAAGGACGATCCTATTTAATCTCATCTATCTTGACCATTATTCCAGGATGTGAAGGAACGCGCAATTAGATCCTCAAAAATTACCCTGTTTACACACTACCGTTATTTTCAGGGCGAGATGGAGCAGTTCACAATCAGTGGATCGCCCGATGCCGTAGCGAAGCAGTGCAAACCTGAACCTATTCCAATCATCGATAAAACTCTACAGGTAAGTCAACTAGATATATATATATATTTAACATTATTACCAGTTCGAAATTGATCGAAGATAGACTATTGACGCCGTGGAAATTATTTTTGAACCCGAGTGAGCGTCACCCACTCTTGCCTGGTCGTCTGAGTACTATTGCTCAAGTACAGGAAACTGTGTGATACTTTTTTGTTTCATGTGTGTGTGTGTGTGTAACTATTGCTGTTGACATGTCTCCGGCTTCTTGTCCCCCGCGTCGAGGTCACTATGCTGGTGGTGGTTCCCAAGAGGTGGCACGGGCATGAATAGCCCGTAATGGGGAACGAGGTGGTTGTTATTGTTGTTTTTAGATTCGGCTACTCGGAACAAAAAGTTGCAAGTAGCACTGGCTATGGTGAGCCCGTAGTGGACTTACCAAAAAAGAGAGGGGTGGGCTTATGTTAAGTTAGAGCATTTAAGTATGCACTGTGAAGGGGGAAGAGTCAACAGCAACAAAGCCAGGACTAAGGTTTATGTTGTGTCGGTTATATCTTGAGGTTATTTTGAGATGATATCGGGGCGTATCGTCCCCGCGGCCCGGTCCTCGACCAGACCTTTTTTTTACACACCCCGAGGAAGAAGCCCGTAGCAGCTGTCTAACTCTCAGGTACCTATTTACTGCTAGGTGAACGGGTGCATCAGGGTGAAAGAAACTTAGCCTATTTGTTTCCGCCTCCACCGGGGATCAAACCCGGAACCTTACGACTACGAATCCGAAGCGCTGTGCACTCAGCTGTCCGTCCCTCACACACGCTCACACACACACCAAATAAAGCAATTAAACACACAGCATTGCCAATTTGACCCAAGCTTCCCCTAAACCTCTCGCTAACGAGACCAAATAATACCGAAATCACCTCAAGATAACCTCAAGATGATTCCATGTGAGTATATGTATGCCTGTATTAATGTGTGTGTATTCGTAGATTCATGTGATTCATGTGTATCAGAGCCGATTCAACAAGACGGCGTCTAGGGAAAGTAGAGAATTAATATCAGACTTTATATGAAATGCTTTATAATATCTCGTTGGAGATTACAGACAGAGAGACAGAGACCGAGGCGTTATTCGTACTATCTAATACAACTCGTTAGGGCTAGACTGTGCAGGTGTAAAACAACTTAATTGAACTTAAATTTTAGACGTCAGTTGAAAAGTCCTTTGTTTACAGCTTGAGGGCTGATGTACATAGACAAGCACTGTGTAGTACGGACAATAGTAGTTACTGGCAACTACCGGCAACAGATTGTAATCAAATATGTAGTAATAATCACAGAAGATTGTAATCAAATAGATTGTAATCATTCACAATAGATTGTAATCAATTGACTCCACTTTATACGTTGAGGCGGAGTCAGGGGTGATCGAGAAGGAATGAAGAGCGAGCAAACGCGACACAGAGCCTCGTGAATGCTGCTCGCTGCTCCGGCCAGGATGATGGTGCTGGCTGCTGCAGTGTCCGGCCAGAATGATGGTGCTGGCTGCTACAGTGTCCGGCCAGGATGATGGTGCTGGCTGCTACACAGTGTCCGGCCAGGATGATGGTGCTGGCTCCTGCACAGTGTCCGGCCAGGATGATTACCCTCAACACTGTGCTTGATGAATCGCCAACGTAATTAAATCCGGCAGGGGGCCCCGGCAGACCGTCGCGAACGCACTCAGCTGGCGGGATTACCCTCGTAACCCTGCCGTGTCTCTCTCATGGGGGACGACGTCCGTGGAGGTCTTTGTGTCCGCTCTACCTCGTAACCCTCCCGTGTCTCTCTCATGGGGGACGACGTCCGTGGAGGTCTTTGTGTCCGCTCTACCTCGTAACCCTCCCGTGTCTCTCTCATAGGGGACGACGTCCGTGGAGGTCTTTGTGTCCGCTCTACCTCGTAACCCTCCCGTGTCTCTCTCATGGGGGACGACGTCCGTGGAGGTCTTTGTGTCCGCTCTACCTCGTAACCCTCCCGTGTCTCTCTCATAGGGGACGACGTCCGTGGAGGTCTTTGTGTCCGCTCTACCTCGTAACCCTCCCGTGTCTCTCTCATGGGGGACGACGACCGTGGAAGTCTTTGTGTCCGCTCCTATAGACTGAATGTTAGGCTTGTCGAGGTATTATTTGGTCTCGTGAGCGAGAGGTTTAGGGGAGCTTGGGTCAAATTGGCAACACTGTTTAATTGTTGTATTTGGTGCGTAAGTGTGCGTGCGTGTGCGTGTGTGGGCGCGTGTGTGCATGAGTGTATCTGAGTGCTTGTTCGGGTATGCGCTAATGTTTCCTTGTATATGTATGCGTGCATTTGTCCATGTTTGTGTGTGCATTTATGTATCTATGTGTGTGTGTGTTCGTGCGTGTATCCATGTGAGTATGTATGCGCACATTTGCGTATGTGTGTGTATGAATTAGCAATTATTACAATCAGGCGCCCCGCCACTCAGGAGCCCCACCACTCAGGAGCCCCCACCACTCAGGAGCCCCCACCACTCAGGAGCCCCCACCACTCAGGAGCCCCCACCACTCAGGAGCCCCCACCACTCAGGAGCCTCGCTGGCCTTTGCACACCTGTGTTTGACAGGTGTGCCTCCACAATCAGACCCAGCCAGCTGATAATGTTCTCAGAACTGCCCATTTGTTTCTACCTCTGCCGGGGATCGAAACCGGGCACTTAGGACAACGACTCCAGAGCGCTGTTTACTCAGCCCCGAGATTCCTTTACTCACCTAGTTTCTATGTTGCGGGGGTTGAGCTCTGGCTCTTTGGTCCCCGCCTTCTCAACCTGTAAACAATGGTGTACAGGATTCCTGAGCCTA
>WNGS01006636.1:8182330-8196397 GCA_020271785.1 Procambarus virginalis
ATGAATGTGTGTGTGTGTGTGTGTGTGTGTGTGTGTGTGGTGTGTGTGTGTGTGTGTGTGTGTGTGTGTGTGTGTTCACGAAAGGGACTTAAAGATATTCCAATAACACGTCTTTGGTCGTTATACGGGTTCTGAACCCGTATCATTACCGCGAGCTTGCCTCACTCTCCCTTTGATTCTTGGCTTCTGATCTTCTCTTGTTTGTCTCCGAGTCTCTGCGAAAAAAAAATCTCATTACTATAATTTTTTTGGCTGAGAATTCTGTTACTAATTTATATTCTTTGCTTGAATTGTTTCTTGTGCTCTGATTCCTTGCTTGGGTTGGTCCACCGCTTTCATATTTAGGTTCAAAGTGCTGTGATTCACTGAAAGATTTCAGTGAAATCTTTTTTTTCAGTGATTCACTGAAAGTCTTTCATACTGGACTAGTTCGTAGAATTTTTTCAAATCTAGATCTTATATATTTTCTTAATTGTTAATCATCGTCTGTTTCATTGTTATGGTTTTTTAGTCAAATTTTGATAATATGACGAAGAGGAATACAAGAAAAAGTAGAAATATTAGAAGGAATGGAATAAGTAGGAGGGGAGGGAATTATGAAGGGAAAGCGCCAAGCCATTACGACTATATAGCAATGGAAATGAGGTTAGGATAAGGATTTGGGATGGGACGGGTGGGGGGGGGGTAGGAATGGTGTCCAACCACTTGGACGGTCGGGGATTGAACGCCAACCTGCATGAAGCGAGACCGTCCCGCTCTACCGTCCAGCCCAAGTGGGTGGACAGAAGAAGCAGAGTCAAGTGTGGGATATCAGGACGTGTTTGGGGTAATATTTTGATTGGTCGAAACAAAGATAATCAAGATAATCAATATATGTGTAATTACAAATAATCAAGATATGTGTAATTATTCCCTGTTTAATATATCCCCACTTTTTCAACCTGTCTTTCTCTGTCTTTATCTCTATTTGTCTCTGATTCTCTTGCATTTTATCTCTACCTGTCTCTGATTCTCTTACATTTTTATCTCTACATCTCTCTGATTCTCTCACATTTTATCTCTATATCTCTCTGACTCTCTCACACTTTATCTCTACCTGTCTCAACTGGTCTACCAGTCTGTCCCTGGCCCCCGTAGACTCATCTCCCCGTGGCCCTACAGGGTATGTTATTCATCATGCATCGGGCGTATGGGGGCGAGGTGTACCTAGGACTGGGCTTGGGCACCGGGCTGGAGCTTCTCCACACAGGACCCACCAGGGAGGATGACGTTCTTCCCATCAACGTCGCCCCCATCAATGTCAACCTCACGGATGGCCACTGGCACCAGCTCGCGATCAGGTGAGATGATGGGGCGTTTGGCGGGTCGGTAAGGGGGAAGGGGTTAGTGGAATAGGAGAGAGAGAGACAGACAGGCAGGCAGGCAGAAGGAGAGACAGGAAAAAAATGAGGAACAGAAGAGGGAGAAGTAACGGTAAATGGTGACATGAAAACATTGCGAGGATCAATTCAGACAAATCAGGAAAGGAGAAATGAAAATATTGAACTGTGTTGGTTAGTTCGAAAATAAATCTTCCGACCATTGAATGTGTTGATATGTTTCATTGTAGAGAAGCTTTACCCGAGACGCCCTCTGCTAGCCTCTGCAGGATGAAGTAACAATTCTTCCATTCCACTCTCGGAAAAGATGTCAATAAATATATGTAATCGACTCTCGTTGTCATCTTGCGAAAACACCACTCGGCATTGCAAATGCAAGGTCACACTTTATATTCATAATCACATTGCAAATTAAAGGTCACACTGCATATTCATAACCACATTGCAAATGCAAGGTCAAATTGCAAATGAAAAATAGCCTGATCGTCACATCCGGTGCCGGTGCCACTGCAGGAAGGGCTATCAAAATAATGACAGGTGTGTGAATGGACAGCATTCAGAGCTCGCTGGACACAAAAACCAAGTCATTTAAATTGGGGGAAAATCATATTTTCTGTTTGGAGCTCAAAACAGTGGGAGGTCATTGATGGAGTATTTCCATTGGCCGTAAAACGCTATAAACTCATATGATAGCCGAAACAATTAAAAGTTTGTATATCTATACAAAAATTATACCAAAAATTGGTAGAGACAGAATGATGATAACGCCAACGGTGATGATTATTATGGTATTGATGCTTCGTGATTACTGTAATGATGATGATAAAGCATTGCTGATATTAACAGGAAGTCGAATAGTGCCACTGATGAGTTGCTGGAGGCTGTGGTGGAACCCACTGATGTGTTGCTGGAGGCAGTGGTGGAACCCACTGATGTGTTGCTGGAGGCAGTGGTGGAACCCACTGATGTGTTGCTGGAGCCAGTGGTGGAACCCACTGATGTGTTGCTGGAGGCAGTGGTGGAACCCACTGATGTGTTGCTGGAGGCAGTGGTGGAACCCACTGATGTGTTGCTGGAGGCAGTGGTGGAACCCACTGATGTGTTGCTGGAGGCAGTGGTGGAACCCACTGATGTGTTGCTGGAGGCAGTGGTGGAACCCACTGATGTGTTGCTGGAGGCAGTGGTGGAACCCACTGATGTGTTGCTGGAGGCAGTGATGGAACCCACTGATGTGTTTGCTGGAGGCAGTGGTGGAACCCACTGATGTGTTGCTGGGTTTCTTACCCACGATTACTACACTGCGATCGGGATAATATATCAGTGTATAAAGCTTCAATTCCATTGTGGGTGGCGATAACGATCTGATGAATCCCCGAATCTCCTCATTCGTCTCGTGGTCCACAAGGGAAGTTATCGCCGTAGTAAATTAGACGACGAGAGGCATTCCTGGGGCAGTGAGATTTCTGAGTTTGATATAACATATCCTGATTATATATAACTATAATGATATAGACTATATAAATCCTTAGGAACATAACATTGAAATAATCTTACTCTATTTCTCTCTCTTTGGGAACTATTTCTTCAACGACGGCCATGATGTTGGTGGAACCGTGAATGATACCTGTGTGGCTGATGCACCACTCTGCTGCTGGTGCACCACAGCGTGCTGGAAGACAACAGCATCCAGGTGTACGTCGACTGCCGCTGGATCAGTCGTCAGATTCTCAGACGGTCGACGCTGGAGATCCCCATTGATACCCTGCTGTATGTCGGCGGGATGCCTGGACGCAGCTACCAGGTGAGTCCCAGACCTGGACGCAGCTACCAGGCGAGTCCCAGACCTGGACGCAGCTACCAGGTGAGTCCCAGGCCTGGACGCAGCTACCAGGTGAGTCCCAGGCCTGGACGCAGCTACCAGATGAGTCCCAGGCCTGGACGCAGCTACCAGATGAGTCCCAGGCCTGGACGCAGCTACCAGGTGAGTCCCAGGCCTGGACGCAGCTACCAGGTGAGTCCCAGGCCTGGACGCAGCTACCAGGTGAGTCCCAGGCCTGGACGCAGCTACCAGGCGAGTCCCAGGCCTGGACGCAGCTACCAGGCGAGTCCCAGACCTGGGCGCAGCTACCAGGCGAGTCCCAGACCTGGGCGCAGCTACCAGGCGAGTCCCAGACCTGGGCGCAGCTACCAGGCGAGTTCCAGGCCTGGACGCAGCTACCAGGCGAGTCCCAGGCCTGGACGCAGCTACCAGGCGAGTCCCAGGCCTGGACGCAGCTACCAGGCGAGTCCCAGGTCTGGACGCAGCTACCAGGCGAGTCCCAAGCCTAGTCCCACGGTGTAGGTCCCAACAGTCACTGGTGTATAAGGGAGGCGCGCCTGGGATTTGTCACTAGGTAACTAACAACTTACTTTCGTCTTTGATAAGAGTGGCTGTCATGCCTCAGAATCCGTAGAGGATTCAGTTGAATCCCAGGTTTCATTACTTCTTAGTAGATCACGGCCCAATGGTTTAAGACGCGTGCACAAGTTCGAATCCTCCTCATAGTTTACTAGACTTAAGACTCTAAATCACAGGAGTGTCATTAAGGTCTCAACAGTAACTTGTAGACCATCAAGTATGTTCTTTGTTCTGAACGTTGTTCATCATTCTCTCAGTGAACATACAAACATCATCGTTTGTTCATCATCAACTCTCAGTGAACATACAAACATCATCGTTTGTTCATCATCAACTCTCAGTGAACATACAAACAGTGTATCATAAGAGCAACACACAAGGAAAGATTATGAAATCTGGGTAGATCCTAAACCCCCAAAAAAATTTTACCTGCCAGCTCTTCCTATCATCTTGAGTATAATTAGAAACTTTGTTAACATCTTGAACAATTAAGTGAGCAGGTTTTCAATTCCTCTGAAAGAAATTACCCCCCCCCCGCATTATTGATGCAAAACTTGAAGAAGGAAACTTTTGTCGATTCACAAATAAGTGAGGTGATTATAGGCGAAGAGTTTGACAATATCATGGAACGTAAGAATTTGAGAGTCTGTGAGTCTTTCAAAATAGTTGGTCACAATTTCCTAGGCAAAATCAAAGTTGAAAAGTTTGCTGAGCCGCTGAAGATTTTTTATTATATTCCATCGTGAACGTGTCTCTCTTGAAACAGTTTATTCACTTGACTGCCTTGTGTGTCTAGTCATTTTGAATCGCTTGAATACTAAGCTCAATTCGGATTTAATTAATCGAGCTTGAAAGCTTGAAGTATTTGAGAGAAACTCCAGACAGGACCGTACACACAGCATCACCAGTCACAGGAAACAACTTTTGATTATCGATGGTTTGAGGATGCTGTGAGGGTCTTCTTGTTGGAGATCATCACAGCCTCTGTGTGAAGGAAAGAGAACTATCAAGGGAATGCGCCAAGCCATTATGACTATACGGCACTTGGAAGCGAGGTCAGGATAAGGATTTGGGATGGAACGTGCCCAGAATGTGACTCGGGGGCATGCGCACCACTCTGGGCACACACGTACCACTCTGGGCACGAGTGCCATAGGTTCGCCTCCTCTGACTTAGGCCCTGATTGCGTCACGCATTATTGCAAACATTTTCATGTATGTTATTATCCACATTATATGCGACCATATTGATGTTTCTGAAGTCCACTACGGGCTCACCATAGCCCGTGCTACTTGCAACTTTTGTTCCGAGTAGCTGAATCTAAAACAACATGATATTTCTGTGCATATTGCAAACACTGCAAGTGTTTGCAATATATATTTGTTTAATATTTTGTTGATTTCTTCCTGGAATTGCACATAAATGTGTTAATGTTCAGGCTTGGACCCACCTCTGTGTTCACATGACTAGGCTTGGACCCACCTCTGTGTTCACATGACTAGGCTTGGACCCACCTCTGTGTTCACATGACTAGGCTTGGACCCACCTCTGTGTTCCCATGACTAGGCTTGGACCCACCTCTGTGTTCACATGACTAGGCTTGGACCCACCTCTGTGTGTTCCCATGACTAGGCTTGGACCCACCTCTGTGTTCCCATGACTAGGCTTGGACCCACCTCTGTGTTCCCATGACTAGGCTTGGACCCACCTCTGTGTTCACATGACTAGGCTTGGACCCACCTCTGTGTGTTCCCATGACTAGGCTTGGACCCACCTCTGTGTTCATGACTAGGCTTGGACAAACGTTGTAAGTTCCTTGTACTGGTCAAGCCACATCCCCTGCCTTCGTTGGTGTGCCAATACCAGTGTCGCTCGAGGCGCTAGTGGAGCCACTCGATATTTGCAACAAGAAGCAAATTCGCAAAATCACGTGCGGCAAGATGCAGCATCCAAGATGAGATGTGTCTGCTCCCTGCGACAGCATCAAACGCGGAGAAATGTGAGAATATTCTCCGGTATCTTACACCAGTTCCTTACCCTAAGCGAGTCTGTCATCAAGCGGAAGATGGAATTTTCTAAAAGACCTTTCAAAGGGCGGCAGGAAAATGAACGCTGGTACTTGAGATGAGGAGGTGAGTATCTCCGGGACTCTCACACGAGGTGACTCATGACTCGTCACTCATGGGAGCCTCCACACAGCTGCTAATTTGGAAGTCCACCGGCCAATGATGAGAGAGAGAGTCAATCAATATTAGTAAGGTATCGCCTAAGTATTCAATGGAATTGATGTACTTACAAAGTTTTAAGGAAAATACAACATAAATTAATATGTTGAGGTCCTCAAAAAGTGGTAATTTTGAGAAAGCGCTAAGCCAGTCTGTGTCTGTTAAGAGAGAATATCTGTCTGTCCAAGGTTGGAAACCAGACTCTTGGGACTAGCCTCACGCAAACTTTGCAGGGTGCGAATGGTCTGGGGTATAGGACAGCCATAGGCTGGTCGGGGTCGTCACAATTCAAGAGATAACACCGTGCCAGATTAACATTCTGACCCCCCACGATAACTTTTTTTTTATCACCAGTGTGAGAGACACACTGACCACCGTCAGGGTTCAGCATACATGTTGCCATACTGAATGTTATCCCAACTACGAGGAATAACATCGCTTCTCTGCTACTGAACAAAGTCAGAACATCACTAGAGACGACCCAAGATGTTCTAGCACTAGAACAAAGGTTGTGAACAGGAGCGGTTATAGCACTCTAGCCAAGGGGTGCCCCCTCCCCTGACCGCTTCTCATCACAACCACTAGATTGATGTTTTTTTCTCTCACTGTGAGGTGTGGTAGAGGTCCTCTCACTTCCACTGTGTGGAGGACCCTCGTATCCGGATCTGGGTCTCGGTTTATTCCTGAGCGTATTGGGCCCTTTTGAGATTATTTTATTTGTCAATTTGCTCTATCTCATCATTATTCGTCATCCTTCGTCTGGTCATTATCCTTCGCCAGTTTCTCACTCCCTTATTTATCATCCTCTTAATTCATATTGTTTATTATTCTGCTTGTCCTTATCCTTATCAATTTTTTTACTTCCTTTTCCGTTCTATTTTCTTTCTGATTTCCCTCCTCTTCTTCTTATTTCTTTTTCTCACGTTGCTCCTGCATCTCCTTTATCCCCTCTTTCTTGTCCTTCTCTTCCTCTCACTTTTACTTCCCTGCCCTCCTACCTAGGCACTTAGGCTGGACGGTAGAGCAACGGTCTCGCTTCATGCTGGTCGACGTTCAATCCCCGACCATCCAAATAGTTGGGCACCATTCCTTCCCCCCGTCCCATCCCAAAATCCTTATCCTGACCGATTTCCAGTGCTATATAGTCGCAATGACTTGGCGCTTTTCCATGATGATTTCCTCAATCCCTTCTCATTTTCCTCCCCCCTCCCTCCTCCTCCTCTTCGCTTGGCGCTTCTCCTGATAGTTCCCTCCGCCTCCATATCTCTCCCGGTTCATTAAGCAGGAGCCACAAATCCCGGCACCATTTTACCTGAGGAAGGTCGTGGCTGTGAGGCCGCGTATCTCCGCCTTCGTCTGAATGCTCACCAATATCTCAGATGCTATATCCTGCCCCCGGGCTGACGCTCCGAAGACACACACACACACACACACACACACACACACACACACACCACACACACACACACACTCAAACTCACACTCACACTCACACTCACACACAGACACAGACACACACACACACACACACACACACACACACACACACACACACACACACACACACACACACACACACACACACACACACAGAGCTCCGGTCTTTATCGCCTCGGAGGCTCATATATGGTTGATTGTGAACGACTCGGTCAATACAAAAGAGACTATTGAGGGTGAGGAGATGACTATACCCGTAATCTAATGCGGTCAGTAAGACTTTTTTATATAAATTTTTAAATAAACTGGAGTGTTTTTTCCCTGCGGGGTCAGATATCCGCGAATTGGAGGCTTCTGAGTGAATATTGCCGCAGATAGCTCAACTGAACGCAATTTCTTCCATTGGAAGGAAAGACACGGAATTTCTAAAGGCTATAAAATACATGTTTATATTCCCTCTGGTGAGAGCATTATTGGCGTGCCGGGTTCGAACACTGGGCACTGTAGTCAAGGACACGTAATCGGACTCGGGGGAAAGTGGTTCAGGGCTTTGTTTACGTTCCATTCCTGCTTAATTTCGCCTGATTATTGCCTCGGTAAGAATGCTATATGTCCGTCTGAGCGCTGATCAGCCTGGCACGTGCGGGTAGAGGGATGTTAGACACGTAAATCGGTGAATGGGAGGAGAGACAGCCAACCAGTCAGGACAGTTAATTAATTAAACTATGGTCTCTCTCTCTCACACGCGCACACATCCCCAGGAAGCAGCCCATAGTGGCCGTTTAACTCCCAAGTACCTATTTATTGCTAGGTAAACAGAAGGACATTGGAAAGAAACTCTGCCCATTTGTTTGTGCCGCGGCCGGGAGTCGATCCCGGACTCCTTTAGTCCATGACTCCCGAATGCTGTCTGCTCGACCGCGAGGACATGTTTGTGTCTTCGGGCGCGCGTGCGTGAGCACCGCTGAAGGACTATCCTATTTAATCTCATCTGTCTTGACCATTATTCCAGGATATGAAGGAACGCACAATTAGATCCTCAAAAATCACCCTGTTTACACACTACCGTTATTTTCAGGGCGAGATGGAGCAGTTCACAATCAGTGGATCGCCCGATGCCGTAGCGAAGCAGTGCAAACCTGAACCTATTCCAATCATCGATAAAACTCTACAGGTAAGTCAGCCAGATATATATATATATATATATATATATATATATATATATATATATATATATATATATCATATATATATATATATATATAGATATATATATATATATATATATATATATATATGTATATATCTATATCCTATATATATATATATATATATATATATATATATATATATATCTATATATATATATATGACAATGTCAGACCACGGAGGAAAAATGAAACAGGAATTTCCTTAAGTACTTTCGTATATTAATACATCTTCAGAAGGAGTGACTCCTTCTGAAGTTGTATTAATATACGAAAGTACTTATGGAAATTCCTGTTTCATTTTTCCTCCGTGGTCTGACATTGTCACATTTTAAATCACGTGTTTAATTTCGTGATATACACACATATATATATATATATATATATATATATATATATATATATATATATATATATATATATATATATATATATATATATATATATATTTTATTTAACATTATTACCAGTTCGAAAATTGATCGAAGATAGACTATTGACGCCGTGGAAATTATTTTTGAACCCGAGTGAGCGTCACCCACTCTTGCCTGGTCGTCAGAGTACTATTGCTCAAGTACAGGAAACTGTGTGATACTTTTTTGTTTCATGTGTGTGTGTGTGTAACTATTGCTGTTGACATGTCTCCGGCTTCTTGTCCCCGCGTCGAGGTCACTATGCTGGTGGTGGTTCCCAAGAGGCGGCACGGGCATAAATAGCCCGTAATGGGGAACGAGGTTGTTGTTGTTGTTGTTTTTAGATTCGGCTACTCGGAACAAAAAGTTGCAAGTAGCACGGGCTATGGTGAGCCCGTAGTGGACTTACCAAAAAAAAGAGGGGTGGGCTTATGTTATGTTAGAGCATTTAAGTATGCACTGTGAAGGGGGAAGAGTCAAAAGCAACAAAGCCAGGACTAAGGTTTATGTTGTGTCGATTATATCTTGAGGTTATTTTGAGATGATTTCGGGGCGTATCGTCCCCGCGGCCCGGTCCTCGACCAGACCTTTTTTTTTATGCTGCTGGCTCCTACAGTGTCCGGCCAGGATGATGGTGCTGGCTGCCACAGTGTCCGGCCAGGATGATGGTGCTGGCTGCCACAGTGTCCGGCCAGGATGATGGTGCTGGCTGCCACAGTGTCCGGCCAGGATGATGGTGCTGGCTGCCACAGTGTCCGGCCAGGATGATGGTGCTGGCTCCTGCACAGTGTCCGGCCAGGATGATGGTGCTGGCTGCTGCAGTGTCCGGCCAGGATGATGGTGCTGGCTCCTGCACAGTGTCCGGCCAGGATGATTACCCTCAACACTGTGCTTGATGAAGGATCGCCAACGTAATTAGATCCGGCAGGGGGCCCCGGCAGACCGTCGCGAACGCACTCGGCTGGCGGGATTACCCTCGTAACCCTCCCGTGTCTCTCTCAAGGGGGACGACGTCCGTGGAGGTCTTTGTGTCCGCTCTACCCTCGTAACCCTCCCGTCTCTCTCTCATGGGGGACGACGACCGTGGAAGTCTTTGTGTCCGCTCCTATAGACTGAATGTTAGGCTTGTCGAGGTATTATTTGGTCTCGTGAGCGAGAGGTTTAGGGGAGCTTGGGTCAAATTGGCAACACTGTATGTTTAATTGTTGTATTTGGTGCGTGAGTGTGCGTGCGTGTGCGTGTGTGGGCGCGTGTGTGCATGAGTGTATCTGAGTGCTTGTTCGGGTATGCGTTAATGTTTCCTTGTATATGTATGCGTGCATTTGTCCATGTTTGTGTGTGCATTTATGTATCTGTGTGTGTGTGTGTTCGTGCGTGTATCCATGTGAGTATGTAAGCGCACATTTGCGTATGTGTGTGTATGAATTAGCAATTATTACAATCAGGCGCCCCGCCACTCAGGAGCCCCCACCACTCAGGAGCCCGCACCACTCAGGAGCCCGCACCACTCAGGAGCCCGCACCACTCAGGAGCCCGCACCACTCAGGAGCCCCCACCACTCAGGAGCCCCGCTGGCCTTTGCACACCTGTGTTTGACAGGTGTGCCTCCACAATCAGACCCAGCCAGCTGATAATGTTCTCAGAGGGACATCATCAGATTAGGTTTACCATGAGAGACATGTATACCAATCCCTCTCCCTATATCTTGCTTCCTCCATGTCTTCTTGCCCTTTCCTTTGTCTCCATTTCCCATGCCTTCTCTTCCCCTTCCCCCTTCCTCTCCCCCCCTACTCTTATTCTGTCTCTGCCTCCTCCCCTTATGCTCTATTTCCCTGCCCTAATGTGCCAAAATGCAATATATCGTCGAATAATCGTGAAATATGACTATTAGTCACTTAGTTCCGCGATGGCCATGTTATGCGAGTCGTGTCGTCCACCTGGACGTCTCAGTGTGTTCTTTATGGTCCCCCAACGTACATATTACAAAGTACTATGAAATGTTGTGGCTCACAATTGACCGCGATTTCTATGCGTCAGCTGGTGAGGTTAGGTAGGCCGCTTGTGTTCGAAGGGGGTTCTGGGTAGGATAGCACATTGTAATTGTGTCCGTTGTGGCATATGAAGAGCCGCGAGCAGCGGCTTCTTCAATGGAACAGGGATTCAAGATAAGAGGGTGCGTTTTATTTAATTTTAATTTTTTGGTTGCGTCAGTTATCTGGTTATTGAGTCGATAGATAGATAAATGTATTCAAGAAAATTCCTCCTTTATATATATATATATATATATATATATATGTTATTAAATATGACCGAAAAAGTAAGATTAATAATTCTAACACGAATTTTCTCAATTTTCCTTATGTTTGTTTTTACTGATGACGGTAAATTAAAAATCAATTCTCCAAAATTCATTCTTTATTTCTTAGTCTGACGCGACACTTGAGCGCGTTTCGTAAAACTTATTACATTTTCAAAGACTTTAGTTACACACACACAGAACAACTATAACTGAACAGAGTTTAAATACCTGCATTTGGGTGAGGTGACATGTTACAATGGTTTGGGGTGAGGTGAGAACAAACACAGAACACGAAACAATGGGTATAAGGGAAGAATAGATCTGTAACTGCAGAAGGCCTATTGGCCCGTATTTCTTGATGTTTCTATATTGGAGCGGAGTCTTGAAGTGGGTAGAATATAGTAGTGCGTTAATTGGCTGTTGATTGCTGGTGTTGACTTCTTGATGTGTAGTGCCTCGCAGATGTCAAGCCGCCTGTTGTCGCTGTATCTATCAATGATTTCTGTGTTGTTTGTTAAGATTTCTCTGGTGATGGTTTGGTTGTGGGAAGAGATTATATGTTCCTTGATAGAGCCCTGTTGCTTATGCATCGTTAATCGCCTGGAAAGAGATGTTGTTGTCTTGCCTATATATTGAGTTCTTTGGGGCTTACAGTCCCCAAGTGGGCATTTGAAGGCATAGACGACATTGGTCTCTTTCAAAGCGTTCTGCTTTGTGTCTGGAGAGTTTCTCATGAGTAGGTTGGCAGTTTTCTTGGTTTTATAGTAAATCGTCAATTGTATCTTCTGATTTTTGTCTGTAGGGATAACGTTTCTATTAACAATATCTTTCAGGACCCTTTCCTCCGTTTTATGAGCTGTGGAGAAGAAGTTCCTGTAAAATAGTCTAATAGGGGGTATAGGTGTTGTGTTAGTTGTATCTTCAGAGGTTGCATGGCGTTTCACTTTCCTTCTTATGATGTCTTCAATGAAACCATTGGAGAAGCCGTTGTTGACTAGGACCTGCCTTACTCTACAGAGTTCTTCGTCGACTTGCTTCCATTCTGAGCTGTGGCTGAGAGCACGGTCGACATAAGCGTTAACAACACTCCTCTTGTACCTATCTGGGCAGTCACTGTTGGCATTTAGGCACATTCCTATGTTTGTTTCCTTAGTGTAGACTGTAGTGTGGAAACCTCCGCTCCTTTCCATGACTGTTACATCTAGAAAGGGCAGCTTCCCATCCTTCTCCATCTCGTAAGTGAAACGTAACACAGAATTCTGCTCAAACGCTTCTTTCAGCTCCTGCAGATGTCTGACATCAGGTACCTGTGTAAAAATGTCGTCAACATACCTGCAGTATATGGCCGGTTTCAAGTTCAAGTCGACTAAGACTTTTTCCTCAATAGTACCCATGTAGAAGTTTGCAAACAGGACGCCTAGGGGAGAACCCATAGCGACCCCATCTACTTGCTTATACATGTGCCCATCCGGGCTCAAGAAGGGTGCCTCCTTAGTACAAGCTTGGAGTAGTTTCCTCAGGATATTTTCTGGCATGTCAAGGGGAGTACATGCCGGGTCTCGATACACTCGGTCCATTATCATCCCGATTGTTTCATCCACAGGTACGTTGGTGAACAGTGATTCTACGTCCAACGATGCTCTTATCCCTGTAGCCCGTGTTCCCCGCAGTAAGTCAACAAATTCCTTCGGGGATTTCAGGCTGAAGTTGCACGGGACATAAGGAGTCAGTAAGCCGTTGAGTCGTTTCGCCAGTCTGTACGTGGGTGTGGGTATCTGGCTGATAATTGGCCGAAGTGGGTTTCCAGGCTTATGCGTCTTGACGTTTCCATACGCATATCCAGGTTTATATTCTCCAATAATCTTTGGCAGGTGGAGTCCGGATTTCTGGCATTCACAGTTTCAATCAACTTGTTGACCTTTGTTTTCAATTCGGCTGTAGTGTCCTTCGTTACCCTTTGGAATTTAGTTGGTCAGAGAGTATGTGGTTCATTTTCGCCAGATATTCGTCTTTCTTAAGGATGACGTATATAACGTCATCCTTAAGAAAGACGAATATCTGGCGAAATGAACCACATACTCTCTGACCAAACTAAATTCCAAAGGGTAACGAAGGACACTACAGCCGAATTGAAAACAAGGTCAACAAGTTGATTGAAAACTGTGAATGCCAAGAAATCCGGACTCCACCTGCCAAAGATTATTGGAGAATATAAACTGGATATGCGTATGGAAACGTCAAGACGCATAAGCCTGGAAACCCACTTCGGCCAATTATCAGCCAGATACCCACACCCACGTACAGACTGGCGAAACGACTCAACGGCTTACTGACTCCTTATGTCCCGTGCAACTTCAGCCTGAAATCCCCGAAGGAATTTGTTGACTTACTGCGGGGAACACGGGCTACAGGGATAAGAGCATCGTTGGACGTAGAATCACTGTTCACCAACGTACCTGTGGATGAAACAATCGGGATGATAATGGACCGAGTGTATCGAGACCCGGCATGTACTCCCCTTGACATGCCAGAAAATATCCTGAGGAAACTACTCCAAGCTTGTACTAAGGAGGCACCCTTCTTGAGCCCGGATGGGCACATGTATAAGCAAGTAGATGGGGTCGCTATGGGTTCTCCCTAGGCGTCTGTTTGCAAACTTCTACATGGGTACTATTGAGGAAAAAGTCTTAGTCGACTTGACTTGAAAC
>WNGS01006636.1:8204924-8209924 GCA_020271785.1 Procambarus virginalis
TTAAATAAGTGCATAGGTGACATACTTAACATACTAGTTTCCCTTGAAAACTTCAAGAAAACACCGACCTTACCTAACCTACTTAGTATGTTAAAATAAGCATCTTATAGCTTCGTAATTACAATTGTTACTTAACTATTATAGGTATAGGTTAGGTAATATTGTAATTGCGAAGCAATAAGATGCTTATCTTAACATACTAAGTAGGTTAGGTAAGGTCGGTGTTTTCTATGAAGCTTTTCAAGGGAACTATTATGTTAAGTATGTCACCTATGTACTTATTTAATAAGTCAATATTGACTATACGAATTTGCGAGGACGGGTTGCCGTATTTTGAGTATACCCCACTACAACGAACTTATAGTGGGGCACACCTCACTATAAGTTCGTTGGGTGTGTGTGCGGGACTTTCATTCCCTGCCTTTACTATGACAATGTAATCGCCGGGACAAGTAGTTTCGGGTCACGCCACCCTTGCTCCAGCGAGCCAAGTCAAGTGCCCTCAGGGGTAGAGGAGCCCTCCAGCTTGCAGTCGGGTTTTGGGGCGCTCGTCCGTGAAGGGTGACACCTCACTGGTCTTAAATCAACCGCCCTGGACGTTTGGTAACATGTTTGGTCAATATAACTATGTTTTGGACTTATTATTTGCTGTCCGAGTCATTGAGTATAATTTGTGTTTAGCTTCATGTTTTGCTTTTTTTAAGTCATTGTTTTTTTTTACTTGTGCAAGACAGATGTATGGCAGGTGTTTATTAAATTTTGTTTTAATTTTAGATTTTGATTTTGATCCTGTTTATTTTCAAATACATTAACCTAAATGCGTTTTTTTGTTATGTGTGTGTTAACAGTCAATCAGTGAGTATAACCAGAGTACCTTAATTAACGTAATAACATTGTTATACAAAACGAAGATCATCATCAGAAGAGCATCAAACTTTATGGAATGATCGAAAAACGGTGAGACAATCTAGGTCTATGATTCATGAGGTACTTTACAGAATAAGGAATGATAGAGGATGTGGAATGTTTCTTATTATCATCAAATACGTGTGGAATGATAGAGGATGTGGAATGTTTCTTATTATCATCAAATACGTGTGGAATGATAGAGGATGTGGAATGTTTCTTGTTATCACCAAATACGTGTGGAATGATAGAGGATGTGGAATGTTCTTATTATCATCAAATACGTGTGGAATGATGAGAGGATGTGGAATGTTTCTTATTATCATCAAATACGTGTGGAATGATAGAGGATGTGGAATGTTTCTTATTATCATCAAATACGTGTGGAATGATAGAGGATGTGGAATGTTTCTTATTATCACAACAATACGTGTGGAATGATAGAGGATGTGAATGTTTCTTATTATCACCAAATACGTGTGGAATGATTACTTAACTGTTCAAGACATGTATATTTCTGGGGTTAAAACCTGAATTTTTTTCTGAGCATCGGTAGAAGACGTCTGATTTCAGTTCTTATGTCTTCTTATACTTAGCTGTCACCTGGTTCCTTATCCAGCCCTCACACGACTCCTTACTTAGTCTTCCCTAACAAAAGCAGAAAAGGATAACAGGAATAGATTCAGGATAAATATCCTCCAAAGAGTGTCAGTGACAAACTACAGTGAGGGCGATCGAGCTCATTTATCCCAGTGGCAGGGATAAATGAGTCTCTACTTTCCCCTTAACCCCAAGAGGGAAAGTAGAGACAGAGAGAGAGCACAGTGTTATGAAATGATTAAGAGGAATTCTCCGGTTGAATACCTCAGGGTATTCAAGAACACCAAGAACACCAGAAGGGATTCTTTCACCAGAAGAACACCAGAAGGGGAACATCAGAAGGGGACCAAGAACACCAGAAGGGGATCTACCAGTTGGACTTGCAATGGTCTTCAGTCATAATGAGACGGTCATTGAGAACATTGATCCTGAAATAAGTACTGATGGGCCAGTGAACACACATGTGTTTTAATATGTCAATGTGTCGTGTAAATGAGGGCTAGAGGAAGATTGAGAGAGAGAGAGAGAGAGTGGAATTTCTTCCCATCAGGTGATATAATCCTTATCTTCTGGCTGACCCAAATAAGAAAGAATTGAAGGTTGGCATACAGTGTGGGGGATAACTCCTGACCAGAGGGTCAGAAAAGAGAGAAAAACCCATGGGGAACTCAGGGGTCAAATAAACAGAGGACATGTTGACTACACAAGAACCGTCAGTTATTCACAGTTGCTCTGCCCTCCAGGGTTCAGAGATCAGACAGGCAGCAAGCCTCTGGGTTGTCTCAGATTTCACTCGGTGTTATTTTGGTGGACAATCATTATTGACTCTATATTTGCTAGTCATTATTTTGCTTACATAGCTTTTGATACTCTGCTTTCTTATTTACATTCACTACTCCCACTCCAGCTCCTGTAATAATCCCAGTGATGGTGGTGAAAATTATTTTCTGTGAATATCAGTTTCTTGTATTTCAAACCCTGTGCGACTAACAGCATCCCGTTTCCTCTGTTCCGCTGTTATATTATTTTCCTGTTGATGCAAAAACTTTGGTTAGGAAATCGGACAACTGCAAATATCTCTGTCGGCTTTGGCTATACAATTGCTATAACATCAGGAGTTGATTAATCGACGAATTATTTCATCTCATATACTTTGTTGAATATAACATCAGCATAATGTACGGGTGCTAATGCTCTTCTTTCTTACTCGGTTCCCTATATATGCCTTTGTAGACGGAAGAAAGTATAAAAACAGAGAGATACATAGAAAGAAAAATAAATTGGATAAAAAAAGAGGAGGAAAAAGATGGGGAGAGGAAAAAGGAGTAGGAAATGTGGAGTCTGATTTCTTAGAATTTTTCCAGTTTACTCGTATACTATTTTAGATCTGAACATCTCTGGTTGTTATGAAACTACGTCTGGTGAACTGTGCTCCGTTTTCTCCTTAAATACACATTTGAGTTCCATGTGTAAGTCAAATATTTCTTCCTTCCAGGCAAGAGTTTTCTTCTTTAAATTTATATAATGGAGTGACTTTCTCCTCGAGTGCGTGCGTGCGTGTGTGCATGCGAGTGCGTGTGAGCTTACTAATTAATACACTCAACCTTCAAAAATGATAGGACTTATAGCAACTATGTGGTCAAACGTACCAATATGAACTGTTGGGTGTCGGAAAAAATCATGGTCTGTATAACTTAATTCGCCCAAATGGCATTCTAGAAAATGGGAAATTTAACTAAAGAACTTAACCTAATCTGTCCGAGCAATCTTAGACCTAATACACACTCTCCTAGGCCTAATATAATATAAAATATGTAGCAGACTAGGCCTAGAAATGTTTAAGATTGGCTTTTATCTTTTTCTGTTTAATAGAACAAACCGTAAACTTGTTTAAGCTCCAAAGTACCACTCTGGTAGGTTCGACCCGATAGTTACTACGAGTACTATCGCCTTAGGAGGTTGAGATAATGATGGGTAATAGTGGATAGGGGGGGGGGATTGAGGTCTATAACCCCTAATGCTACCCCCCTGATGTACCTGTTTCGTCATCTTTAACCCATTCTCACATTCGAATTTTCGTCACTGATGCTGGCCTTAAACTTGTGGATGGAGGTGGCTTTTAAAACTTCTTATTTCAGTGTCATTCCACATTGTTGATCCACCCTTACAGGGTATGAGTATTTTCTTACATTTCTGCGAGTAAGCTTTTCGATTTCAGTACATTTATCCTTAAATCTGTAATGTACGTCATTTCTAATTAAATTCTTATCCATGACCCCCTCCAGAAATTATATCCTCCTATCTCCCCATAAATGAACACCATCTATCCCTCGCCCTATTGCATCCACATGTACCAATGTTTACTTTCTGCCGCAGGATGGGACGGTTGGTCGGACTGGTCTGGATGCAGCGCCTCGTGCGACGGTGGCACCCAGGAGAGGAGAAGGTAGGTGGCACCCTCGTTCAGGAGGCACTTGCCGGGGGTCCCGGAGACCTGGTGGCCCTGTTGAGGTGCCTGTGGGCTCCTGGCGAATAGAATAGGATGCCGCCTCTTCCATTCGCCAGGAGCTGTATATATATGGCTGTCATATATATATATATATATATATATATATATATATATATATATATATATATATATATATATATATATATATATATATATATATAAACACCCTTTCGATGTGTGACTGAAAGGGGGTGAGATGAGATCAATGATTCTAACAAGAATCTTCAATATTTTCCTTGCATTTTTCTGCACTTGAATATGACTTGAATATGAAGTTGAAATATTAACCCTCCAAAACTCATTTGAATAGTTTTATTTGGTCTGACACTAAGAGTTGCGTTTCGTTAACTCTTGTTAACATTGTCAGAGGCAGAGGCAAGCTTATGGAGTGTTGATAGCGAGAAAAGAAAACTTATGGAGTGAGGATAGCGAGAAAGGGGAATTTAATATTGAAATTTGGTGTTTGAGTCAGCTTTGCAACATTGCTGAATTGTTTGCAATTGAATGTGACAGCTGCAGAATTTTGATTAAGTTGAGCAACAAATTATTCGATAAATCATTTCCATAATGTTAAAATGGAATTAAATTTTGTTATGTATCTAGACAATGTCAAAACCATCGTCGGAAAGTGTCAATTTCAGTCGCTTATAATTGTGTTCCTGGACAACTTAACCAATTTTTTGTTTACAAAAATACACGTGTGTATTTTTGTAAACTGTAAATTGTAAAATACACGATTTACAAAAATCCGCACATGCATACTTACGCAAGTACACACGAACGCGTGCACATTAACACACACACACACACACACACACACACACACACACACACACACACACACACACACACACACACACACACACACACACACACACACACACACACACACACACACACACACACACACACACACTCACTCATCGTGGCTGAGTGGGTTGCGACTGCTGCTACAACTTTCTTGTAGCCACAGAGACATAAGATA
>WNGS01006636.1:8215213-8230962 GCA_020271785.1 Procambarus virginalis
AACTCAGCAAATTGAAAGAATTACTTTCGAATACTGTAGTTAAGTTATAATAGACGATGGGTTCTCCGGTGTGTCGTGCGAGACTGGTGCCGAAACCGGTTGGGCACGTTTTTGTATAAGATCTTAAAAGCGGATTTGCGACTTGCAATGGAGAGAGAGAGAGAGAGAGAGAGAGAGAGAGGTCTCTCACTGATTATATGCTTTTAGTTTTCTTCCATGTTATAAATTCGTGTTTTGATAATTATAGACCATAAATATACACACACTTGCTGTTTGGTTACAGAAAAAGAGAACTGACAGGTTCTTGACGATACGAAAACACAGGCATGAGATTATCCTGTTTAGAAATTATACTTTGTCAAGGCTATCATTTCTGATTATATCATCCTGACAAATTATAGTAAGTTGCTTGTCATTTCTTTTTTTCAGAAACGTTGCGTGTTTTGTTTGCATGCTAGAAGTAACTAGAACGAACATAGAACATTCGATAGGTTGGATGATGAATGGTGAAGGATGAGAATGGATGGTGGTCTCTCTCGCTCTCTCTCTCTCACTCTCTCTCTCCACCTCCTCCGCGTCCACGTCTGTAGTCTCACACTCTGTCACTACACACTCCTATCTCTTTTCTCCCATTCCTCTCTCTATCCTCTCTTACCACTTCTCATTTACTCATTTCTTTTCCCTCTTCCCCCTGCCCTCTCACCCCCCCCCACGCTCTATGTCCAACCGCCACCAACTGGCTCTATACAGAGTAACTTTGTCGACTTTGTTCTTCTTAATTGTAATCCCAGTGAGTTCAGTCTCATTATTTTCTGCGTCGTTGTTGACAACGTGCGGGTAGTGAGGCGCATAGTTTGTTGTTGTGTTGTGGGGTGGTTGTGGTGTTGTTGTATGGTGTGTTTGTGGTGGTGTTGTGGTGTGGTGGTGGTGTGGGTTGTTGTGTCGTGGCTGGTGGTGGTGGGTGGTGTTGGCTTTGCTTTGTGGGTTGATTCGGTGGTGGTGGGTGTTGGTGGTGGGTGGTGTGTGTGTGGGTGTTCTGGTGGGTGGGGTCGGGTGGGTTGTGTGGTGGGTGTGTGGTGGTGTTGTGGTGGGGGGTGGTGTGGTGTGGTGTGTGTGTGGTGGTGGTTTGTGTTGTGTAGGTGGTGTTGTTGTACTTGTTGGTGTGGCATGATTGGTGTGGTGTTGTGGTGATTGTGGTGTGGTGGGTTGTTGTTTGTGTGCTGGTGTTGGGTGGGTGTTGTGTGTTGGGTTTGGTGGTGTTGTGAGTTGTTGGTGGTTAGTTGGGTGTTAGTGGTGTGTGTGTGAGTGGTGTGTGGCTGTGGTGGTGCTTGTGGGGCTGTTGTGTGTGGGTTCTGGTGTGGTGTTGTGTGTGGTGTGTTGTGTATGTTGGTTGTAAGGGTGTGGTGTGTGTGGTTGGTTGTTTGTGGTGCGTGCGGTGTGTGTGTTTTGTTGTGTTGTGTGGTGTGTGTGGTGTTGTCTGTGGTGTTTGGGGGTGTTGTTTTGTGGGGTGTGTGTCGTTGTGTGGGTGGGTTTTGCTTTGGTGTGGTGGGGTGTGTGGTGGTGGTGTCGTGTTGGTGTTTGTGGGGGTGGTGTGTGGCTGGTGTGTGTACTTGTGTTGGCGTGGTGTTGTATGGTGTGGTTGGTTGTGGTGGTGGTGTTTTGTGGTGTGGTGGTGTTGTTGTTAGTGGTGTATGTGGTGGTGTTGTTTGTGGTGGGGTGTATGGTGGTGGTGTTCTGGTTGGTCGGTGGGTGGTGGAATTGTCGGTTGTTGTTGGGTTGGTGTTGTGGTGGTGTGTTGTTGTCGGTTTTGTTGTTTGTCGTGTTGTGTTTTCGTAGTGTTGATAGTTGTTATTGTTGTGGTGGGGTTGTCTGTTTGTAGGTAGTTTTTTTTTGTGTGTGGTGCCTGTTAGTGTTTAGGGGTGGTGGAGTGAGGGCTGTGTGTGGGGCGTCGGTGCTGCTGTCTGGTCGGTTGGTGTAGGATGTGTTGGGGGGTTGGTGTTTTGGTTGGGTGGTTGGTGAGTGGGGGTCTGGTGGCTGGTGGCTGTTTGGTGTTGTGACTGTCTGTTTGGGGTGTGATGCGGGTGCTGCGGTTGTGGAGGTGCTGTTTTTTGACCTATAAAGTCATAGCGGAATGTTCTCTATTGTATGCTAGGAAAATATTCATTATTAAGTAATAGTCTTTCGAATATAATAGAGTTTCTTTCATCCATGTTGGCTCTGTTCACCTAGGTGAAAATAGGAAAACCTGGAAATTAGACAGCTGCTGGGGATTGTTGAACAACTGCCCATACTCATCCTGTGAGCGGTAGTTTATTGTGCACCCCATACTCATCCTGTGAGCGGTGGTAGTTTATTGTGCACCCCATACTCACCCTGTGAGCGGTAGTAGTTTATTGTGCACCCTCATACTCACCTTGTGAGCGGGTAGTTTACTGTGCACCCCAATACACATAAGGATGGTTTTTTCTTATTTCTTTGGAGTGTGAGTTTAGAGTTATCTAGAAAACAGCTCTAGTGTGTGTGGTGTGTGTGTGTGTTGTGTGTGGTGTGTGTGTGTGTGGTGTTGTGTGTGCTGTGTGTGGTGATGTGTCTGGTGTCTTTGTCTACACACTTTGCACTTTACTTCATCTAGAGCCCTATACAAGTTCAAGTGCCAGAGCTTACCTGTAGCCAAGTCATACTGCGAGCTGTGACAACATCTGTTAGTCAACTGACTTTATTACTTGCCCCAAACACATGTTTTACTTGACACATTGTGAAGAACAGTGGACCTGCTAGTTTCCCGTGTTTAGTACTTCAGATATCATCGATCTAGCGATATCGGCTAATGCCAATTTGGAAGGGTTCTCTGATAAGCCCAAGATTTCCGATCAACCTTGTCTTGATTAGCTGCAACCTTTTGCAAAGGTCATCAACTTTATCACGTTCCTGCATGCCCAGTGTGAGAAAGGGAGCGACATCTGTGTAACTTTGGAAACTCAAGTGTGTGGTATAATACATTATGGTTTATATCGGGCTTCGGGGGACATAACCAGACATGTTACAATTTAATTATAGCGTTTGATGTTTGCGGTGAGGTCAGGGAGTCTGAAATAATTTAAGCTGTCCACTAGAGTGTTTTCAATCATTTTGAGTGCTACCGGAAGAAGTCACCAGTTGAAGAACCGTTACTGGCTCTTATATTCTTTTTCAATTGAAACTGTCAATCGGGATGAACATAAGAGCCCTTGCGGATTTCATCCCGAGGGTGTGTTGTATGTGTGTGTGTGTGTGTGTGTGTGGTGGTGGTGGTGGTGGTGGTGGTGGTGGTGGTGTGTGTGTTGTGGTGTGTGTGTGTTGTGGTGTTAGTGTGTGCTGAACTGTGTGTAATTGTGTGTGTGTGTTTGAGATGTGTGTTTACTCACCTAGTTGTACTCACCTAGTGTGCTTGCGGGGGGTTGAAGCTTTCGGCTCTTAGCCCGCCTCTCAACCGTCAATCAACAGGTATGTGTGGTGTGTGTGTGTGTGTGTGTTGGTGTGTGTGTGTGTGTGTGGTGTGTGTGTGTGTGTGTGTGTGTGTGTATCACTGTGTATGTATACGTATCAATTTTTTTACTCAAAACTCGCGTCTCTATAAAACTCCACATTGACAAGAGTGTATTTTTTAATACTTAATTTGTGATGTATTTACCAATTTCTTATAAGACAATTAGTGTTGTCAAAATTATACTGCAACGTATAACCTGATCAACCAGGCTGTGACTCATACGTCAGGCTGCGAGCAGCCGCGTCCAACAGCCTGGTTGATCAGTCCAGCAACAGGAGGCCTGGTCGATGACCTGGCCGCGGGGACGCTAAACCCCGGAAGCACCTCAAGGTATCCTCAAGGTAACGTTCAGACAAGCGCAAATTATCAGGGGGGGGGTTAATTTTAGGCTATTAGGGACTACTCAATTAGCCCATGAAGGACTGTCAGGTATTAAAGGAGAGTTTAACACTCCTAAGAATGTTGCGTTGAAAAGATAATGCGAAATGTGAGTGAACTTAATCCACTTTAATGTTTTGAGTCCGATGCGTAGAATACGTAGATATGGTGTGCGAGTCGCTAATTTTCATAGTAACTCCACTTTTATTTCGTATGATGGGGAGAGGGGGATGGGGTTCCATGGCGTACACAGTAAGGTGCATTAGCTCAGAAAACGAGTGCAATGATTGACAGATTGCACGTCTGTCAATCATTTAGACCCACACGAACGCCTCTCAGTCTATCAACATGTTTTCAAAACACTTTTACTCATTTCGTGTTTTTTTTTCACCCTGGTGACGACTCCCGGAACCTGGCACACGTACACACGTGTGTCATCACGCCTTGACACACGTACACACGTGTGTCATCACGCCTTGACACACGTACACACGTGTGTCATCACGCCTTGACACACGTACACACGTGTGTCATCACGCCTTGACACACGTACACACGTGTGTCATCACGAGGCTGTCTGTACTGTCCAGGAGAGAATGACAGGATGGCAACATAGGAAAAGTCGTACAGCTACATAGATAAGACACAGCTGTGTTGGGGAGACAGGTGTAAAAGCTTAATTCACAGAACAGATAAAGAAAATAGAGAATTGCCTCGATAACCTAGAAAACCTTGTGACATATTATCTTGGAGACTTCAGTCTGCCCAGTTTAAGATGGTGAATAATATACAATAACATTATATCAGTCATTCGACTTGGAAGTAATCAGTCATTCAACTTGGAAGTAATCAGTCACAGTAAATTTACAATAATCCATTCATTCTGTGGTAAGTTTTCGCTCAATCAGCAGAAAACAGAGTCAACTATGAACGGAACTACTCCCTATTTGATCTTCACGAACAATGAAGAAATAATCAGGAACATTAGCATCTCAGATACTACATACTCAAACTACAAATTCATAGAAGTTCATGACAACGTTAATATACATAATACATCCAAATGTATTAAAAAGCGGGAAGGGCTGTTTTAACAGATTCACTATCAAAATAAAAGGATTGATTCGGAAAAAAATGTATACATAGAACTAGCAAACATCAGATTGGAAACCCTTTAAGTACCAAAACTCTTACACAAATAATAGAGCAATTGACTGCAGAAGTATACAAAGTATCCTTGAGATACGTTCCTTTGGAGAATATATAAAAAAAGAGGACCAACTTACAAAGAGAAAGACGACACTGAGATAAGGAGAAAAGAACAACTAAAATGCTTAAGCAGCTGCGACTATTAAATGACGTTGGGACTGCTAAATCTGATTGTGAAATAGTTCTTTGAGTCATGATTAGTAAAAAATTTACAGGCAAAAACTCAAGGCATAAATGTTCGAAGTAAGACTAATAGGAAACTGGAACAACGAAGTGTAAAATAAACAGGGTGAGAAGAAATGGAGCAGAAGAGAAAGCAAATTATACCAGACTGAAGAAATGCAAGTGGAAAGGAAACAATACAAGAGAAATACAAAATCCAAATTACTTTTTCAGTCAAGATCGTACCAAGGAGGGTCACGCACAGAAGATGACAAAGAAATTTATGAAATCTTAAAAGAACAATATAAGGGCCTTTTTTATTTACCATCCGAATGAACAACATGAAAGTGTAAGTAAGCGAGAATGCAAAAGAAGTCGCCAAGACGAACATGACAGCGGAAGACACAGAAAGCTGCTTGATAAACGATATCTATAGTTGAGACAATAGCTTATATTAACACGAGCACAATAGACCGTAAGAGATCAAGGGACAGCATGCCCATGCACTCAGCCCTAGGTTCCTACTCCTGAAACTCCATATTGATAAAGAATTACAAAACACCAGCAGCAAGGGCGTTCAGAACAGTACAGAGAAAAGGCTTGGATACAGGGAGGAACTCCATAAGCACTTAAATCAGCAGATATAGCTCCACGACACAAGGGGGGGAAGGAGAGGACAGTATAGCGCTGGGTGTATAAACTACAGACGAGTCGCTTAAACGCTTACGGGCTCACCATAGCCCGTGCTACATGGGACATTTCGTTCTGAGTAGCTAAATCTAAAACAACTACTACTTAAACGCTTCACACATGAAGTTTCTGAAAGAGTGGAGTCGAATCTCCACGTTTCAGGTCATCTTGTCCACTAACTCCCCTTGTCACTTCGGGGGGGGAGGGGTATAGGGTGTTTATGTAGCTTCAGGGGCACCAATCCCCCCAGCCACAGGGCATGGCGAGAGGGCTCCCCTACCTCGAGAAGATCCCGCCTTTCACAACTACTCAACTACTATCACAAAACCACAGGAGCATTAGATAAAAAACTAAATGCTGAGATATACAGAGACTTTGCAAAGGTATTTGCATAAATCTGTCCCTTTAATGATAGTCCGAAAAGTGAGGTCCAAAGGAATAACAGGTAAAGTAGGGCGATGGATATTCAATTTCCTGTAAAAAAGATGCGAAGAATAACAGTCAAACAAAATAAAATTCTTGCACCACTGCTTTTTCTCATTCTAAAATCAAATAAAAATAAAAATGCAAGACACAGCTTCGTATCATCATTTGCAGGGGATAAGAAAAAATAAGAACATTGTCTGTAGAAGACATTGAAAAACAACCAGCAGATATGGATAAAATCTTCGAGTTGCGTAAAATAACATTATTTTTATACACGTATAATTTCCAAATACTAAGAAACGGTAATTTTTAAAAGCTTCAACGAAATACAGGATACATGACACAATCAGATCTCTTCATCGAAGGAAACCGACTTGAAAAGGATCTGGGAATAATGATAGACGGCTGTTTTGTGAGCATAACAAAGCACACATGCTATCAGCTAGGAAAATGATAGAGGGTGTTTTCAAATTCTGAGAACCAATCGCAATGATCTTGCTATTCAAACTACTTGTGCCTTGAGCAATGCTCGGAGCTCACTTCCCGTATCAGTGTAGAAGAGATTTCTGAAATTCAGGAATTTCAGAGAACATACACGACACGCAGACACTCGGGACAGCATCTAAATTATTGAGACAGTCTCAAAAAACTCATAATTTCGCTAGAAAGGAGACGAGAGAGGTGTTCCATAGTGCACGATGGAAGGTACGCGAGTGTCTGGTCCCCACATATGCAGAGCAAAATAACATATAAAGAACGAAAAATATGGTAGACAATACAGATTAGATCGAGTGGATATTAAGAGGTGCCGTAATCACAGAGAACACTGCAATGATCATCAGAAGCCCNCCGTAAGAAAACTAACTGTATTAAACACAAAAACTCATGGACTCCCCCAGATCTCAGTTTAAGCATAAAAGGAGCTGTAACCTTGTAAAATATCACGTCCTAGGGTGCACATTAAGTCGCAGATAACGAGATTAAGACGAAGAACTTGGAGAGTCTTGCAAAGAAGACAACAGGAGGGATTCAATTACAAGTCTTCAGTTGTATAAAACATGACCTTCAAGCTGATGAAAGAGAATACACGCGTCTGCAAAGACACAGGAAGCATTTTCTTACATCTTGAATTTAACGAATGTACGATATGATGCCGGAGAGTCATGAAGGGGTGACTTGGGATTCACAGTCAGTCTGCAGAAGATCTTTACGCTCTGGCAAAATTAAACCTGGGCAATAGATGGCAGAGTCACATTGCGTTGAGAGTAGGGGGCCTGAAGCTGATGGACAGCGCTTCGGATTCGTAGTCCTGAGGATCTGGGTTCGATCCCCGGTGGAGGTGGAATCATATGGCAGAATTTCTTTCAACTTGATGCCCCTGTTACCTAGCAGGCTAGAGGTACCTGGGAGTTAGACAGCTGCTACAGGCTGCTTCCTGGGGGGGGGGGTGACAAAACGGAGGCCTGGTCGAGGGCGGGCCGCGGGGACGCTAAGCCCCGAAATCAGCTAAATAATAGTACCATTATCAAAAATATTACCATTTTTCAAAATGTACCATATCTGGCGAGAAGTATCATGTCTATAGTCATGATACTTGCATGATTATAGTATCATCACAAAGGTGAGTACTTAGACCCGTCCTATTTCCGCTACTTATGAACTCTGTCGCAGAGTGGACAGTCGGACATTAAGAAGTAGTGGACATTAAGAAGTAGTGACATAAGAAGTAAGGACATTAAGACAGAGTGGACAGTCGGAGCAACATTAAGAAGTACCGTAAGGTAGACGGCGGTAGTGGGAATGACGACGGAACTGTAAATTGGCCCATAATCAAAAAAAGTTTCCATTCCGCCGTCATTCTTACTACTGCCTGACTACAAAAAAAAGTTGTAATATGACTTATTCTGCTTTTAAGTGGCCATAACTCAAGGCGTCTGACAAGAAAATGACTGGTATGTTGAGTTTTCACTTCACCTGTTTCCTTTGGCACACATAACTCAGACACCTGTGTTCTCAAACGCACATAAATCGGTTAGCATCAGGGGCATATGCAAGATTGACAAAGCCAAGGAATGAATTGCGAATTTTGTATCACGTACCCGTCCAAAATACTGTGTACCACGCATATTAATTACGTTCCAAAGTATCAACATGAAGTCACTCACTCGCCGCATCAGCCCACAATGGAGCTGCGGAAGAGTTGCAGAAGTGCTCTAGATTGGTAACAAATCTGGTTTACAAGAATAGACCCAGAGAACTCAATCTCACTTCGTTGGAGGAGAGAAGAAAAATGTTCATCGTGATTACAACATACAAAATACGCAGGAGACTCGACAGGTTAGCATTACAAAATATTATTAGATTTGTGAGTGACTAGATCAAGGATTCACGGATGGAAAATATTTTGACTGGCCCATAAGATTGGAGACTGGGTGCAATGGCCCGAAAGTAGGCGTTGGGGGCCATTCAGACCCTCGCTACCTAAGTTACCTCCTCTGTATGGTTCAGAATTGTAGTAAGTAGCGAAGTATTGAGGACAGATTCCATCCGAGCTAGAAAAGTAGCACTTGCATCAGTTAAGTGAGGAGATCCCTAGATTTGAGATATTAGGATAGTTAAGAAACGGAAAAAACCGGGATTTAAGGATGGATTTAGAGAAGTAAGAAAGCTAGGATAATTCTATGGCTTAGGTGAGTTTGGATAGTAGGATACGTTAAGTAAAGTGGTATATAAAGATTGTAAATGGAGGAAATACTTAAGACGTATCTTGACGTTAATCCGTGTACTCCCTAATCTCCTGCACCTGATGATGTCCTCCTGTTGTCCACACCTACAGGTGAAGAATTATTTCACAAAAGAATAGCATTCTTTTATCTCTAGAGAATCACCCATCCCAAACAACAGTCAAGTTAATTTTACAGCCATTCACAGGTCACTGGCCGTTCAAACTTTGCCAGATATTGTTTGGAAATACATGATTGTATTTCCAAACAATATGATTGTTTGGAAATACAAGTTAAGAATGAGTGTTGTATATATGAGTGCCACAGGACAACAGGTATAATAATTCTTGGAATTGTTAAGGAATTACTCACAGCGGGCTTGTTGACACACATTTTAAATCCCTTTGAAAGCAGATCAGTGTTACGGGAGCCATGTGCTAAGTCTATAGGTTATCTTGAGAGGATTTCGGGGCTTTGTCCCCGCGGCCCGGTCCCCGACCAGGCCTCCATCTCCAGAAAGCAGCCCGTGACAGCTGACTAACTCCCAGGTACCTGTTTACTACTAGGTAACAGGAGCATCAGGGTGAAAGAAACTCTGCCCATTGTTTCTCACCGGCGACTGGGATCGAACCCGGGACCACAGAATCACGCGTCCAGTGTTCTGTCCGCTCAGCCACCGGCTGTCAGTAATCTATAATCTAAGTCTATAATACTAAGTCTAAAATCTTGATCCTGGCTTGCCTGACGCTCTTGATATAGTATGCTGAGGCCCTGCTAATTTCTGCAGTTATTTTTTTTTAATTGTTGCCATTCTAAATTTTCTGCTGCTTGTTTGGCCAGCTTAATTAAGTCTCACAGCTCTAATTATGAGTTGTATGTTTTTGCGGCTGTTCACCTGTTCACTACAACCATAACTGTTCACCTGTTCAATACAACCACATCGGTTCATCTGTTCACTGTAGCCACAACTATAATAATTTTTTAATAAATCACTCACGAATAAAGGTCTAAATCTAAAGCAAGAGGTGACCCCAAGTATTCTGCACTCTGACGCACCTTTCCACCAAAGCTACCAGCTTCAGAATGGTCAATATGTACCCTGATGCACCTGTCCACCAAACTGTGAGGGTCAGTAATTTGATCACGCTACACCTCCATGCAAATGTCTGTCATGTTGACGGGTGAGTGACGGACATGACTGACGGATTGCAGGGCTGGTGACAGGCGAGGCGGCGGCGTCACTGTCCGTGGCAGATTTAGTGGGGTGACAGAAGTGGTGGTGGTGGTGGCTGCATAGATGGCGTTAGTGGTGGTGGTGGCTGCTGCATAGATGGCGTTAGTGGTGGTGGTGGCTGCTGCATAGATGGCGTTAGTGGTGGTGGTGGCTGCTGCATAGATGGTGTTAGTGGTGGTGGTGGCTGCTGCATAGATGGCGTTAGTGGTGGTGGTGGCTGCTGCATAGATGGTGTTAGTGGTGGTGGTGGCTGTTGCATAGATGGCGTTAGTGGTGGTGGTGGCTGCTGCATAGATGGCGTTAGTGGTGGTGGTGGCTGCTGCATAGATGGTGTTAGTGGTGGTGGTGGCTGCTGCATAGATGGCGTTAGTGGTGGTGGTGGTGGCTGCTGCATAGATGGCGTTAGTGGTGGTGGTGGCTGCTGCATAGATGGCGTTAGTGGTGGTGGTGGCGGCTGCATAGATGGTGTTAGTGGTGGTGGTGGTGGCTGCTGCATAGATGGCGTTAGTGGTGGTGGTGGTGGCGGCTGCATAGATGGCGTTAGTGGTGGTGGTGGTGGCTGCTGCATAGATGGCGTTAGTGGTGGTGGTGGCGGCTGCATAGATGGCGTTAGTGGTGGTGGTGGCTGCTGCATAGATGGCGTTAGTGGTGGTGGTGGTGGTGGTGGCGGCTGCATAGATGACGTTAGTGGTGGTGGTGGCTGCTGCATAGATGGCGTTAGTGGTGGTGGTGGCGGCTGCATAGATGGCGTTAGTGGTGGTGGTGGCGGCTGCATAGATGGCGTTAGTGGTGGTGGTGGTGGTGGTGGCGGCGGTGCTCACCTAACAGTGTTCTCCTATCAGTGACTACCGCTACTTTTTTTGTTATTTCACGTTATTGACTTTTGAGTTCTCTGAAGATATGGACGGAGGTGGCTTTCAAACCTTCTTTTCTCATTGCACTCCCTTATTGCCCGTTTTATACTATTACGAGTAATTCCCTTCATTTCTTCGACTTATTTGCATTTCTAACTTCCACTTCTTATACTTTTGTCACACTTTCAACGGTTTTTTATTATCACATTTTACCTATTTTCCACAGAAGCTTGTATGTCGTGATCATGTCCACTCTGCTCCTTTTCTCAGGTAGGGGTTCAAAGAATGAGTTCCCTTAACATGTCCTCGTGGTTTAAGGCTCTTAATTCAGGGAACTAATTTTGCTGAAAGTTTGTGTACGTTTTTATGCCAGTGCTGCATACTCTAGTATCGGTCTCACATAGGCTGTTTAGAATGCAACCCGTCCTCAGATTATGTTCATTCCATCCAATGGCCGACCCCCACATACGCATTCATCCATTTTTATATACTGGCCATTGAAAATAGGAATTAGTTCAATATATATTAATATTATATATTAGCATATTGTGCATATTTAGGCGTTGGTGAGGTGTTTAGGTTCTGTTGGCGATTATTTGTGTTTTTACTACGTGGGTTGAAGTAAATTACCTAGTTAGGATTCGAACAGAGGTCGAACAGGTTTGAACATTTCTGAAATAGTGCTGTTTGAGAAATGTTCGAACATCACCAGTTGTGAGTCGCTTGTAAACCGTTTTTTTTATTCATAAGCAGCAAGTTTGGCTGTTGTTTATGAGGACGGGCTGTTAAATTGTCTTGAAAAGAACTCGTATTTAAGATCGAGACCTTGATTCCTGTGCGTATTCTGGAGGATTCGTCTCTAGTGCTTTACACAGCCCGTCTGCGTGCTACGGGCTAGCATGCAGGCTTGGAGCTAGCCTCACCCAACTTTTGTAGGGGAATAGTTTGGGGTATGGGACAGACATAGGCTGGTTGGTGTCGCCAGAATTCAAGAGGGATCTGTGTGCTATGATATCAGTCAGCTACACCTGGTTAAGTAATTATTATAACCAAAAATTTTCAAAACAATGATTGTTTCTTATAGTAATTTATAACATTATCCACCGATGTCTGGCAATGTCTAATCTCAATTTTCTGCTTTTGTTTTGTCATACTTTGGCTGTAACCTCATAAAATATGAAAATTTATACATCCACCTCTCCTCACATTTCCTTTTCCAACTGAACTTTTCCAGAGAGTCAAAACAAAGGGGGGTAACTATTACATTTTTTTTAATCTGTCACACTAGTAGGCGTCTCCCGTCCATTCCTTCCCTCCCCTACCCTCCCCCGTCCCATCCCAAATCCTTATCCTGATCCCCTCCCAGGGCTATATAGTCGAATGGCTTGGCGCTTTCCCCTGATAACTCCCTTCCCCCTTTCCGTCCAGCCGATCACCAGCGTGACATTACGACACTATTATATTATTTTGCTAAGAGACAGAGAAGTAGAGACAGAGAGATAGTCATCAAAAAGACAGAGCCAGTTATCGGCAGGTTGAGACAGAATGTGACCGAGACATGCCGACAGACAGACAGACAGCCAGAGAGAAAGAAACATGCCGACAGACAGACAGCCAGAGAGAGGAAGAGACAGGAAGACAGACAACAAATCAGACAGGCAGAGGTAGACAGAGACAGGCAGAGGTAGACAGAGACAGGCAGAGGCGAGAACAGAGCCAGAACAGATAGACAGAGATATAGCAGAGAGAAGGCACTAGAACGGGGGAAGAAGAGAGAATAGGAGACGGGGGGAGGGGGTTCTTTATACAATTATATATCACCAGAGATATAGCGACAAGCAGCACTATAGTAATCCACGGATACAGCAACAATAGAAGACTGGACATTGCCGAGGCACTTCACACCAGACACTCCTGGCAGTGTGGGTTCGAGTCACTTCTAGGGTGTGAGTTTTCAGTTGCATATATGCCTGGGGACCATTCAGGCTTGTTCGCATGTGTGTTCCTCACGTGTGCCCAAAAGAATGATAGGTGATTTGATAAAATACCATGCCCGAGATTGCCATCAGAGTGCCGGTGGGATGATGGGGAATTAGCCTCGGCTACCATCATCTTTTGTCCGGTCGTGATGGTCGAGTGGTTAAGGTGTCCTGTACACCAGTTGCAGAGTGCTCCTTGCACTCCTGGGAACAACCTGTCCCCTAATAGAACGTCGTATTTCGACGTATCCTCCTCCCAAGACCAAAAAAAATCATCGTACTAGAAAATGGAAGTTGCTCGTGAAATTGACATAATGTCCCGTTTTCTGTTTTGGGCCCTCTGGTAGGTTAGGATAAGGGTACTTTAGTACGACAGTTTCACGACGTTGGGGAAACCTTTAGGAGGACAGGTTGCGGTGCTGCCAAGCGCAGAAACGTCAGCACCGACGCTCCCAGCTCTTCCAGAACGTCTCAATGACGAGCCTATATATATTCTTAAAGTATAAAAAAAATGGAATCTACATCAATTATCTATACATTTCGAGGCCAGGGGGATACTCATGCAATCAGTCATTTATCCGTCATCAATAACTAAATACCAGTGATGTCCGGGGAACTTTTTAACCAACCAGTTCGAACTAATTAATAGCAAATTATAAAATGGAATAAAATATACAAAAGACTGAATCCTGACAAATCAGAGACTAAATTGTTGAACGATAGCGTTCATTAAAATGCAATTTAATAAATGAATTGGATAAAAATATACGCGAACTAACTTTTCAAGCTACATGAATATTATAATGACGCCAGAATATTTCCAGGAATATTGATCGTCTCCACAGAGCTATTCTCAGCTATTTCCAGGATTTATTTAATATTTACAATATTAAATTTGTTCAAGATATTACTGAGAGTTTACAACCTTTCTTCTGTACCATAGTTCCGATGGTACGGTAAACTGTTGTGGTTGTCAGGATACGCTTCCTAAGCCTATAGTTTACAGTAAACTAAACCCCTGTTTTACGTAATGTAAACAGGAGTTATTCAAAATTTGTTACTGAATTTTGGGCTAGCTGGAGATTGAGGCTTTCAAACAGTCGGGGTTGTAATTAGTCTGTTGAACGGCATTCAGAATGTGGCCAGCGATACGTGGGTTAATTTTTATTTGCATAACACAATGCGAATAAATGACAACAAAAAAATCTTTGATGTTTGCGATCGTATGAATGATTAGCATATGGTACAGGGCGGCTCCTCTCTGCAGGAAATGGCTGTTGTGTTTCAGCAGCAGTGGCGATTGTATATGTGGGTGTGGAATTTGGAAATTCCCGTGCAAGCGAGTATCGGCCTAAATAAATTTCACTCTTTTTTAAATGGTTTACTTAAACTTACATGTACATATTCACACAATATATACATATTCACATATACATATCAGCGAGGGGCCTCAAACCTTTGGCTATTCTCACCTCGTTTTGAAGCTATATACATATACCTGGTTTTGATACGTATACATACACAGTGATACACAGACAGACACACACACACACACACACACACACACACACACACACACACACATAACCTGTTGATTGACGGTTTGAGAGGCGGGACCAAAGAGCCAGAGCTCACCCCCGCAAGCACAACTAGGTGAGTACAACTAGGTGAGTCACACACACACACACACACACACACACACACACACACACACACACACACACACACACACACACCACACACCACACACCACACCACCACCACACCACACACACACCACACACACACACACACACACACACACACACACACACACCACCACCACCACACACACACACACACACACTACACACACACACCACACACACACACACACACCCTCAGGATGAAATCCGCAAGGGCTCTTATTGTTCATCCCGATGACAGTTCAATTGAAAAGAATATAAGAGCCAGTAACTGGGCTTCAACTGGTGACTCTTCCGGTAGCACTCAAAATGATTGAAAACACTTTAGTGGACAGCTTAATTATTCAGACTCCCTGACCTCACCGCAAACATCAAACAGCTTATAATTAAATTGTAACATGTCTGGTTATGTCCCCCGAAGCCAGATATAAACATAATGTATATATACACACTTTGAGTTCAAAGTTACACAGATGTCGCTCCCTTTCTCACACTGGGCTGCAGGAACGTGATAAAGTTGATGACCTTTGCAAAGGTTGCAGCTAATCAAGACAATGTTGATAGGATTCTTGGGCTATCAGATAGAACCCTTCAAAGTTGGCATTAGAATATCGCTTTACATCGATGATATCTGAAGACTACACACGGGAACTAGCAGGATCCACTGTTTCTTCACAATGTGTCAAGTAAAACATGTGTTTGGGGCAAGTGACAACATCAGCAGACTAACAGATGTTGTCAAAGCTCGAGTATGACTTGGCTACAGGTAAGCTCTGGCACTTGAACTTGTATAGGGACTTAGATGAAGTAAAGTGCAAAGTGTGTGGACAAAGACAGACCAACACACCACACACACACACACACACACACACACACACACACA
>WNGS01006636.1:8285865-8303501 GCA_020271785.1 Procambarus virginalis
CTCTGCTATTTCCACTCTCTTTGTTCTTCTCTTTATTTCTCCCCGCACTCCCTCCTCTTCGTCGCTCGCATCACTCTTCCTTCTCACCTCTAACTTTCTCGCTATTTCTCCCATATTCCTTTCCCTCTTGCTCTCTCTCTCTTCCACCTACTTATCTTCCTCTTACTGTGACTTCCATCATCTACGTAAGCCTATGTTTCGTCCTTATCAATATTGTTTCTCGTTTTATTTCATTATATCATCTCTTTCTTCCCGTTTTCCACGACATCTCTACAGCATCTCCCGCTGGCCCTCGGGATATGTACCAGCACCTCCCGCTGGCCCTCGGGATATGTATCAGCACCTCCCGCTGGCCCTCGGGATATGCACCAACACCCACCACTACCTCGCTGGAACATTTCTCTAGCTCACCCGTCGTTCCATCTCTCTCACCCTCTCCCCCTCCCTTCCCTTTATCATCTCTCTCCTCCTCCCTTATCTCCAAGACTCACGTCGCTGGCAGATGGAGCCGCCGTAGCCTGGGGTGCAGGAGCAGACGCCGGGAGCGACGCAGAGGCCGCCGTGCTGACACGAGGGCGTACACACGGCAGACTCGCACCGTGCACCCGTGTAGCCCCCGGGACACGTGCACCGCTCCACGCCCGTGCATTCCCCGCCGTGAAGGCAGCGCGCCGTGCACATGGCTGCCGTGCCGTCGTCAAGTACACGGGGGGAAGGAAGTGAAGATTGTCAAGAGAATGAGTTGTCATCAGTGGAACTCATGTCTATGGAAACTCATGGCTATGGGAACTCATGGCTATGGGAACTCGTGGCTATGGGAACTCATGGCTATGGAACTCATGGCTATGGACCTCATGGCTATGGGAACTCATGGCAATGGGAACTCATGGCTATGGGAACTCATGGCTATGGAACTCATGGCTATGGGAACTCATGCCTATGGGAACTCATGCCTATGGAACTCATGCCTATGGGAACTCATGGCTATGGAACTCGTGGCTATGGGAACTCGTGGCTATGGGAACTCATGGCTATGGGACCTCATGGCTATGGGAACTCATGGCTATGGAACTCATGGCTATGGAACTCATGGCTATGGAACTCATGGCTATGGAACTCATGCCTATGGGAACTCATGGCTATGGGAACTCATGGCTATGGGAACTCATGGCTATGGGAACTCATGGCTATGGGAACTCATGGCTATGGAAACTCATGGCTATGGAAACTCATGGCTATGGAAACTCATGCCTATGGGAACTCATGCCTATGGGAACTCATGCCTATGGGAACTCATGGCTATGGAACTCATGGCTATGGGAACTCATTCTCATGGAACTCATTCTCATGGGAACTCATCTCTAGGCGAACACATGCATATAGAAACTCGCTCCTATTGGAACTCATGCACAACTCATTGACAAATAATTCAAATTATATTAAATTAGGCAAAATATGGTTCATTAAATAACAAAGTTTATTAAACAAATACAAATTAAAAACAAACTAATCAAAACAGCTAAAAAATATAAAAAAGCAAAGGTAGGATTGTAAGGAATTAAGAAAAACACAGTATAAAGGACTTAATATGTCTGGTAAAGGTGGACTTAAACAGACTGTTTCATCTCACTGGGACTGAAGCAGCCACCTGCCAGGGCAATGTACAATGTAAATACAAACGCAGTTCATTAGAGGTTCATCACATCATCAAATGTGATGAGGAAGGCACTTGAGAGAGGAATCTTAGCCATTATTAGTCTAAGTCACTTTAGAGGAGAGAGACTTACGTTACATCTAGATAAGCATGTAACAAGTTGAATTAGAACTAGGTAGCCTCATTGATGATGTCAAGACAATATTCCAAACAATCGGGTTTCACAGAAGAGAAATTACTGACTTCCAAAGACCTGAAAGCACCAGTATAAAAAGCTATGATTTGTTCAGATGCGAAACCTATGTTTATGGCCAGCACAAAACCAGACTGTACGACACAGTGGTTGCCAGGATCAGGTTGGGTTACCGTTACCTGTGGCAGGTGGCTACAGGTGACGGATCTCCCAATCCTGAGCACTCCAGGTGCAAACTCTGTGAGCAGGGTGTAGTGGGGTGTGGTGAGGTGATGGTGGTGGTGCGTGGTGATGGTGGGGTGGGGTGTGATGGTGGTGGTGTGTGGTGATGGTGGTGTGTGGTGATGGTGGAGTGTGGTGTGATGGTGTGGTGTGGTGATGGTGGGGTGTGGTGATGGTGGTGTGTATTCACCTAGTTGTGTTTGCGGGGGTTGAGCTTTGCTCTTTCGGCCCGCCTCTCAACTGTTTACTATTTTTTCACACACACACACACACACACACACACACACACACACACCACACACACACACACACACACACACACACACACAAGGATAAGGTAACAAGGATAAGGCAGGACAGAGAAGGCTGGGCAGACTGCATATTTCTTGACTGCCAAAAGGCCTTTGATACAGTACCGCACATGAGACTGCTATACAAACTTGAGAAGCAGGCAGGAGTAAGCGGAAAGGCCCTAGAATGGGTGAAGAACTACCTAACAGGAAGGAGCCAGAGGGTAATGGTAAGGGGCGAGAAGTCGGACTGGAGAACAGTAACAAGTGGAGTACCTCAAGGATCGGTGCTGGGACCAATCCTCTTTCTAATTTACGTAAATGACATGTTTACAGGAGTGGAGTCATACATGTCAATGTTTGCGGATGACGCAAAATTAATGAGAAGAGTTGTGACAGATGAGGATTGCAGGATCCTCCAAGAGGACCTGAACATGTTGCAGAGATGGTCAGAGAAATGGCTACTGGAATTCAACACGAGCAAATGTAAAGTTATGGAAATGGGACTAGGAGATAGGAGACCAAAGGGACAGTACACAATGAAGGGGAACAGCCTACCTGTGACGACGCGCGAAAGAGACCTGGGTGTGGACGTAACACCTAATCTATCTCCGAGGCACTTATAAATTTGATAACGACAGCAGCGTACTCTACACTGGCAAAAGTTAGAACATCATTCAGAAACCTAAGTAAGGAGGCATTTAGGGCTCTTTACACTGCCTACGTGAGGCCAGTCTTAGAGTATGCCGCCTCATCATGGAGTCCCCATCTAAAGAAGCACATAATGAAACTGGAAAAGGTTCAGAGGTTTGCAACGAGGCTCGTCCCAGAGCTACGAGGGATGGGGTATGAGGAGCGCCTGGGGGAACTATGCCTTACGACACTAGAGAGAAGAAGGGAGAGGGGGGACATGATAGGAACGTATAAAATACTCAGAGGGATTGACAGAGTGGACATAGACGAAATGTTCACACGGAATAGTAACAGAACGAGGGGACATGGATGGAAGTTAGAAACTCAGATGAGTCACAGAGATGTTAGGAAGTTTTCTTTTAGCGTGAGAGTAGTGGGAAAATGGAATGCACTTAAGGAACAGGTTGTGGAAGCCAATACTATTCATAATTTTAAAACCAGGTATGATAGGGAAATGGGATAGGCGTCATTGCTGTAAACAACTGATGCTCGAAAGGCGGGATCCAAGAGTCAATGCTCGATCCTGCAGACACATATAGGTGAGTACATATAGGTGAGTACACACACACACACACACACACTCCAGGAAGCAGCCCGTGACAGCTGACTAATTCCCAGGTACCTATTTACTGCTAGGTAACAGGGGCATTCAGGGTGAAAGAAACTTTGCCCATTTGTTTCTGCCTCATGCGGGAATCGAACCCGCGCCACAGAATTACGAGTCCTGCGCGCTGTCCACCAGACTACGAGGCCCCCATGTGTGGTGATGGTGGTGTGTGGTGATGGTGGTGTGTGGTGATGGTGGTGTGTGGTGATGGTGGTGTGTGGTGATGGTGTGTGGTGATGGTGTGTGGTGATGGTGGTGTGTGGTGATGGTGTGGTGATGATGGTGTGTGGTGATGATGGTGTGTGGTGATGATGGTGTGTACTCACCTAGTTGTGCTTGCGGGGGTTGAGCTCTGGCTCTTTGGTCCCGCCTCTCAACCGTCAATCAACAAATGTGTGGTGATGATGGTGTGTGGTGATGATGGTGTGTGGTGATGGTGGTGTGTGTGTTTACAATATAATAAATTTTGAAACTGCAGAATACCTTTCGACCCATACGAGGCAGCGCCTATTTATACCAACCAAACTAATTATTTGACACAATCCATCGATCCAACAACTATTAAGTTACCCATTAATTTGCTAAATAATCCAACCTCCCTATTTCCAATCCACTATATGTACATAGATCGTTCACAATTTATCCAGCTCATATTCCTTACTTCGAGTTCAACTCTACAATAATATATTTAAAAATAATACTTATATCCTCTTTTGAACGCAATTTCGCCCGCGTAATGTCACCCCTTATACTTTGCCTATTTAGACAATAGATGACAAGCTTATTAAATTGGCTTCTTAAGAAAGGATCCCAATTTCTAGTATTAACTTGGTATTAACTCCTCTGCACTCGATCGTGTGGCGTTATATCCATTAAATAGTACGACAACCTACTGTTATATAATGTAAACATGATTATATATTATAGTCAAATGATATAATCTAAAAGTAATATATCAAAGATCAAATCCACAAGAGCGTTGATGGGGATTCGAACTAATGTGCTGGGTGGCCCCAGACACGGCCAGTCAACTGACCATGTCGTGGTACAGTGGACTAGAGTGCGTCTAGGAATATCCAGCACGGAGGTTCGAACCCTCATGAAGGCTCCCGTGGACTTGTTCAATGGTAATATAATGCGTGAAAAAATTTATAGCAACCCTGAAGTGGATTCCAACCTATTCTCTTCCACTGATTAGGCTTCAGTGGAAGCCTCAGGAACCCTCGAGGATTCAGTTGAATCCCAGGTTGCAACGCCGTTGACCAAGTCGTGGTGTGGTGGTCAGGAGCGTTGGCTGGCAGTACCCAGAGCACAGGTTCGACTCCTCGTGGCGCCCACTGATGTCCTCGTTGATGTACCACGTCAATAGGATTACTTTGTGGATATATTATACGTATCAACCACCCCAGATCCACATAAGTGGATCTCCACCCTCACTATATCATTCTTTAGGTAGAAACCTTCCCAGGTATTAATGAATTATATTATATTTGATCTGCTATATTCGACTACGCGGCTATTGATATAAATGGCTCTAAACAGGTGCTATATCCATTCCTCAAGGCCTTGTAGAATGCTATATGATGTGGTTTCTTCGCATGTTCCTTAATTATTTCGATGGCTGTCTTAAACTTTTATATTTGCACCTCGTTCCTAAAGCTTTCTGCTCAGTCTCCTCCAGAACAAGATGTGTGTGTGTGTGTGGTGTGTGTGTGTGTGTGTGTGTGTGTGTGTGTGTTGTGTGTGTGTGTGTGTGTGTGTGTGTTTTGACTTCATGGGAGTGTATAGATGTTGATTTAATGTGTTCGCACGCCTTATATATATATACATATATATATATATATATATATATATATATATATATATATATATATATATAATACGGTATGCAGTAATCAGGACAATAAGCAATGTCCTGGATCAACTTCAGTCTATTCTAACTGCTCTATTCTAACTAACTAACACCCAGTTACAGACATCCTGCAAGTGAAGAGTTAGAACCAGCACTCTCGGCAACGCTATTATTTGTTACAAACTCGATTTCGCTTCAAACCAAAATTTTCTATCGCGTTCTGAAGTTTCTCGCATCGACATCACTACGGAATTGCAGACAGACGCTGGTCACAGATTCAGTGTGACACCAGCGAACTGCTTCCTACTTGTCCATGTTGCAGCTGTTGCTGGCGCCAGAGAGAGAGAGAGAGAGAGAGACAGAGACAGAGAGAGAGACAGAGAGAGACTAAGACTGAGGCTGAGACTAAGACTGAGGCTGAGACTCAGACTGACTTACGGGCACACAGCGGAGGGACGTAGCCAGGAGGACACACACACAGCCCCGGGATGACGCAGGTACCACCGTTGCTGCAGGCAGGACTGCACAAGGCTGTGAGACGGACAAACACACGTTTGGATGGGTGAGGACATCGTCGGGAGAGCGCTAAGCCGGTATGACTATATCGCCACGGACACTACGAGCAGGGACATGAGGACAGAGTACAAGCAGGGACATGAGGACAGAGTACAAGCAGGGACATGAGGACACTACGAGCAGGGGACATGAGGACACTACGAGCAGGGGACATGAGGACAGAGTACAAGCAGGGACATGAGGACAGAGTACAAGCAGGGACATGAGGACAGAGTACAAGCAGGGACATGAGGACAGAGTACAAGCAGGGACATGAGGACAGAGTACAAGCAGGGGACATGAGGACAGTACAAGCAGGGGACATGAGGACAGAGTACAAGCAGGGGCATGAGGACAGAGTACAAGCAGGGGCATGAGGACAGTACAAGCAGGGGCATGAGGACAGAGTACAAGCAGGGGACATGAGGACAGAGTACAAGCAGGGGCATGAGGACAGTACAAGCAGGGGACATGAGGACAGAGTACAAGCAGGGCATGAGGACAGAGTACAAGCAGGGGACATGAGGACAGTACGAGCAGGGGACATGAGGACAGAGTACAAGCAGGGCATGAGGACAGAGTACAAGCAGGGCATGAGGACAGTACAAGCAGGGGACATGAGGACAGTACAAGCAGGGGACATGAGGACAGAGTACAAGCAGGGGACATGAGGACAGAGTACAAGCAGGGGACATGAGGACAGAGTACAATCAGGGCATGAGGACAGAGTACAAGCAAGGGACATGAGGACAGAGTACAATCAGGGACATGAGGACAGTACAAACAGGGACATGAGGACAGTAAAAACAGGGACATAAGGACAGTACAAGCAGGGACATGAGGATAGAGTACAAGCAGGGGACATGAGGACAGGTACAAGCAGGGGACATGAGGACAGTACAAGCAGGGACATGAGGACAGTACAAGCAGGGACATGAGGATAGAGTACAAGCAGGGACATGAGGATAGGTACAAGCAGGGACATGAGGACAGAGTACAAGCAGGGGACATGAGGACAGGTACAAGCAGGGACATGAGGACAGAGTACAAGCAAGGGACATGAGGACAGAGTACAAGCAGGGACATGAAGACAGTACAAGCAGGGACATGAGGACAGAGTACAAGCAGGGACACGAGGACAGTACAAGCAGGGACATGAGGGCAGAGTACAAGCAGGGACATGAGGACAGAGTACAAGCAGGGACATGAGGACAGTACAAGCAGGGACATGAGGACAGTACAAGCAGGGGACATGAGGACAGTGCAAGCAGGGGACATGAGTACAGTACAAGCAGGGGACATGAGGACAGTACAAGCAGGGACATGAGGACAGATACAAGCAGGGACATGAGGACAGGTACAAGCAGGGCACATGACGAAAGGTAAGAAGCTTGGATATTGAGACATACTTAAGGAACGGTACCCAACCACTTAACCCATGGAGATCAAACGCCAACCCTGGAAGAAGCCAGGCCGTCGTTGTACCGACCAGACCAAGTGGATGAATGAGTAGAGGAGGAACTCGCTAAACGTAATGTAACACCTAACACACACACTGTTTCAGTAACTAGGTAAACTCAGCCCACTCAGACAAGACACCTCATTTTGGTACTGTACAATAATGGGCTTCCCACTTTTCGTAAAGGAAACAATTTTAGGGGGAACTGTAGAAAACGTATTTTCAATGGGATTCTGTCGCTCCCACACGAATGTTGAATATTCTTGTTCACGGTGGTTAGCAGGATTTCCTTTCTCAGTACTGTTGCGTTTGGTAATGAGAAATGTTCGTGGGGAATGAGAATATTCCGTGGAATATATCATACTTGTATTGTCAATGCCATTCTTAAGTTGTATTTGAGTTAGCTTCGATCACTTCATCTGATCTTATAGATTTATTTCCAAGTCTTATGTGGAAGAAGTTTTTTCTGACACTTTGGTGACTCATTGGAATCTTCAGTTTCAATCGGCGTTTCCCCCCTCGTTGTGTTGCTCCTCACTTTGAACATTGCTTATTTGTCTACTTAGTCGTTAATTACCTGTTAGATCTTATATGTCGTTAACATTTCCCCCATGTTTCTTCATTCCTCCCTAGTGGATGAGGTTCATTTACAGTGGTTGTTCCGTGAACCTTTTCTCTTGCTTAGTTTTGTATTTTCACGAAATTCTCACAAAAGGCTCACGAAATTGGTATGTAGCGTTCGAACAGTTAACTTAAGTTCCTGGGCCAGATTCACGAAGCAGTTACACATGCACTTACGAACCTGTACATCCTTTTCTCAATCTTCGACGGTTTTGTTTACAATTATTAAACAGTTAATGAGCTCCGAAGCACCAGGAGGCTGTTTATAACAATAACAACAGTAGATTGGGAAGTTTTCATGCTTGTAAACTGTTTAATAAATGTAACCAAAGCCGTCAAAGATTGAGGAAAGATGCAAACGTTCGTAAATACTTGCTTAACTGCTTCGTGAATCTGGCCCCGTTCGTAAGTACTTGCGTAACTGCTTCGTGAATCTGGCCCCGTTCGTAAGTACTTGCGTAACAGCTTCGTGAATCTGGCTCCCCCCTCTGGAGGCTTCCTGTACACTTGAAGGTTGAGGCATATTACGCTAACTTATACATTTCCCTTCAGATTGTTATCTTGTTAACATTTAGGGTCTTTTGTCTTATATTCTGATGTAAAAAAATACATTCTGCAGTGTTCTCTGGGTTATCTCACTCCTTGTCCTTGTCCCTAACTTTTGTTAATATGTCCTTGTCCCTAACTTTTGTTAATATGTCCTTCCCCCTAACTTTTGTTAATATGTCTTCTCCCTAACTTTTGTTAATATGTCCTTCCCCCCTAACTTTTGTTAATATGTCCTTGTCCCTAACTTTGTTAATATGTCTATATTAAGGATCTGTGTATACATATACAGTTTATAACTATATGTGTATAATTTGTCTATATTAAAGATTGTATATATATATATATATAATATTATATATATATATATATATATATATATAATATATATAATATATATATATATATATAGTGTATAATTATATGTGTATAATTTGTCTATATTAAAAGTCCAGCTGCCATTTTTCAGACCATTCTTCAACTGTCTCGTTCATTTTTCAATACAGTACGGTCATATTCTCTTCTGATTTCCCTTCATTAGTTGTGCATCACCACTAAACATCTGTATGAAGTACAGATGTTTGATGGCGTTTCAAACACTGTTTAATATACATCTGTATTAAAGCACCAACACAGGTGTTACCTATAACTTGAAGGCACCAAGGCGTAATCAGCACAAAGAAATAAAAAAACTACAAGGAAAGAAGTCACTCAGGTAACCATCGTGTTAAAATCACTCAGAATATCCCCCTTATCCCACAGCATGTGATACGGCTCTGAGCCTCCCACCATGCTTGCCCCCTGCTTCCCCTGCTTGCCCCCCGTCTTGCGTGCGCGTGTGCGTGTGGGTATACACTCACCGTGCTGACAGAGCGCGCCAGAGTACCCCGGCGGGCAGCGACAGGTGTCCGGGGCGGTGCACACGCCCCCGTTGATACACCCGCGCGCGCACTCTGGCGTCTGGCAGCGGAGACGGTCCAGCCGCGCGCGCAGTGGCACACGCCGCGTAGCCGCACAGGCCCTGGTTCAGGCAGCCACCTGCGCAGTCCTCCCCATCCTGTCCTGCCGAGTCTGAAGGCACACAAACTTCACTCATTTAATTTGTATTGAGTTTCTATTTGCTTTAAAATATTATAGCAAAAAATCATTGCAAAGTCTGGAAAACAGCTATTAGATACATTGTACTTTCGTAAGCAGCGATCCTCCATCACTGTTATTGGGCATGGGGAAAAATATATATAAAAATACAATTACAATTCATGTATAGCTTCAGAGAATTAAATTTTGGGAGAATGAAATAGAACGTAAATAATTGTTTTTTTTTTTAGGACAAGATTGATTACTGTGATAATCAATATTATCGGCTGTTAGAAAAAATAGAGTAATTAATAATTAAATACCTGTTTAATACACAAATATAACAGAAACTGTTCATGAATATTTTGACTATGGTTCCCTTACATTAAGTCACAATAAAACAATGTATGGACTTATATAGCTTTCATATATTGTTAGCTTATATAAAAGATAACACTATATGGACTATATTCAGTGGAATAAACAGTGAAATATATAATAAAGTTTGTCAATAAGTTAAAAAATTTGACAAATACTCCACCTTTGCAATAAAAATGTTAAAAGTAATAATAGGGTAATAGATTATGTATTTTCAGGATTTGACTAAAACAAAATATGTGAATATGTACTGAATATTTTAAATATATTTGCATATGTGACTGTAGCGTTAGACTACACACAGGTGACGTAGACTGTAGCGTTACACCACACAGGTGACGTAGACTGTAGTGTTACACCCACAGGTGACGTAGACTGTAGTGTTACACCACACAGGTGACGTAGACTGTAGCGTTACACCACACAGGTGACGTAGACTGTAGTGTTACACCACACACAGGTGACGTAGACTGTAGTGTTACACCACCAGGTGACGTAGACTGTAGCGTTACACCACACAGGTGACGTAGACTGTAGTGTTACACTACACAGGTGACGTAGACTGTAGTGTTACACCACACAGGTGACGTAGACTAGCGTTACACCACACCACACAGGTGACGCAGCTGCGTGTAAGCCGCCACACTGTAGTTGCTACATAACTAATATATTTTGACTTCCGAAGCCTCCACCGAGAGAACAAAGTTTGTTCTTTGAGGAATTCTTAATTCGTTAATTGAAGAATTATGATAACGCGTCCGTTCCTCCTGTCGGACAAGGTCCCTCGTCCGACAGCGACGCGACAGCTGTCTCACCGACAGGTCCCTCGTCCGACGGCGACGCGACAGCTGTTCTCACCGACATGTCCCTCGTCCGACGGCGACGCGACAGCTGTCCTCTCCGACAGGTCCCTCGTCCGACGACGACGCGACATCTGTTCTCACCGACAGGTCCCAAGTCCGACGGCGACGCGACAGCGGTTCTCACCGACAGGTCCCTCGTCCGACAGCGACGCGACAGCTGTTCTCACCGACAGGTCCCTTGTCCGACAGCGACGCGACAGCTGTTCTCACCGACAGGTCTCTCGTCCGACAGCGACGCGACAGCTGTCCTCACCGACAGGTCCCTCGTCCGACGGCGACGCGACAGCTGTTCTCACCGACAGGTCCCTCGTCCGACGGCGACGCGACAGACAGCTGTCCTCACTGACAGGCGACACAATAAGTCACACTTCCCCAAATTTACAGAAGTTTTGTGTTCTTTCTTCCAGAGTTTGGCGAATGTTGTGCGGCGGGTGAGTTATGCTGCCGGATGGGGGCCGGATGCCGGCGTCACAGTGGCCGGATGCCAGGTCACAGTGGCTAGATGGAGGGATATCTTCCACGTGGTGGAACACATGAAGACACGTGTCTTCCACGTGCTGGGACACGTGGAAGACGCGAAAACGTGATACACTATCAAGAGCAGTCGTAAATAACACCCATTCACGAAAGCCCCACGCAAGACACTCGATCAACAAAGAACACGAAATTGCAATCTAGATAACATGTTTTGGGAGAAGAAATGGAAAAAATATACACCAAACAAAGAATGCGAATACTTTTTTTTTAGCAGACACGACGCAAGTATTCCGAAAGATATTTGACACACGTCGCGAATTGAATGGACTCGTGTCGTGACTATAGACGGCCTTTTCCCCACATTCAGAAATTGAGGTCCCGCTAGCCATCAAAGGATAGATGGCTAGCGAGAAAATTGTCTGAGATGACGCCATCTTGGGAGGCTGAGTAGTCAAACCCCCTTGTCACTCAACACGTCACTGCTACGGAGAGATGCTTGATCCATGGCTCTGCCCGGCGGCGTCCATGGATGTCATCGATGAAAAAAATATGAGTTACAAGGAAGTATATCTGTCTACTTGATCGACTCGATTCCATAATGCTGTTAAAAAAATCCTCTTTCAAGGAGACACAAAGACCCTGCAGTTCTCGACAAGGGAAGTGGGAAGGAGGCGGTGAGAGAAGAAGGAAGGACGAGGGAGAAGGAAAGAAGAGCAGAGAATGAAAGGAGGGGAAATCTGTCACACCTCAACACAAAAGACTTGAATGCAATCTAAACTTTAAGGAACGTGAATTGCGAAGCCCAGCAGACCTGCCCGTGGGGAGGCTCACAGCCCAGCAGATACGCCTATATCTGTCTTTCTCTATCTCTCTCTCTATATATATATTACCTGTTTACTGCTAGGTGAACAGAAGCATCATAGTGAAAGACACTGTCCATTTGTTTCTGCCTTGACCGGGAATCGAACCCGGGCCCCTTAGGACTACGACCCTGGAGCGCTGTCCACTCAGTCGCGATGTCCCCCCTGTGTGTGTGCATTCACCTAGTTGTATTCACTTAGTTGTGCTTGCGTGGGTTGAGTTCTGCTCTTTCGGCCCGCCTCTCAACTGTCAATCAACTGTTACGAACTACTAACTATTTTTTTTACACACCCAGGAAGCAGCCCGTAACAGCTGTCTAACTCCCAGGTACCAATTTACTGCTAGGTAACGAGAGCATTAGGGTGAAAGAAACTCTACCCATTTTTGTTTCCACCGGCGCCGGGAATCGAACCCCGATACAAGGACTACGTATCTAGCATGCTATCCGCTCAGGCCACCAGCGCCCAAAAAGTTTCTATCCTAGTTATCCTATCAAAACTAAAACTATCCTAGTTTTCCCAAAGGTGTCCACACGTTACCAGTGTTTGTGAGAGTGCGTGTGTGCGTGCCTGCTTGCGTGCGTGCGTGCCTGGGCGATTCTCGCGGTCGGGCACACACCGGCGTCGTTCAGCTCAGTGTTACTGGCGGGAAATATCGTACCTCGAGGAAATATGTATCTGTCAAGGTCGCGACGCTTGCGGTCGGCGACTGCACGCACTCTTCCTGTTCCATGAGTTATTACCGTCCGGCTGGTTCTCATGGGCGGGGTTAACCACTTGGGGGTGGACGGTAGAGCAACGATCTCGCTTCCTGCAGGTCGGCGTTCAATTCCCGACCATTCGCAAGTGGTTGGGCACCATTCCTTTCTCACCCGTCCAATCCCAAATCCTTATCCTGACCTTTCCCAGTGCTATATAGTCGTAATGGCTTGGCGCTTTACCTTGATAATTTCCTCTCTTATGGACGGGGTGGAGGCAGTAGTTGTGTTGGAGGCAGTACCTGTGTTGGAGGCGGTACCTGTGTTGAAGGCGGTACCTGTGTTGGAGGCGGTACCTGTGTTGGAGGCGGTACCTGTGTTGGAGGCGGTACCTGTGTTGGAGGCAGTACCTGTGTTGGAGGCGGTACCTGTGTGGAGGCGGTACCTGTGTTGGAGGCAGTACCTGTGTTGGAGGCGGTACCTGTGTTGGAGGCGGTACCTGTGTTGGAGGCGGTACCTGTGTTGGAGGCGGTACCTGTGTTGGAGGCAGTACCTGTGTTGGAGGCAGTACCTGTGTTGGAGGCAGTACCTGTGTTGGAGGCGGTACCTGTGTTGGAGGCAGTACCTGTGTTGGAGGCAGTACCTGTGTTGGAGGCAGTACCTGTGTTGGAGGCAGTACCTGTGTTGGAGGCAGTACCTGTGTTGGAGGCGGTAATGACGATGGTGAAAACGAAAGCGTAAGTGACTAGAGGCAAATTGTGAAGAAAAAAAAGACTTTGCAGTATGAGAGGTGTACATACGCTTGGTGTGGTGATGTCTCATGCGGTGAGGCTGCTGGTTGTGGTGGTGGTGGTGGTGGTGGTACTGGTAGCTCCACTTGTGGTTCCATGACGTCCTCTTGCTGTAGGAGCCGGGCATGAGGGAGGGCGGTGGGCCACCTCTCGGCAGCACCTCGTTCATGTCTCTCTCCTTCATCGTCTGCTACAGGAGGGAGATAGATACCTGCATTCTGAGAATCACACAGTACACCTTCCACTGTATAAACTAATTAGCTTATCCTAGTTTCTCAAAAATGCGTTGAAATATTTGACTCGGCTTGTATGCTTTGTTATGTTCCTAACTAATGCTAAACAAATTCATTCCTTCACTCTTAACTACAGGAGAGCATTTAACGTGGAGGGCCTGGACGTTAACTCATTTGGAATGCAAGTTGGTTTCGAAACTGTTTCTTAATCATTTCTACCTCTCCAATTTTGTTCCAGTCTATCTGCCTCTCTCTCCTTCACTAACTCACTTCCTCTCTCTCTACATGAATATTAATATATATTTCACCGCTTGAAAACTTATGAGAACACGAGGCCAACTATTCAGATTAAATATATGTCACACGCTACTCCAACACTCAAAAAACAAAAACAAAAAAATCCATAGGTAACAGAACCTTCAAACTGCCAATAAACAAACCTTCCATACAGAATTGTCGTCCATTTTAGAAACTTTCTGGGGTTTCTTGTCAGGGTAAACTTTGGCGGAGTCGTTGTGGGACGTCTCGCTGACGGGAGCCAGATCTGGACTGATGAGTGTGGTTGGGAAGAGTGGATGCATCTCCACCACTTTGGTCCTGGTTGTGGTAGTGGAGATGGTGGTGGAAGGACGGGTAGATGTGGTGGGAGATGACGGGGTTGAGGTGACAGTCATGAACTGGTGTAACGGTGTGGCGGTGACGGGAGGAGGAGAGAAGGTGTCGGTGGAGGTCATGTATGGTATTGAGTGGATCATGTTGTCCATCTCTGGCGTAGAGGCGCCGCTGATCCCTCTGCTGGTGGAGGTGGTGGTCGCGGCAGTGGTGGTAGTGGTCGCGGCGGTGGTGGTGGTGGTGGTGGTGGAGGTGTAGTGGTGGTAGTGCGTGGCGTGGTGGTGGAAGGACAGGGTTGCAGGTTGCACGCCCGCTGTTGCTGGGTTTCAATCCCTGCGCGGACGCATTCTTCCAGAAACAGTTGGTTGGGAACGCAGCTGTAGGAGCGGATCCGGACGCCCCCGTCGCAAGAAGTGGAACATCCCGACCAGACGGACCACATCAGCTCTGCCGGAAGGTGCGAGAGTCTCACCAACTAGAAGCAACTTCTAGATAACGACACACAACGGTAAATGATATTTGGGCATTGCATGCGACCAGGACGCTGGAGGTATGCTCGCAAGCACAAGCAATAACGGCAATTTCAGACTGTAATTAACGGAGCAAATCTTTGTCATTAAAATTATCAAATCCAAGTAAAACAAACACCAAACAAACGCATACACAAATACACGCGGTCTCACACACACACACACAAATACTCATTCGCAAACACACACAAACAAGTGGGCGTATTGTTTCCATTGTCAACTTCTGAATAAACACGAACAAATATAACTTTTCCAGTTTTTCTCTGTTCAGAATTTCAAAACACACATATTCTTTCTCTCGGTGCATAAACCAGTTAAAAATAAAATTGAAACGTAGGTGTCCACTGACACACGTGGTGCTCGGAGGGTATTTTTAAGCCTCCAAAAATAAAACGAGGGAGCACACCCACATCAGTAAAAACATAGTTACATAAACACCAGATAAAACAATCACATATATGCAAACACACTTACACGATTAAAACAAAAACAAAATACACATAGCTTACCTTCACAAAAAACACAACACATTAGAGACAATCTTAACACTGATTCGAACGCCCGTGCACTATTCGAACGCCCATGCACACGTACTAAAACACACACACGCACACATTCGACGCACAAACTCGCGTCCTCCACCTGCTCACTGGAAAACGTACTCACCAAACTTGCCGTGGTCCTTCGCGCCGGACCCTTCAACCAGATCCTCATCGTCCGTCTCTGCTGAGGTGGCCTCCAGCTGCTCCCGTCGGCCGCCGGCGTCAGCAGACATCTCCTTCATGTCTGTCCTCTTTTCTTCTCTCTCCTCTTTCTCCTCGCTCTCTTCCGTCTCACTCAGCGTGACGTCCCCTTCTTGCGTGACGTCCCCCTCTTGCGTGACGATGAAGTCCTCGCCGGCGTTTAGTTCGTGGGTACTGGACACGCGGCCGTCCTCGAAGTCCTCGTAGTCGTCATACACGTAGTCAGGGAACTCATTGTATTCGACGTCGTTGTATGGCTCGAAGGCGTTATCACCGTAGTCTCTATAGTCGTACTCGGCGGCGTCGCTGTCGTAGTGATGGGAGTCGTCGGTGTGGAGGACGGCGTTGTGGTTGCTGTACTCTGGTATCGCCAGACCCAGAGGACGCCCAATATCCTGTGCAGGGAGGGAGAGGTAAACCAGTTATATATATATATATATCTCAACACAGAGAATAGCCTTTTGTCAGTTCGAGGTTGGGGGCCAGATGCTTAAGGCTAGCCTCGCCAAACTTAGCAAGGGTGAATGGTTTTTGATTATAAATAGTCATAGGCGGGTCGGGGTCGAGCCACATTCTTCCCTCCCCTTTTTGCATGACATGACAAATTACTCTAACATCATTCTCTGATCGCTATGTTCTTTTATTCTCTAGCCAAGATGTTTACCTGTTTGGTCAGCATATTGTAATAAGTTCTGTGTTGACCAAACACCTGAATATCTTACACCAGAGAATAAAATAACAAATATAGTATAAGAACCGGTCAAGAGTCCAATGTTCAATTAAGAGATTATTCAATTAAGAGATTTGTTCAATTAAGAGATTGTAATCATTCAATTGACTGGACTAATTAATGCAAAATTGTGGAGTGTAAATCAGCTACTGAAAGAAATATTATTGAATCCTAGAAAAAGTAGTGAATTAGATAATAGTAATGAAAGTCCAGGATTATATAAATTAGATAACTTAATAATTGGTGAGATTTGTAATGGGGCATAAAATTATGTCAACAATAAGTGTATGTGGAGTTATACACTTATACACCACACTACGTTATACAGTAAAAATTTTATATATATTATTATTATTATATATATACATATATATATATATATATATATATATATATATATATATATATATATATATATATATATATATATATGTATATATGTCGTACCTAATAGCCAGAACGCACTTCTCAGCCTACTATGCAAGGCCCAATTTGCCTAATAGGCCAAGTTTTCATGAATTAATTGTTTTTCGACTACCTAACCTACCTAACCTAACCTAACCTAACTTTTTCGGCTACCAAACCTAACCTAAGCAATGAAGATAGATTAGCTTAGGTTAGGTAGGGTTGGTTAGGTTCGGTCATATATCTACGTTAATTTTAACTCCAATAAAAAAAACATTACCTCGTATGTAATGAAATGGGTAGCTTTATCATTTCATAAGAAAAAATTAGAGAAAATATATTAATTCAGGAAAACTTGGCTTATTAGGCAAATCGGGCCTTGCATAGTTGGCCAAAAGTGAGTTCTGGCTACTAGGTACGACATATATATAAAAGAGGAATTTTCTTGAATACATTTATCTATCTATCGACTCAATAACCAGATAACTGACGCAACCAAAAATTAAAATTAAAAAAAAACACACCCTCTTATCTTGAATCCCTGTTC
>WNGS01006636.1:8303601-8314239 GCA_020271785.1 Procambarus virginalis
CTGGTGGACTCTAGCAGCTGACCCTAGTGGACTGGAGGCAGGGGTGCAAGGTGTCCCCTCCGGCTCCTCAGGTGGTACCAGGAAGACTGCCACAGTCTCACCTGCGCTGGTGAGGGAGGCCACTGAAGGTGCCAGTATGGAAACCAGGTTGTAGGCACCGTGTCTGGCCCTCGTACCGTCTCCCAGCTGTTAAGGTTCAACAGTGTCAAGTACAATGGGAGGTGAACTGTGGCTGGTGTTTACAACGTGCAGTCACAAAATTGTTCAACCTGTCCTTACACTAGGCTGTTCAAGGCAGTGGCTGTCCTCCCCAGACGCATTCATCAATGTTAACATACTTTTATTTAAAATTGGTTTGTTCTCAAATATAAATTATTATTATATACAAATCTTTTATAGTTAGGCATAGGTTAGGTTAGGTGTTTAGGTCCTGTTGGCGATTATTTGTATTTGAAGTAGGTGGGTGAAGCATTTATAGAACTGGTTCGAACAGAGGACGCGAGTGAAGCACTTATTCCGGAAGTGTTCGGACGTCATCAGTCGAGTCGTCAGCCCGTCCTCCAAACAAAGACCCAAAAGTGATTCCATGCACCGCCAAACCCCCTGTTTATGAATGAAAAACGGTTTACACACGACTGTAGTGTTTTTGTTCGAACCACAACGCTGTAAATGCTTCACCCACGTACTACAAATACAAATAATCGCCAACAGAACCTAATCAACTAACCTAACCTAAACTATGCCTATATTTGCACAATATGCTAATATATTATAATATTAATTTATATTTTAGAAAAATTTCCGTTTTGAATGAACAGCATGTAAAAATTTATGAACGCGTCTGTGGGGTCGACCGCTGGATGTAATGGACTTGAGTAGAGGACGGTGGTTCATGACAAGTGAGCCTGGACCAGGGGACAACGTGGATTCACTCATAATTCCCGTCGTTGGGGGGACAGGAAGCCTGGACCTCGGTTCAAGATGCCCCCTAGGCCAACTGCTGACATACCCCAGAACACAACCTACAACTTCCTGGTGACTATTGCTGCTAGGAGCCGGTCGGCCGAGTGGACAGCACGCTGGACTTGTGATCCTGTGGTCCTGGGTTCGATCCCAGGCGCCGGCGAGAAACAATGGGCAGAGATTCTTTCACCCTATGCCTCTGTTACCTAACAGTAAAATAGGTACTTGGGTGTTAGTCAGCTGTCACGGGCTGCTTCCTGGGGGTGGAGGCCTGGTCGAGGACCGGGCCGCGGGGACACTAAAAAGCCCCGAAATCATCTCAAGATAGGTGAACATAATCATATAAAATAAAACGTGCCCAACCACTTGTCCTCTCCCGAAGGGGGGATTGAGGCCGGGCCCCCTGGTTGCGAGACTAGGACGTGGACCACCAGCTGCTCTTGGCATGGTAATACTCCCTGGGCTCTGTTTCCATAATCAAAACCTGCACCGGCACTGCTCTCCTGCGAGGTATGGTTCAAACCTCGACTGGTCCAACACTGGGTTAGTTTGGTTCAAAGTTCACTGGGGGGGGGGGGGGGGGCTTGACGGCTGAGTGGACAGCGCTCGGGATTCGTAGTCCGGAGGTTCCACCGGTGGAGGTGGAAGGAAATGGTCTGTTTCTTTCACCCCAATGTTCCTGTTCACCTAGCAGTAAATAGGTACCTGGGAGTTAGCTGCTATGGGCTGCTTCCTGGGGGGGGGGGTGTAAGAAAAAAAAGAGGCCTGGTTAAGGACCGGGCTGCAGGGACGCTAAGCCCTGAAATCATCTTAGTTAACCCCAAGATAACAGTTGTGTTGTACCCGGTGCGCACCGCGACGTTCATGTTCTTCAGAGTGCAGTTTGTAAATAAAATATCTATCACTTGAATATTGCACAACCTTGCAGCTTTCAGTTACACGATTTTGCTAATTTCTTATTTAATCACTGCCACAATATAACTCTCCTGGCGGCTGTCGTGTATGGTGGCTGCAATGGTTGTCCCAGACAATATTTTCACTGCCTCAATATCCAGATCGTTTCCCAATATATTGGTCTATCTCTGTGCATGTATCATAAAGCACCAGATTGGTCATGTCGCTCCACTAAAGTGATTTTACGGGGTATGAACTTGAACACATCCAATAAGTACTTGAGCTAACACGTACGGATGTCACACAATCTCCGGATGTCCCCTTCCGGATGTCACACAATCTCCGAATGTCACCTCCGGATGTCACACAATCTCCGCATGTCACACAATCTCCGCATGTCACACAATCTCCGCATGTCACACAATCTCCGCATGTCACACAATCTCCGGATGTCACACAATCTCCGGATGTCACACAATCTCCGGATGTCACACAATCTCCGGATGTCACACAATCTCCGGATGTCCCACAACCTCCGGCCTGAACCTGGAGGTTTATGAACGTTTCACTGACGGGCGATGTCTCAGAGTTCAACTTCCTTTCCCCGTGTTCCTCTGACCTCGTATACCAGGAAGGAATTACCCTCACCTTTTGTTTTCATGCAACGTGGCAGTCAAGGAAGCACCACCATCATGCAGGCTCACTCTGACACAGCCTTGGGTCCCGGGTCAAGGCTTGGCGAGCCCCAGATTTAAGAATATAAACTTCAGTTGCAATAATGACCAATGAGAGGTGGCTTCTATTTATCCCAGCCAAGTTCATTCATATACATGTCTAACCTTCGCCTGAAACAATCCAATGAGGCCACGGCTATTGTTACCCGATAATTTGTTCCACAATTCAATAAATATTTTCAAACTAATTTTTATCCGGGTATTTTCTGTATATAAACAATGAATATAAATGGGATGAGTTTAGAGTTCTATTTTAACACCTTATTAATATCCCCTTTGTTGTAGCCTTTCATTCAATTGTTTACTTGTCAGATCACCCTTTATTGTTTGCCTCTGGAGAATGTAAACTAAGCCTTCTTAATCTCTCTACTAGTGCTAAATAATCTCCCCAGCTTGGTTCCTTGTTTTTAGTAGTAGTAGTAGTAGGCATCCATCAGTCTCAGGAGACTATGGAGTTGCGCTCTGGTGTCAGCCTGGTCTGGAGTGGCCTCACCAGGGCACAAAGCCAGGGTAGGTTGATTCAGGGGAGAAGCTGTTACCCAGGCAGCAGGTCCCCCCTCTCCACGGCGTTAAAAATCTCCAATGGAAAGGCATACGCCAATACGATTGGTTCCAATCGTATTGGAACGGTTAATTACGGTTACTGTAAATCTCTCTGTGCAAGATTTCTAATGTGTTGTGGTAGGTTATTGAATACGAAATATAGGAAAGTGTGTAGGACACGTTAGGGGAGTTAATTGATATTGTATTGGAAGACAGTATCAGAACATCTGTCTCAGACGGTTAATGTAGATGTATCAACATAAGAAGGAAGCCTCTGCTCGAGTCACTGGTTGTGCCCAATTGATCAGGATAGGAGGAACTGCAGTTCATTGCTATTATATAATTAGTAGTTTATTTTCTTACTGTTGGTTGATTTACGGCTGATTAGAAACTAATGAGTGCCCCACAGTGAACCTGTACTGTATGTAGGCACGATTATTAATGTAATTAGTTAACTAAAGTGCCACTGCGTATTATATGGATTTTTCCTAGGTTAACTGTTTCTTCTGGCGATTATTTGCATAATGATTAAGTTTGTGTGCCTTACCCAGTCATCCTGTATTGGAATTGGGGGTCTTGCTGACATTTTATAGAGTAAGCTGTAATCCGATGTACTGTATATAATGTGCTAATATACATTGTAAGTTTCCCAAGAGTCTCGTTTAAGTTCTGCCACTTATGTCATGGACTTGCACAACACAGACTTGTGTTTGTCTTACACAACACAGACCTGTATTTGTCTTACACAACACAGGACCTGTATTTGTCTTACACAACACAGGACCTGTATTTGTCTTACACAACACAGGACCTGTATTTGTCTTACACAACACAGGACCTGTATTTGTCTTACACAACACAGGACCTGTATTTGTCTTACACAACACAGACCTGTGTTTGTCTTACACAACACAGGACCTGTATTTGTCTTACACAACACAGACCTGTGTTTGTCTTACACAACACAGACCTGTGTTTGTCTTACACAACACAGACCTGTGTTTGTCTTACACAACACAAGACCTGTATTTGTCTTACACAACACAAGACTTGTATTTGTCTTACACAACACAGGACCTGTATTTGTCTTACACAACACAGACCTGTGTTTGTCTTACACAACACAGACCTGTGTTTGTCTTACACAACATAGACCTGTATTTGTCTTACACAACACAGACCTGTGTTTGTCTTACACAACACAAGACCTGTATTTGTCTTACACAACACAAGACCTGTATTTGTCTTACACAACACAGACCTGTGTTTGTCTTACACAACACAGACCTGTGTTTGTCTTACACAACACAGACCTGTATTTGTCTTACACAACACAGACCTGTATTTGTCTTACACAACACAGGACCTGTATTTCTTACACAACACAGGACCTGTATTTGTCTTACACAACACAGACCTGTATTTGTCTTACACAACACAGACCTGTGTTTGTCTTACACAACACGGACCTGTATTTGTCTTACACAACACAGACCTGTATTTGTCTTACACAACACAGGACCTGTGTTTGTCTTACACAACACGGACCTGTATTGTCTTGCACAACACAAGACCTGTATTTGTCTTGCACAACACAAGACCTGTATTTGTCTTACACAGCACAAGACCTGTATTTGTCTTACACAACACAAGACCTGTATTTGTCTTACACAACACAAGACCTGTATTTGTCTTACACAACACAAGACCTGTATTTGTCTTACACAACACAAGACCTGTATTTGTCTTACACAACACAAGACCTGTATTTGTCTTACACAACACAAGACCTGTATTTGTCTTACACAACACAAGACCTGTATTTGTCTTACACAACACAAGACCTGTATTTGTCTTACACAACACAAGACCTGTATTTGTCTTACACAACACAAGACCTGTATTTGTCTTACACAACACAAGACCTGTATTTGTCTTACACAACACAAGACCTGTATTTGTCTTACACAACACAAGACCTGTATTTGTCTTACACAACACAAGACCTGTATTTGTCTTACACAACACAAGACCTGTATTTGTCTTACACAACACAAGACCTGTATTTGTCTTACACAACACAAGACCGGTATTTGTCTTACACAACACAAGACCTGTATTTGTCTTACACAACACAAGACCTGTATTTGTCCTACACAACACAGACCTGTATTTGTCTTACACAACACAGACCTTGTATTTGTCTTACACAACACAGACCTGTGTTTGCCTTACACAACACAGACCTGTGTTTGTCTTACACAACACAAGACCTGTATTTGTCTTACACAACACAGACCTGTGTTTGCCTTACACAACACAGACCTGTGTTTGTCTTACACAACACGGACCTGTATTTGTCTTACACAACCCAGACCTGTGTTTGTCTTACACAACACAGACCTGTATTTGTCTTACACAACACAGGACCTGTATTTGTCTTACACAACACAGATCTGCATTTCTCTTGCACAACACGGACCTGTATTTGTCTTGCACAACACAGACCTGCATTTGTCTTACACAACACAGACCTGTATTTGTCTTACACAACACAAGACCTGTATTTGTCTTGCACAACACGGACCTGTATTTGTCTTACACAACACAAGACCTGTATTTGTCATACACAACACAGACCTCTATTTGTCTTACACAACACAAGACCTGTATTTGTCATACACAACACAGACGTCTATTTGTCTTACACAACACAAGACTTGTATTTGTCTTGCACAACACGGACCTGTATTTGTCTTACACAACACAAGACCTGTATTTGTCATACACAACACAGACCTCTATTTGTCTTACACAACACAAGACCTGTATTTGTCTTACACAACATGGACCTGTATTTGTCTTACACAACACAAGACCTGTATTTGTATTCAGAAGTAGGTTGGATGGGCCCCAGTATGGACTATTAGTGTACATATACATTACCGATGTTTTATTAGTAATGTTGACCAAACCATACAATTGAAAGTGAAGGGACGACGATGTTTGGGTCCGTCTTGGACCATTCTCAAGTCTATTTAATGATAATGTTATAGAAATTAACCTTAATACCCTATTTGCCATATTCCATACAGCAATCATGGCTTTTTTTTGGGGGGGGGGGGAATGGGGGCTTATGGTTCATATTAATCATGACTGATTTTTTTTGCATTTAAATTTCGCAATTTCACTTTTGTCCTGCTGATATTTTGTACCATTTATCATTTCCTGGGGTTGGAACTTTGCATTTGTCAACATTAAACTGCATCTGTCAGTCTTTTGTTTATTTTAAAAAATTTACTATTATTCAAAATATTACTAATTTTAATCAAATTATTACCAATTTTGATTCTTGTTGAATTTGTTTTTACCCCAGTTTTGTATAGTCTGCAAGTTTGCAAATCGGGCTGTTCAGTACTAAATATTTTTTTTTTAGAAATATAGTAAGCAAGAGAGCCCGAGATCACTCCACTTGCTCTGGTTTCCTCACGCAAACTTAACTCATTTATGCTAATCTTCTATTTCCTATGTAATTACCGTTTGTAATCCAACTTAATTACGATAATCCTCGAAATACCATGGGACTCTTTTTTTTTTTTTTTTTTACACTACTGAGTCATTCTTGAGGCTCTGCCAAAGTCTAGGTCAAGAATGTCACAATGCTCTCCACAATCAACTGCTTGAACTATACTGGAAATACAATGAGGGAATGTTTACAACACGAGCACCTTATAAAACCATTTTGTGAATCCTATATTCCACAAATGTTCAAAATATATCCAACACTTTCGGATGGGTGTGACACTGCTCCCCAGGCTCCTGGTTGTGTGTGTGTTGAAGACTCGCGGCCATCTTGACTGTATCCTACATTAAAATCCCTGTATGAAATTACCTTGTTAGCTCCCGTGGAGGCCCCGTCTCTCCCCTTTCCCCATGGGTACGGTTAGTCTTCGTTACAATGTCCCTCATTACAATCTCCCATGAGAATGCAGGCAGTTACAGAGCCTCATTTAATTCCTGCATCGTTCCGCCAGGGGGGGGGGAGGGCAACACACCCCTTAAAACAAAACCAGAGTGAAAAAAGCCTCATAAATTTAGCACCAAAAAAAGTTCCCAAAATGTTAGTGGTGGTGGCGGCGGCGGTAATGCAATAAAGGCCTCTGCATCCTGAACGTACTCGTAAAATGGTCAAATTGTTTGGGCCTTAGAATATGAGATGCGCACGACACGTCACGCATTCATAATGTTAATTAAAATTTTGTTTATTAGCGAGCGTCCAATGCATATATATTTAATTTGCATAAATGCATAATGGAGCGAGTGGTGGCAGTTGGAGCAGACTCCGCTGTAGCTGTAATGTATGTATTTATTAACTCCCCCGTCCACCACTCCACACCTCTCTATGAAGATATGGTTTCTGCCATATCCAAGAGGCACCCCTGCTCCAGGAGGCACCCTGCCCCCAGGAGCGACCAAGAGGCACCCTGCCCCCAGGAGCGTCCAAAGGGCACTCTGCCCCAGGAGCGTCCAAGAGGCACTCTGCCCCCAGGAGCGTCCAAGAGGCACCCCTGCCCCCAGGAGCGTCCAAGAGGCACTCTGCCCCAGGAGCGTCCAAGAGGCACTCTGCCCCAGGAGCGTCCAAGAGGCACTCTGCCCCAGGAGCGTCCAAGAGGCACCCCTGCCCCAGGAGCGTCCAAGAGGCACCCCTGCCCCAGGAGCGTCCAAGAGGCACCCTGACCCCAGGAGCGTCCAAGAGGCACCCTGACCCCAGGAGCGTCCAAGAGGCACCCCTGACCCCAGGGGCGTCCAAGAAGCACCCCTGCCCCCAGGGGCATCCAAGAGGCACCCCTGCCCCCCGGAGCGTCCAAGAGGCACCCCTGCCCAGGAGCGTCCAAGAGGCACCCCTGCCCCAGGGGCATCCAAGAGGCACCCCTGCCCCAGGGGCATCCAAGAGGCACCCCTGCCCCAGGGGCATCCAAGAGGCACCCCTGCCCCAGGGGCGTCCAAGAGGCACCCCTGCCCCAGGGGCGTCCAAGAGGCACCCTGCCCCAGGGCGTCCAAGAGGCACCCCTGCCCCAGGGGCATCCAAGAGGCACCCCTGCCCCAGGGGCGTCCAAGAGGCACCCCTGCCCCAGGGGCATCCAAGAGGCACCCCTGCCCCAGGGGCATCCAAGAGGCACCCCTGCCCCAGGGGCATCCAAGAGGCACCCTGACCCAGGGGCATCCAAGAGGCACCCTGACCCAGGGCATCCAAGAGGCACCCTGACCCAGGGGCATCCAAGAGGCACCCCTGCCCCAGGGGCATCCAAGAGGCACCCCTGCCCCAGGGGCATCCAAGAGGCACCCTGACCCAGGGGCATCCAAGAGGCACCCCTGCCCCAGGGCATCCAAGAGGCACCCTGCCCAGGGGCGTCCAAGAGGCACCCCTGCCCCAGGGGCATCCAAGAGGCACCCCTGCCCCAGGGGCATCCAAGAGGCACCCCTGCCCCAGGGGCATCCAAGAGGCACCCTGACCCAGGGGCATCCAAGAGGCACCCCTGCCCCAGGGGCGTCCAAGAGGCACCCCTGCCCCAGGGGCGTCCAAGAGGCACCCCTGCCCCAGGGGCATCCAAGAGGCACCCCTGCCCCAGGGGCATCCAAGAGGCACCCCTGCCCCAGGGGCATCCAAGAGGCACCATGCCCCATTTTGTACATTGCTACACTCCCAAGACCTTTCAGGTGGTGGTGGGTTCCCAGGGTAGTGGTTCAATGACGCCTGAGGGCGCCACCGGTAATTTACGTATTTGTTTTATCTTTATTTAAGAAAATACAATATAAATCATATATACACAAGTTTTACAAGGCAATACTACATTATAATTCTCATTGAGCAAGTCTTTCATAATCACAGAACATGCTCTTTAAAAACCCCTGAATGTTATACTTATTTTTCTTTAAATGATTTACAAAAAAATGGAGATTATATTTATATTAATTTACAGGGGAATTGTTACATTTATTCATTTATTTATATTTTATATAATTCTCAGTCGACAAGTTTAGAGGAGTGACCGCTGAACTACTAACAGTTCTGCAGTGAGTGGTAATCTAGTTTGAATTTGGTTAGATAAAGATTATCTAGTGGTTTTTTAATTTTGTTGCTTCTCTCTGAACTGGCAACAATAATTTATTATAATTGAGTACTTAGATTTAATGAATAAAGTTAATTATTTATTAATTTACTAAAAATATTAGATTATGTTAGTTGATAAATTATAAACGGCTTAGCTGTTTTAAAGGTCCGTAGCCTAGAGATGGGGAGGATCACACACACTGCTAGGCTAGGGCCGACTTTGTGGTGCTACTTGTCCTTGACTTGAATCCATTCCATCCAGCGGTCGACCCCAAAGACGCATTCATCAATTGTAACATGCTGTTCATTCAAAATAGGAATCTTCAAATATAAATTAATGTTATATATTAGCATACTGTCCATATTTGGGCATAGGTTAGGTGTTTAGTTCTGTTGGCGATTATTTGTATTTGTAGTACGTGGGTGAAGCATTTACAGCGTTGTGGTTTAAACAAAGTCGTCAGTGAAGCACTTGTTCCGGAAGTGTTCGAACGTCATCAGTTGTGAGTCGCGTGTAAACCGTTTTTCATTCATAAACACCTGGGGGTTTGGCGGGTGCATGGAATGGTCTTTGGCCTTTGTTTAAGAGGCCGGGCTGCGTGGTTGATGGCCGCCTCTAGGGATCTCGTGTGGGTGTTGACTCCTCTCCTGTTAAATTGTAAAATCACACACTCGTTATATAACGTGCAATCCCAGAATTTGTCAATGTTTGACTTTAATTCACAGTTAAGGGATTGTTGGCTTTGATTATAGTTTAATCCCGCAGCCTAATCACATCACCTCCAACACTATATACTCGACAGGTGGCCAAATTTTACGTACAGCCCCGCCCCTGTGCCCCTCCTCCTGTTTAAATATAATTTAAATTTAATAGTTATAATTAAAGTATATTTTCTTTTAGTGGAGAATATTTCCCTCAACACCCACTACCTCGAACTTGACCATCGCCTCTACTCGCCGGCTTGAACAAGAGTGCTCGCCGGCTCGGGTTATGGTGCCGTGACGAGCATGAGAAGAGTTCGAGTCGCACCCATATTGGTTTGGTATTGGGCTTGAGGCGTAGCGACCCCTGGAGAGTTAACCTCACCACAACAGCTTACTGGGCAACCAGCAAGTATGCCTTAGCCCTGTTCACATCTTGAGTGATTTACAGATTATACACCGGGGAAAAATAATACATATAGCGGAGTATGTATCTCCTTGGATGTATATCCACTTGGCTGTTTATCTCTACCTTATCAGCGCATACATGAAATGAAAAAAATGGGTGTGAAGGGCAGGCGGAGGGAAGAATTGATGTTATTTTTACAACACAGATATGAACTAACAAAAGGGGTTATTCATGATTTTTGTCCTAAGGAAAGTGTGTGTGGAAGCGCGACAACACCGCAC
>WNGS01006636.1:8332938-8354978 GCA_020271785.1 Procambarus virginalis
CACTCTGAAGAACATGAACGTCGCGGTGCGCACCGGGTACAAACACAACTGTTATCTTGGGTTACTTAAGATGATTTCAGGGCTTAGGCCCTGCAGCCCGGTCCTTAACCAGGCCCTCTTTTTTTCTTACACCCCCCCCCCCCAGGAAGCAGCCCATAGCAGCTAACTCCAGGTACCTATTTACTGCTAGGTGAACAGGAACATTGGGGTGAAAGAAACAGACCATTCCTTCCACCTCCACCGGTGGAACCTCCGGACTACGAATCCCGAGCGCTGTCCACTCAGCCGTCAAGCCCCCCCCCCCCCCCACCCAGTGAACTTTGAACCAAACTAACCCAGTGTTGGACCAGTCGAGGTTTGAACCATACCTCGCAGGAGAGCAGTGCCGGTGCGGTTTTGATTATGGAAACAGAGCCCAGGGAGTATTACCATGCCAGAGCAGCTGTGGTCCACGTCCTAGTCTCGCAACCAGGGGCCCGGCCTCAATCCCCCTTCGGGAGAGGACAAGTGGTTGGGCACGTTTTATTTATATGATTATGTTCACCTATCTTGAGATGATTTCGGGGCTTTTTAGTGTCCCCGCGGCCCGGTCCTCGACCAGGCCTCACCCCCAGGAAGCAGCCCGTGACAGCTGACTAACACCAAGTACCTATTTTACTGTTAGGTAACAGAGGGCATAGGGTGAAAGAATCTCTGCCCATTGTTTCTCGCCGGCGCCTGGGATCGAACCCAGGACCACAGGATCACAAGTCCAGCGTGCTGTCCACTCGGCCGACCGGCTCCTAGCAGCAATAGTCACCAGGAAGTTGTAGGTTTGTTCTGGGGTATGTCAGCAGTTGGCCTAGGGGGCATCTTGAACCGAGTCCAGGCTTCCTGTCCCCCAACGACGGGAATTATGAGTGAATCCACGTTGTCCCCTGGTCCAGGCTCACTTGTCATGAACCAACCGTCCTCTACTCAAGTCCATTACATCCAGCGGTCGACCCACAGACGCGTTCATAAATTTTACATGCTGTTCATTCAAAACGGAAATTTTTCTAAAATATAAATTAATATTATAATATATTAGCATATTGTGCAAATATAGGCATAGTTTAGGTTAGGTTAGTTGATTAGGTTCTGTTGGCGATTATTTGTATTTGTAGTACGTGGGTGAAGCATTTACAGCGTTGTGGTTCGAACAAAAAACACTACAGTCGTGTGTAAACCGTTTTTCATTCATAAACAGGGGGTTTGGCGGGTGCATGGAATCACTTTTGGGTCTTTGTTTGGAGGACGGGCTGACGACTCGACTGATGACGTCCGAACACTTCCGGAATAAGTGCTTCACTCGCGTCCTCTGTTCGAACCAGTTCTATAAATGCTTCACCCACCTACTTCAAATACAAATAATCGCCAACAGGACCTAAACACCTAACCTAACCTATGCCTAACTATAAAAGGATTGTATATAATAATAATTATATTTGAGAACAAACCAATTTTAAATAAAAGTATGTTAACATTGATGAATGCGTTGGGGGAGGACGGCCACTGCCTTGAACAGCCTAGTGTAAGGACAGGTTGAACAATTTTGTGAACTGCACGTTGTAAACACCAGCCACAGTTCACCTCCCATTGTACTTGACACTGTTGAACCTTAACAGCTGGGAGACGGTACGAGGGCAGACACGGTGCCTACAACCTGGTGTTCCATACTGGCACCTTCAGTGGCCTCCCTCACCAGCGCAGGTGAGACTGGTGGCAGTCTTCCTGGTATCCACCTGAGGAGCCGGTGGGGGACACCTTGGCACTCCTGCCTCCAGTCCACTAGGGTCAGCTGCTAGAGTCCACCAGGCTCAGCTGCTAGAGTCCACCAAGGTCAGCTGCTAGAGTCCACCAGGCTCAGCTGCTAGAGTCCACCAGGCTCAGCTGCTAGAGTCCACCAGGCTCAGCTGCTCGCCTGCAGGCGTCCACAAAGCTTCTAGAACCACCATAACTAATCACCGTGATCCTAACATACATAAACATGTATTACAAGATCAAATAATGGCTTCAAATTTACAATATATATATAAACTCAAGGCGATTGACATATTAACAATTTCCTATTATTATAATTGAAACGTCTACACTGTAGCAGAAACCTCGGAATTTGCGACCCGTGAATGCTTCACAAACGAATTTTATAAACACAATTACCACCAAAAATTATATACATTTTAAGCTTCATAAAAATGTTTAGGGACGAAATAATCTCGGCAAGAAAAAGTGTAGAATAATCCTCATATAATAGCATATAATTTATATCCTCACAAACTCAATGCATCTTCTTGTATATAAATAAATAAATAAATGATGTGTGGGGCAGGTAGCCCGCCCCGCATGGACCTCGCTATACAGGTCCTTCAGTTACGAGTCAGTTGAGATCTGGCATTCAGGAACAACACAATCCTAGAGAAGAATGGTATTACTTACTGTACTCCCGTGTAGAGGCAACAGTGTACAGCTGAGGAGGGGTGTCCGGTGATACAGGGTGAGGGGGAGACGGAGAAGGGAGGGGGAGACGGAGAAGGGAGGGGAAGGGAGGAAGGGAAGTGGGGGATGGCGAACCCTGCGAGAAAGACGGTTCTTAATTTCCAATCACCTGGGCAGTATGGGTCTCGGACCGTGGACCACACGGATACTTCAAATGGATCCCAAGACAAAACTCAACAAACTTTGAAGCCCACCCAGCTCAGCGTCTTTTAACAATTTAATTTCATCTCGAAACTCCTGTTCCTACAGACATCCGCCAGCTGGACCCGGATTCACGGAGCAATTACGCAAGCACTTACGAACCTGTACATCTTTTCTCAGTCTTTGGCGGCTTTGTTTACAATTATTAAACAGTTAATGAGCTCCGAAGCACCAGGAGGCTGTTTATAACAATAACAGTTGATTGGCAAGTTTTCATGCTTGTAAACTGTTAAATAAATGTAACCAAAGCCGTCAAAGATTTAGAAAAGATGTACACGTTCTTAAGTGCTTGCGTAACTGCTTCGTGAATCCGAGTTCTCAGATATCAACACCTTACACCGTCTAAAATCAACACACTCCCGTTTCTCGCTATATCTATCTATCGGGACCAGATGCCTGTCTCTTTACTGTGTTCGGGCTAAATTCATGTTATTCTATATACTTTCAATTGAACACTTTTGGAGTAGGACTTCAAAGAGTGTAAAGATGAGGCTTTCAATTTCACAAGTTTTAATGATACCTTAAAGATGAGTTTAAACTCATCCAGAAGCCTGCCTTAACATGATGGGAACTTGGGAGTGAAGCGATGTGCTGACTTCACTCGTCCAATATTAGCCTCCACCCGTCACACACACGTCCAAAATTAGCCTCCACCCGTCACACACGTCCAAAATTAGCCTCCACCCGTCACACACGTCCAAAATTAGCCTCCACCCGTCACACACGTCCAATATTAGCCTCCACCGTCACACACGTCCAATATTAGCCTCCACCCGTCACACGTCCAATATTAGCCTCCACCCGTCACACACGTCCAATATTAGCCTCCACTTGCTTTCAAATTAAAATGCGTCAAAAAATTTAATATCAGGATTTTAACCACCTAGTAATACATCAAGTGTGTCACTAGCAACTTTTACCTCTCAATAATGCTGCGGCTTCAGCTTTATTAATGCTTCAGCTCTCAGATTCTACCTGTATGCTAAGTAATTAAGTTGTCTGCCTGTGGACAGCTTTTGGTATGTTAACTAAAACCAGCTATACGTGTTCTGTTCCTTTTGGGGTTGTAAAAGTTAATCGCCACTAACATTAAATACCCATTTTTTGTAGTCAACACATTCTATTTTTGGTCAAAAACAATTGAAATACCTAAACTGGCTCTAATTCACTGATTTGGAATTTAATTGGTCTTATCCAGCCCCGAGTACCCATTACTGATGTATTAGTATGAGATGTCTGCCTTAGCCTAGTTCTGCAACTGCATATTAAGTCATTATCAAAAGATGACACCAAGCCGAGCTGTATATTAGACGATTATTATTATTATGCCTCGACTGTATTTAGTTTGTCTCTGGTCTGTTTTACCCAGCTTCAAGGGGGTTCCTGCATCTCCACCTTCCACGGCTCACTCCCTTGAACTGAAGCCTCCGAACTCCTACTTTTGTCCCCAATAATTTATAGACTTGCTGCTCAGCCACGTTGAAATTCTTTCCTTCAGAGCCTAAAGTGCTTCCCTTCAGATTCCTCAGCTTAGACTGAGCTTCCAGCTCTTGTTAAAGCCCTCGAGCTGTATAATGCCAGTTCTTTGGACGATTCAAAGCTTCATGCTCCTGTTCATTAATGGCAACATTGTCCACAAAACTACCTACCTCCAGTCTTCTGTCTGTTTTACCAGAAATATTTTGTTTATGAATATTACCTTTGGCATCGATGATGGCTTTCAAGCTCATATAAGTTGCTGAACAAGATATACTTGCTAAGAGTATAAAGTCAATAGATTGTAATAACGTCAAATGTAAACTTGTTCAACATGTACACGTTTTAGTTTCGTTAAGCATATTTGATTTTCAATATACAAAAAACTCGCCCTTACACAAGGCGACCTCCCCCGTCCCCACACAAGGTAGCCTCCCTACCTTGTAACGCTCCATAATTTCTAAAGAACTTTATTTTTTTATCTTTTGGGCACCTTAGTGGTGCTGTGCATAATTAATACCAGCGGCCAGAGAGACACACGGCTCCTATGCACTGTGGGGAGACTTGTTCCTCCAATGTGTGCTTCGTAATGGCATTCACACCACTACAGTTTTTGTAATTGCTATTTTGAACTTCAGATTACACAATTTCCCTGTACCACACTACAAATGTCTCTGAATTCCCTTAACTCTACAGCTACTTATATTTTGATAAGTTATGCTAATATATTGATAGCTAACCTTTAGATTCATGGCTGGATGACATGTGGCTGTCTAGAGAAGCAGGTGGCTGTCTAGAGAAGCAGGTGGCCGTCTAGAGAAGCAGGAGGCCGTCTAAAGAAGCAGGTGGCCGTCTAGAGAAGCAGGTGGCCGTCTAGAGAAGCAGGTGGCCGTCTAGACAAGAGCATAACTTGCTAGATGCCTGGGTCCCCACCTTGGCAGCGGCAGCCATTAACACCTAGGACAGGCGGGTAGATAAGGAAAGGAACTATGTTGCCTTGTTAGGGCCAAATACTACTGGTTGTTGTGTTCCTCTTGTCAAGCACGCCGGGGAAATTGTCAAGCACGCCGGGGAAATTGTCAAGCACGCCGGGGAAATTGTCAAGCACGCCGGGGAAATTGTCAAGCACGCCGGGGAAATTGTCAAGCACGCCGGGGAAATTGTCAAGCACGCCCGAGAAATTGTCAAGCACGCCAGAGAAATTGTCAAGCACGCCAGAGAAATTGTCAAGCACGCCGGGGAAATTGTCAAGCACGCCGGGGAAATTGTCAAGCACGCCGGGGAAATTGTCAAGCACGCCGGGGAAATTGTCAAGCACGCCGGGGAAATTGTCAAGCACGCCAGGGAAATTGTCAAGCACGCCAGGGAAATTGTCAAGCACGCCAGGGAAATTGTCAAGCACGCCAGGGAAATTGTCAAGCACGCCAGGGAAATTGTCAAGCACGCCAGGGAAATTGTCAAGCACGCCAGGGAAATTGTCAAGCACGCCAGGGAAATTGTCAAGCACGCCAGGGAAATTGTCAAGCACGCCAGGGAAATTGTCAAGCACGCCAGGGAAATTGTCAAGCACGCCAGGGAAATTGTCAAGCACGCCAGGGAAATTGTCAAGCACGCCAGACACAAACCATCAAGCACGCCAGACACAAACCATCAAGCACGCCAGACACAAACCATCAAGCACGCCAGACACAAACCATCAAGCACGCCAGACACAAACCATCAAGCACACCACACACAAACCAAGCACGCCACACACAAACCATCAAGCACGCCACACACAAACCATCAAGCACGCCAGACAAATTCCTATTACATGACGTGTTTCCAAACATTGAATTCTACAAACTTGTGGTGGTTGGATTCCTTGCAATATAATTCAAAGCCATGTACAAGTTAAACCTCTAACTCTTGGCCAACTACTGGCTTTTAACACAAACCTTTTCGGGCGATTTTCCTTTACTAGCGGCTACATTGAATTTAGCAGGGTCGGCGTTCGATCCCCGATGGTCCAAGTAGCTAGCCATTGTGTCCTCGTGTCCCTTGTAAGTGCTGTGTAGGCACACTGGCCTGGGTCGGTTTAGTTAGGTTCCCACGTTTTAGTAGGCTCTATTTTATCCGTTGAGGCAGATCATGAGGACAGGCTGGATAATTAGCTAGGCATCGTGCTCTGAGAGCACTTGGCTTGTTTTTTCCAAAGTATAATCAGTTTCTTATATTACTACGGGCTCACCATAGCCCGTGCTACTTGCCCCGCTCCTGTGCCAGGTAAGCTACGGGCTCACCATAGCCCGTGCTACTTGGAACTTTGTTCCAGGTAGTAAATTTTTAACAACTCTTATATAATTCAACGGATTATTTGGATTGTTGTTGTTGTTAAAGATTCGCTACCTGGAACAAGAAGTTCCAAGTAGCACGGGCTATGGTGAGCCCGTAGACAATTATTTGGAACTCGTGGAAGTGTTACATGTAAATTCTAATATTCATAAGGTTGCCTCATTTCACTGTATATAATGACAGTGAAACCATCACCATATTCACTGTATCTTTATCCTCGTGTGTATGTAATCACTATGGAAGGAGGGGAAGATAAGAAAAAATGATAAGGAGCCACTGTGAGACGACGTGCACTTCACTCAAGTGTCAATCACTGACTGGGGCGCCATGGTGGACGCCGCCGGCAATCCGAAGCCACAGTGCGGCTAGGTTAAAATATTCACAACATCATCCGTTTCTATAGTACTCAAGTCATTACTCTTAATATTGGTTACTTTTATTATTATCAAATCAATGATTTTATATTAGTTAATCGTTGGAATGAGTTGGAATATATTTGATGTAGACTGTATTATCTTCCTTGGTCTGGAGACGTGGCACCATTGTGTGACTGGTTCAGGAGAGATCATGTCACTTGTTTCAGGAAAATAAATTTTCTCAGCATTGATAGGGAAAATGTATGCTCAGATATTTGCTTGGGGAACTTATAATGATTTCTTAATATGGTTTAAGCTATCTAAAGCCTTCTTTTATATAATTATAAAGCATACTGTTTTGTTAATATGGTTTAAGCTATCTAAAGCCTTCTTTTATATTATTATAAAGCATACCGGTATTCTTCATACTTTAGCAGACTATGTCATTTATAATATTGTTAATTAATTTGATCTGCATTGTTAATATTGGTTTTATTGGTGCTTACTGCGGATATTTGGAGCCGTTTCTCTGTACGTGACTAGTGATTAGGCTGTATGTCTTATAATGTAACATATATTTACGTCTTTGTGGACACCATGTGTATGACTAGTTTGGTGACAAGTACCTTAAATTTGGGGAGGCTTTAGGGTAGTTAATCTCGAGGGGGAGAATTGATTCACACCCTTGCATGCATTGATGATATATAACCTTTAATAAACATCCACTACGGGCTCACCATAGCCCGTGCTACTTGGAACTTCTTGTTCCAGGTAGCGAATCTTTAACAACAACAAACAACCTTTAATATTTTAAAGAAAGTCCGCTACGTTGTTCATCCTGTCTCTTGAACCCACGACACAGCTGGGACTTGACACACGTGGGACTTGACACACCTGAGACTGGGATAAACAAGTGAAGTTTATCAAACGAGAAGATTAACACTTACCAACCCCTAAACTTACGTTATCTTACGGATGTAATGTGGGGGCGTCTTTTAAGAAGAGTATATTTGACAAATACTGTTTTCCTTACTCAATGTAGGGTTAATTATTATACTCATATTACTAATACCTCTTAGATGTTCACATTCTCTCAGGTAGTAGTCAAGGCGGTGTCCGTCACTCTCATTACAGCTTAGCGGCTCTGCTGTTGTTTCCATCCCGAATCTCCATGGATATTTGTATCCAAGCCGAATTCTCGTTATCGATTCCTTACCGCATCTACCTTACTTTCATCCGTAATGATTGGGGGTTGCCACCTGCTACCACATTGTATCAGCTTACAGATTAGCCTATTTCTTCTTCCATCCTCCTTTCCTTAGCTACATTGTCCCGGTGTTATTGTCTGATCATACCTCTGACTTGTAGAAGTATTTAGTATAAAGTGTTCAATATGATCTTCTTCAGCACCTTCAGCAGCCAGCACTTCTCGTTCATGTTCACAGATTCCAGCATTGGAGGGCATCCACAGGAACTTGGTTCATGATCAGTTAGTATCTTCCCAGCTCTCTTGATGTCAGCGAGTATCTCTTGGTTTTCTGCCTGTTGTTTTCCTAAGGCTCGGTTATTTCTTGGCAATATTGTTGTAGTGGGGGGGGGGGTCTCTGGCTATCTTAATTGCGAGCTTAGCATTCGTTTCCTTAACTCTGTTTTTGACACTAGGGAGGAACAGCTCTTCTCGTAGTGTCGATGCTTGGCAGTTTTGGGACTCCAAATGATTGCCATGAGTTCATTTTGTATGCTTTCAAGCCATTTTGTATCGCTTTGGGAGTATGTGCGTAAGAGTGGTGCGGAATATAGTCAATGACGAAACGGAGTGCACATATTGTTTTTGTACATCATTTTAGGTACGGCAGAAGACGTCTTTCTCTTGTTAGAGTCGATTTATTCCAAGGTCAACCCACTCCAGTGTTTCACCAATAACTTGCAATTCTTCGTTTTCTCTCTTATGTTATTCAATAAATAGGCTTCATCCACGTACTGTAAACACCAATAATGGCCAACAGAATCTAACCACCTAACCTAAGCTACGCCTAACTATTCAGAACACTCTAGTAAGATATAATATTACCTTGGAGAAAATACAAATTTTGAATACGCCATTCGTTAAAATTGAAGAATGGTTTTGGTTTTAGCCGCCGCCTGGACGAGCCTAGCCTGATGATAGGTAATTGGATTAACATGAGCATATCCCTTCGCACTATTAGTTATTATCGAACATTCTGACTCTTTCTTAAATTACGATAACTTACATTTATTAATAATCAGTGTAATCTGCTTGGCGTGCAGTTTAACACCTCTAGCTAAAAGTTACATTTCATTCCTTACAAACTCCTATCCTCTCTAAAATTAATTTACGTAATGCAATCAAATTTGTATATACTGTCATAAATTAGTTTTTGACGTTCAACATGCAAATCGGTATGAATAAGATTTAAACGAAAGTCATTCATGTTATACATGGAAATTCAACAACAATAAAAGCCTACTTGTCAATTTGTATATGCTAACTTTTTACTTAGTTACTCCAAAACTACATTTCCTACACAAGATGCTAAATGCACTACCTTAATTACTCTTTACTTGTATGGTAAGCAAATTCACATAGGTAAATGAACCTAGGATTTTTCTGGTTACGATACCTAGCCTAGCTCACAACATTCTGCTCACATCCTCAGTCACTCCTCGAGTCCTTCAGTCCACGTGTCCCTCAGTCTCTCCACGTGTCCCTCGTCTCTCCACGTGTCCCTCAGTCTCTCACGTGTCCCTCAGTCTCTTCACGTGTCCCTCAGTCTCTCCACATGTCCCTCAGTCTCTCCACGTGTCCCTCAGTCTCTCCACGTGTCCCTCAGTCTTCACGTGTCCCTCAGTCTCTCACGTGTCCTCAGTCTCTCCGCATGTACCTCATTCATCTCCCGCAGTTCTGGGACTGATCTACCTCTGAGCTTTCTCCAGTTTCGTTTTGTGTTTCAGGAGATAAGGATGGACTCCACGTTGGCGCAGAACATTCAAAAACCAGTCTGACATATGTGGTATACTCTGGGTATACTGAAACCTAAATGACTCTGAATCAGGTTTCTAAATGCAGTTCTAGTAGTTAGAACCTTGTGTATGTAGTGCCGTTTAGGAGCACAATAATCCAAAGAGAGATCAGTTCTACCCTACACTTTTCGTTACTTCGAAGTGTCCTAAAAGCAGCCCGTTCTCTCAAATTGACACAGGGTCACAAAAATGATATACCGATTTGCCCGAACCTTAACCTAACCAAACCTAATTGACGACCCACGCATAGAACATCTGAATGCTTGCGAGCCGCTGAGATTTTATAGAACATTATATTTTGTCCGTTGGGGGACTGTTGAAGTCAAAAGGTAATGTATTACTCGAGAGGCATAGTTGTCTAGCACTCACACTGCCCTCATAACACACTTAGTGCCTGGACGCACCTGTTTTACTGACAAATCAGTTACTGGGAGTAACACCTTGCACCCCAGACTCACATTTTGTTCCTATTTTGTGGAAATTGTGTGAAGCAATATTTTATCTTCGTCGTGGTCAATATTATTACTTATACCTTGATCATCTTAAGACATGGATGAGTTCATGTCTGGCAGATCTTTATTGCCACTGACCCGGAGCTTCGGATCATTACCAGTCTATCCGGTACTGGTAAGATCCGAATATTGCCGCCAGTGGTGATACTTCTCTTGAACATTACCAGATAACGAACGTCGGATAGGGGACACCAATCATTCATTATTAATGTCAGTGATCACCTCCTCTGGAACACAACTTCCTGGAGCGGTATCTTCACCGTCTCTGGAACACAACTTCCAGGAGCGTCATCTTCACCTCCTCTGGAACACAACTTCTGGAGCGTTATCTTCACCTCCTCTGAAACACAACTTCCTGGAGCGTCATCTTCACTGCCTCTGGAACACAACTTCCTGGAACATCATCTTCACTGCCTCTGGAACACAACTTCCTGGAGCATCATCTACACTGCCTCTGGAACACAACTTCCTGGAACATCATCTTCACCGCCTCTGGAACACAACTTCCTGGAGCATCATCTTCACTGCCTCTGGAACACAACTTCCTGGAGCATCATCTTCATCTCCTTGAAACACAACTTCCTGGAGCGTCATCTTCACTGCCTCTGGAACACAACTTCCTGGAGCATCATCTTCACTGCCTCTGGAACACAACTTCCTGGAGCGTCATCTTCACTGCCTCTGGAACACAACTTCCTGGAACGTCATCTTCACTGCCTCTGGAACACAACTTCCTGGAGCGTCATCTTCACCTCCTCTGGAACACAACTTCCTGGAGCGTCATCTTCACTCCTCTGGAACACAACTTCCTGGAGCGTCATCTTCAACTCCTCTGAACACAACTTCCTGGAGCGTCATCTTCACCTCCTCTGGAACACAACTTCCTGGAGCGTCATCTTCACTGCCTCTGGAACACAACTTCCTGGAGCGTCATCTTCACTGCCTCTGGAACACAACTTCCTGGAGCGTCATCTTCACCTCCTCTGGAACACAACTTCCTGGAGCGTCATCTTCACTGCCTCTGGAACACAACTTCCTGGAGCGTCATCTTCACCTCCTCTGGAACACAACTTCCTGGAGCGTCATCTTCACCTCCTCTGAAACACAACTTCCTGGAGCGTCATCTTCACCACCTCTGGAACACAACTTCCTGGAGCGTCATCTTCACTGCCTCTGGAACACAACTTCCTGGAGCGTCACCTTCACCGCCTCAGACATGTTCCACGAACTTAAAGAGTCCTGAGGACCTTTGCCGCGGGGCGTAATATACGTGTAGACTTGAGTCCAATTTTCCCCGTGGAGGGAAAGTCTCTGATAATGAGAAGACGGATCATCCTAACTCGTAAACTTGGCTCGCTTAGTATTCACGCAACTCATGGCGTGAAGGTTCTTTACGCTCAAAACTGCTTTTATTAATCGTCTTTTCCTCCTTCGTGTGGTGGACGACAAATGACAGAAGCAGTGAAAGGAAACGAAGTGTAGAGAAACTGAGCGATAGAGACGGTCAGAGGCAGAGAGTAGATGTTCTTGATGCTGGCTCAATCATTTTAAAGAATATCGCTTTATTAGCGATTATTCATTCTTAAGCTGACTCGCAGTTGGAGCAGGTTCTCTTAACATGTATGTAAATACGATTGAAATCAAGTTAATCGACCAATCGATCAGGTTAACAACTTGAAGTCAAGTTGTGTTAGGAAGGTTCTGGTACACAGTTGACTCCAGCTTCATCCAGTAACTAACATGATTGTAACTTAACCTTAAATAAAGTTTATTCGAAAAGAAAAACTAATAATAAGCTAATTGAATAAATCATTTCCTGTGATTAGGCTTCAGATTAGGTGACGTAGGATAACCACTGCAAAATTCAAGTGGACATAAGAGTGTCAAAATGTTTTTCAGAACTCAAAAATAATCTTGCCATCTTTTCCAGTGTTAGCCAGACTACACAATATAAGAAACCGTTTATGCTACAACCTTCAGCCTGTTCTTGCGAGCGTTCCCAACGTCAAGAAACTGTCGTACTGGTGTCTTAACCTAACCAAAGGACACCAAGAACAGAAACCGGACATTATGCAAATTTCGCGAGCCCCTACCATTTTCTTGTACATCAGTTGCAGTCTAAATCAATACACTGTCTCTGTATTTACAAGAGAAGAACTAAACAGATGGAGTAGAGGACATGTTGTCTCCTGAATGTGATTCCAGGGAGGAGGGTATTAAACAAAGAGTAAATTAGGCCTTAGGTACAAAATACGTCAAAATGCGACGTGGTATAAAGTGGCCAACACACTGACGCATCTGGGGCCAGATTCTCGAAGCAGTTACGCAAGCACTTACGAACCTGTACATCTTTTCGCAATCTTTGGCGGCTTTGTTTACAATTATTAAACAATTGATGAGCTCCGAAGCACCAGAAGGGTGTTTATAACAATAACAACAGTTGATTGGGAAGCTGTCATGCTTGTATACTGTTTAATAAATGTAACCAAAGCCGTCAAAGATTAAGGAAAGATGTACACGTTCTGAAGTACTTCCGTAACTGCTTCATGAATCTGGCCCCATAAGACTGCAGCGGTTTTTATTTCACTTAAAGAGTGATAACATCCAGCACCCACTACATTACTTTTCTACACAATTTGATAAAACCCGGAAAAAAGCTATTCAGTGGTAGAACAGGCGGAACCTGCGTCGGTATTGACATGTAAGAAGGAGTTTGAAGCCTGCGTAAGTGGAAATAAGGCAGAGACGTTCACTGACCACAGTCCTCTCCTCGTCTTCCTCGACACGTTAAAACGCCACGTCAACGGGATATTGAAGTGATCAATATCAAGTTCAAGTATGTTTATTGTCACAAGAAAAAATATATCTCAAAGAGATAGAGTAGCTTAGGCTATTTCTACCCTCCCTGATCGCCACAGGAAGACGGAATGTGGTGACCGAAGCCTCATGCCGCCCAAACTCCTCGGAACCAACTTCAGATGTTGCAAAGGAACTCTTAATATTGCTTTTTTTTTGGGGGGGGCGAGGGAATGTGTATTGAAACTTCCAGAATTTGTTAATGTTGCTTTTAAAATTACCAACAGAAACAAGATAACAAATAGTAGTAAGATAAAAATGAGTAACAAAATACCAAAGTAACACGATAACAAAGAGTAACTAAATAACATAGAGTAACAAAACACCAGTGTAACAAGTTAAAGCGTAACAAAGGATCAAAGAGTAATCAGATAACAAAGAGTAACAATGTATCAAAGAGTAACAAGATAACAAAGAGTAAATAAATAACAAAGAGTAACTAGATAACCAAAAAAAACTGGACAATAGAGTAATAGATAACAGACTAGAAATAATAGAAACAGACCACCTAGGACCACAGGATAACAAAAGGATAGCAAGCAAACACGGAACACACAATCACTCGCATTAAACAAACAGGCGACAGAAAGTGGATAAGTTTCCCTTCACGCTTTCCCATTTTTTTAAGGTTAAATATCCGACAAAAAAAAACAAATACATGCTCTTGTAATTTCCACGATTATTTCCGGTGTTTACTTTGTTTTATGCTGTTTGCCGAGTGTTGATTTACGTCGTGTTGCTGTAATGTTTCTTCGGGGAAAATATATTGGTTATTAGTATGTTTATAAATGTTAAAATGTGTGAAAGTTGAGTAGTTGGTTGAGTGTTGCAGCGGTTATGGGGGGGGGGACTTTTGTATAGTACCTGTGTGCTTGTTGAAGTGGCTAGATGGATATTTGAGCGCCTGGGTGTTTGTTAGAGCGCCTGGGTGTTTGTTAGAGCGCCTGGGTGTTTGTTAGAGCTCCTGGGTGTTTGTTAGAGCTCCTGGGTGTTTGTTAGAGCGCCTGGGTGTTTGTTAGAGCTCCTGGGTGTTTGTTAGAGCGCCTGGGTGTTTGTTAGAGCGCCTGGGTGTTTGTTAGAGCGCCTGGGTGTTTGTTAGAGCGCCTGGGTGTTTGTTAGAGCGCCTGGGTGTTTGTTAGAGCGCCTGGGTGTTTGTTAGAGCGCCTGGATGTTTGTTAAAGCGCCAGGGTGTTTTTTTTTAATCTCACGGGGTCTTGCTAGAGCACCAGGGGTAATATTTTAAGTATCCGCTTATTATAAATGACAAACTGTTTACTATTGAATGTTTGTATCAGTGCAAAGATGTTTATCGTGTGGCAGGAGTCATATTTTATGTCATAACGTTTGAGTAGCATCAGGAACCTCATATTTTATGTTGCAAAGTTTGTGTAGTATTAGGGGGTGATCCTGAGCAGCATGGGTTCGAATCCTGGTCTTAGTGATCTATGACTAGCGGCTTCACACAGCCTAGGATCCGAGACCCTTGGTCCATGGGGAGAGAGCGCAAGAAGGTTTCTTACGGATCTTGGTTACAAGCTCATTGAAGCTACAAAGGGACTCTAGAGCGGCAAGTTTTCTCTTTCAGCGCCTCAGTGTCGCGATCCAGAGCGGGAATGCCCGCTGCATCCTCAGTTCCTGCCCGGCGTCGGAGGAGTTTGAAGAAATCTACAACCTTTAGGAAACAAACTTCCCTTATTTCCTCTTAATGTTCATTTTTTTGTAAACAATCAGATATGTAACTGTATAACCTAGCATAATAAAGTGTACACCATAAAAGGTGGTGAAGGAGAAGTGAATACTCATACGTATTCAGAGTTAAATGGCAAGTTTTTCTTTGAATGCTCTGTGTTCCTTTCTCCGAGGATATGGGTCCTTACAATTACATCAGAGGTCGTGTATATATATATATATATATATATATATATAATATGTGTATATACATATATATATATATATATATATATATATATATATATATATATACTATATATATATATATATATATGTATATATATGTGTGTGTGTGTGTGTGTGTGTGTGTGTGTGTGTGTGTGTGTGTGTGTGTGTGGTGTGTGTGTGTGTGTGTGTGTGTGTGTGTGTGTGTGTGTGTGCGTGCGTGCGTGTATACATAAAACACACATCCAGGGATGCGAGCCTGGGGCGTGTAAAGTTGAACGTAGAGGATCGTGTTTCATAAATTTTCCCCGCCATTTAAAGAATTTCCCCGCACCTGCACCTCGCGTGTATGGCATAATAACTCAGTGTAAAGTTATGGCGGGGGGGGGGGGAGGGGCCTGATTGGGGAGGGGGGAAGGGATGGAGGGGTTCGTGTGATGGAATCTGTGGATGATGGAGGGAGCGAGTAATGTAGAGGGAGCTAGGATGATGAAACAGCGGGTGATGGAGATAGAGGAAGGATGATGGAAGCGAATGTTGGTGGAGAGAAAGAATGATGAAGGATGAAGCGAGGGGATAAAGAAGAGTAAGAAAAGACTGATGGATTGAGGCTGATCAGTGATGAACTGCGATTGATGGATGGTTGAGGGTGATGGAGCTTATGTTGAAGGACAGGCGACCGAGTGTGATGGAGATTAAGGTGATGGAAGAGGCTGGTGATTGACGGGTAACTGAGAGAGCTATAAAGAAAAACAGACAAGACAATTCAGGATGACAGAGGGATGCATTAGGGTGTTGGACGGGAGGACGACACGCGGAAGACAGACTGTGAAGGGAATTAGGGTGACGCAGGGTGCAATTAACGGAAAATATCTGTCTGTCCGAGGATCAAGGCTAGACCCCTGGAGATAGCTTCGCCAAATTTTTTCCCAGTAATTTCTGTTGGGTATATGCCCAACATGGACAGGATGGGATGAGCACTATGTGGAGAAGGTCAGAGGAAGATAATGGAGGAGAGAAGATGTAATGACTCAAGAGTGTGGCAGTAGTAGGATCTCCCAGTGAATAACTCAAGTGGATGGTCACTGATGTTGTTATACACGTAAACGATCAACACTGGAACCCAATGTATCACCCCACAGTAGCCTATGTTCAGTATGAGGTAATAATTGAATCACTACGTCACCAACTAAGACATTCCCTACCGACTGGCTCTCTCTCTCTCTCTCTCTCTCTCTCTCTCTCTCTCTCTCTCATCTCTCTCTCTCTCTCCACACCACCTCCCACCATTGTTAACGCTCTGGGAGGGGATAGTTGTGGACCTACACACGCATGTAAGATCCAGTTCCTGCTCGACCTACACAGGTCCAAGCTCCTGCCATGTCTAGCTCCTGTACCCGCCACGTCTCCTACCGACCCCCTTTGCCAACAAGGTGAACAGCCCTGGTCACGTGAACTGAGAAACTACAGAACACTCGGCTCACCACCGGTGAGTCCAGGGGGGGGGGGGTTCGATTCTAAGCCAGGAAGAGACTTTTGCATGCATTTCCTTCCCCCCCGATGCCTCTGTTCACCTAACAGCAATTAGGTGCTCGATACAACCAGCTGTTATGGTTGTAAGAAGGCAATTGGCAGGTGTTATATGAGGAGCCTAATATAAGCGTACAAGGCTTGTAGCCATTGCCAGGCAGGGAGCAGGAGAGGTCCATTCCCTCACAACTTCATCAATCTCCTGATTGATTGTTATTGCGTCGACCATCCATTCCTCTGTCTGGCACATCTCGCGACACCTGGCAGCTTCCCTATTACCCCCGACCAGGTGAAGAGGACAAGACGGATGGTCGACCAGGTGACGGGAGACCAGGTGACGGGACACAGGAGGAATACTAGAGAGACAGGAGATCAGGTGACGGGGACGCAGGAGGAGTCACTAGAGAGACGGTCGGACCAGGGACGGTAGACAGGAAGAGCCCGAGAGCGACGGTCGCCAGGGTTGACGGGAGACATGAAGAGGACAAGACGGATGGTCGACCAGGTGACGGGAGACCAGGTGACGGGACACAGGAGGAGCACTAGAGAGACGGTCGACCAGGTGGACAGGGAGAGTGTCACCAGGAAGACAGGAACACGAGAGAGACGGTCGACCAGTGCGGGAGACAGGAAGAACGAGAGAGACGGTCGACCAGGTGACGGGAGACAGAAGCACGAAAAAGATGGTCGACCAGATGACGGGAGACTCGACCAGATGACGGAGACAAGCACGAGAGAGACGGTCGACCAGGTGACGGGAGACAGAAGCACAAGAGAGACGGTCGACTAGGTGACGGGAGACCAGGTGACGGTCGACCAGGTGACGGGAGACAGGATTCACCAACCATTAGGGAACCCCTCAGCATCAATATATAAGAAGCAGTTTACATTCATAAAAATCTTGATTTCTGTCATGATATTTTTATTGCCAGAAAACGGTCTTAAATCTGTTTAAAGTATTTGTATTTCATCCCAACATTTTCCTGTACTGTCTCAGCTCGAGCACCGTATTCTCAACTATTTCCGTCCAAGGGCACGACAGGTCAGCCCTCCTCAGTGGCGGTCACCCCACACACCTCCAGTCTCGGTGGCGTCCTGGACCTGCCCCTCGCCACGCGACTTCGTTGGGGTTCGAGCTCTGGCCTGGGAGGATTAGCTGAGCGCCAGTCCTTAACTCTTCGCCCATCTTCACCCAGCAGCAATTGAGGTCCTGGTTGTAATCCCATTGGTGGGGTTGTGTTCCAGGGGAAAACTTGTAGAGTAAGGCTTGTCATATACTAAGAGTAAACAAAGCTCTAAGATTGCTAAGTCATAAGTGTTAAAAATAATTCAAAGAGTCCTCTCCTCTGAAGCTCTTAATACCTACACCTCTACTACAGGTAATGAACTCATCCCCAGCATAAATGTTAAAGTTACCAGTAAATTTGTCAGAGTTCTCCGTGGAATGTTATCGTGTTTAATTGAGAAGAGTGGTTCCCAACCTGTGGGTCGCTACACCCACACTGTGAGCGCCAGTACATCTGAATCATCCAGAATCAGCAAGTAGGGAGTATTCTGATTAGGCAATTTTTTCCTCAATGATTAAAGTGTGCCAAGAGGTCGCAGTTTTTTTTGCCCATTAGAAAATAGAGCCACGAGTACAAGAAGGTTGGGAACCATTGATTTGCAATATTTGTCAAGGCAGCAGTTGGTACCAACTGCTGCCTTGACAACGAGTCATTACCAACGTTGGCCTTGACAACGAGTCATTACCAACGTTGGCCTTGACAACGAGTCATTACCAACGTTGGCCTTGACAACGAGTCATTACCAACGTTGGCCTTGACAACGAGTCATTACCAACGGCCTTGACCACGCCCACCTCGGCAGTGTTGCCAGGCTCCCTCCCGCGCTAATTATGAAGTGTAGTGCTTGTTCCTAGCGTCAACGACCTTTCTCCACTACTCACCTCTCCCCGTCTAATTAACTGCGGACAGCCACAGCCTGTTACAAACTACTTATATTAATTAAGGCACGACCTGGCCTGCATTAGGTCCTTCTAAGTGGGCCGTCTTATTAGGCTACAGCTCTAATCTCAATATTCTTTTACTGTACTGTTACGGGGAATGAGGCTTTCAGTTGAGCCAAATGAAATTCAAGGAGTAGGGAGACGGCTCAGTAGCGAGATATCATAAATATTTATAAAACAAACACACACACGATATATTACATGGCATAATTCACTCCAACAACTTAAAGTCCTTCTATTGTTGAAACCTTGTATTATCATCCACCCAGGGGCTCCGGTCACTGGTTAGACCGTTAAAATACTCTACCCTTCCTGCAACCTTTTAAATACAAGCCAGTGGCTTATCTTAAAGTATGGCAGGAGAAACCCTCAATAAAGCAAGGACCGCTCAGACAGCTGCCGCTCGCGTCAGGTCAAAATGGCGCCCGGCCCCGTCAGGCACCCGCCCTGAATACCTTACCCTTTGCAATATTTCTTCACCAAACCTCTTAATGACTCAATTAACAATAATTCCTGCGCAGGTTTTAAAAACATTACCAATGAATAATGATTCGATTCGGAGAATAATTGATGAAATGTCAGCTAATGTAAAAACCCAGCTAGTTAAAGAACAAAATTATAGAGCACGAAGTTCTCAAATGTGAAATTTATAAATCACCGGTTAGTGATAGAAGAGCTGTTCTTGAAGCTTTTGTTGCATTTTGTGGATGAAGTTTGTAAAGTGTGTGAAGAAGGATGTTCGTGAAATCTTTCAGACCACTCACCAACAGGATCATTCATTTCAGAGACTTTGAGTTTTTTTTATCCAAGAAAAACAAACACACTTTGTAAACTTAGTTTCCTTTGCAAGTGGTCGTGCTCCATCCATGGTGGGGAAAACATTAAGGATTTGATGCTCACATTAAACTGCATGTCCTTGGAGTCTTCCAGTGCATTGTGCCATACTATACCTGTATATGAGACCTGCATGCACCCTGCCACTAATGGTAAACACCTGAAACACCTGCATACTGTAACACATGTAATGGTTGAGAAAGCCAATCAGAATGATAAAAGTATTATAGCATCATTGGCATCTGCTCTAACAACCTATTCCATAGAACGCTGGAGCTCCATGTTATCTACCAATGTGTTTTACAGGTTTTCTCTACCGTCCAGTACCACTTGGGCTGGACGGTAGAGACGGTCAGCAGGTCGGTGTTCAATTCCCCGACCGTCCAGTGGTTGGGCACCATTCCTGCCCTCCCGTCCCATCCCAAATCTTTATCCTCGATCCCTTCCAAGTGCTATTATTCGTAATAGCTTGATGTTTTCTCCTGATAATTCCGTTACCTTCCTACAGTACATCGTCATCTCTAATAAACGCCTACTTACTTTCCCATACCAAAGATCTGTCGAGCTCGCGTCGAGCTGTAAAACAATAATTGGATATCTCTTAAATCAAGATCTTAATAATTATGAAAATTATTTAGTGTCGTTGAAAGAAAAATTTAAATAGCCCTTTTTTCTTAAGTGATCCTCTGCATTTGTGCAGTGCTTTCAATTCTTCTCTTATAATCACCAAGTTTTCTTGAATGAATGTTTGTGATTCTCAAGATTCAAAACAGTTTAGCTCTGAGTGGTTAATGGCTTCATTTATTTTTGCCACATACAGTTCATGAACGCATCCGGAGAATACGGATCGCAAAGTTATTTGTTTACCTGGGGCTGAGTGCGGGACTTCAAATACAAGTATTAGAACAGTGGTTTGTGGGATTCCTGCTCAGTCTCTGACGCAGGCGACGTCTGGACACGTGTTCCGCCTGGGGCCGCTGGACACCTGTTCCGCCTGGGAGCCGCTGGAACACATTACACTGTTTTACCTTAGCGTCTTTAAAAGCCCATACCGCCGCCAGGTATTCCTTTTTGACAGTCCGGGTTGTTAAGACTGTGGCGCACTTACCGTCCAGGATCACAGGAAGCTGACGGATTTAACGGTGTTCTAGCTGGTTCCTCGGCTGAAGAGGTGATCTACTCCGGCCGGCATAGCCGAGCTATGCCGAGCCGGAGTAGCTATGCTATGGCATGTGTTAGAGATTCCTGCTCTGTCTTTTGGGGCGCGGTGTGTGGCTGCCCCTGCTTTATGACCGAGGTCATTAGGATGTGTTTGTGTTTTTGATCCCTTTTGCTGAACAAGTTTAGGGAGGCCTTGTCATTCTTTAAGTGACTAGTGGACTGTTACAATAGCTCCCCTATTTTTACTGTTAAGGCTGTTTCTATAGCTCTCCAGGGGCCTGTTACTATAGCTCCCCAGTGGCTTTTACTATAGCTCCCCCAGTGGCTGTTTCTATAGCAGGGATTTGTTTATCTAGGAGCGGATCTCGTGCAACTGAAGGAATAAATTTGTCGCAGTTATCAAAGTGAACAGTGTAGTAGTAAGAAATAGATGTGATGGTTGAAATGGTAAAGGTGAGAACAAGGATTGAAAAAAATGTGAAAGGGGAAATTTGCCAAGAATACGTGTTAGTCGGATTTCAACTATGGAAATCTACTACCTAGTTTAAAACATAAGGTATTCAGTTTTTTCAGATATATAATTATTAAATAATGAACATATTCCTTTGGTGTGCGGCTATGTCTCTTCATTTAGTTAAACAGAATATCCAGATTTTAAATAAAATTTTAGTAATTGTTTATGAATTAATTCTTCACTTTAATGAATGTTATCGTGAGTATCCTTTCTTGATCATTTGCAGGAATCATCGTGATAAAATACATGCTAGTAAATATGATTAAACAGAATACCAATTCGCTGAACCCATGTTCCTCAGTAGAGAGTAATGTGGTGTTTATTGATAACAACTCGGTGTCCCTGGAAAGTGATCTCTTCGTGTATGTCTGATGTATTCTTGCACCTGACAACACCTGACACGAAGATGTCGTAGGCTCTTGCAATAAACTTAGGCTCTCAGAAGTCGTTGACTTCTACCTTCATGTAATATAAGTTTAGGACTTCTGAAGTAATTGTTCAACTCACACTGGTGCTCGGGTCTTGCCTCCGTGTGACATTACCCATATTAACTACCGAAGGCTCACCGCCACAAGCACCATTACTGCAATTTTTGCAGGTTTTCAATTTGGTGTGTTCAGATTTTTATCCGTGTTGATCCTTATTGCTATATAAACGTTATCATTAACCATATCTAAGACTCAGTAAATCTTTTCTGGAAACATATATATATGGATGAAAGGAATATTATATGCTCAATTCTGATCATTGTGGGGTTCTTGAAAATGGTTCATCATTCTAATAACTGTCTCTCTTAATATCTC
>WNGS01006636.1:8370754-8386391 GCA_020271785.1 Procambarus virginalis
AAGCTCCAAACCGTGGAAATAATATCCCCATCTCAAGCAGGCCATTAAGACCACCGCACAATTACTGGGCCTCTCTTTGAGTCTGTCGCTGAAGGGAAGGGGGTGGTTTAGGAGGTTTAATGGGTGGCTAGATCGAAGGGGAGAGGGTGGCATTGGGTAGATATGGTGCTTTGGGGAGAGGTAAAGGGGGGGGGAGTGGAGTGGTGGAGGGGTAGAGAGGGGTAAGGGGGAGTGGAGTGGTCGAGGGGAATGGGGAAAAAGGAGATTCACACAATAAAGTCTAGGGCACATTGCCGCCGTGTTTCATTAAGACCAACATATCTGGGAGAGGGCGCCGTCGGCTGCCTAATCTACGTTCCCGCCCAACCAACTCCCCAATTATCAGCTCATCCCGCAGGCCCACACCACCCACCCCCACACACACACCCGCATACATTTCAAGTTGAGAGAATAAATTTCAAGCTTGAGAAGCTTTTAATTTAGTGTTTATTACTTGACTACAGGTATCAAACCCTTGACGTGGGTTCTCTATTGTATTTTTTTGTCTGGGTTCTGTAGACGAGCGGACAGAACTTCACACTCATGAGTGTGTGTGTGTGTGTGTGTGTGTGTGTGTGTGTGTGTGTGTGTGTGTGGGGTGTGTGTGTGTGTGTGTGTGTGTGTGTGTGTGTGTGTGTGTTAGTGCCTTGTGGTGTTGTCGCGCTTCCACACACACTTTCCTTAGGACAAAAATCATGAATAACCCCTTTTTGTTAGTTCATATCTGTGTTGTAAAAATAACATCAATTCTTTTTCCTCCGCCTGCCCTTCACACCCATTTTTTCATATTCATGTATGCGCTGATAAGGTAGAGATAAACAGCCAAGTGGATATACATCCAAGGAGATACATACTCCGCTATATGTATTATTTTTCCCCGGTGTATATTCTGTGAATACTCAAGATGTGAACAGGGCTAAGGCATACTTGCTGGTTGCCCAGTAAGCTGTTGTGGTGAGGGTTAACTCTCCAGGGGTCGCTACGCCTCAAGCCCAATACCAAACCAATATGGGTGCGACTCGAACTCTTCCTCATGCTCGTCACGGCACCATAACCCGAGCCGGCGAGCACTCTTGTTCAAGCCGGCGAGTAGAGGCGATGGTCAAGTTCGATGTAGTGGGTGTTGAGGGAAATATTCTCCCACTAAAAGAAAATATACTTTAATTATAACTATTAAATTTAAATTATATTTAAACAGGAGGAGGGGCACAGGGGCGGGGCTGTACGTAAAATTTGGCCACCTGTCGAGTATATAGTGTTGGAGGTGATGTGATTAGGCTGCGGGATTAAAACTATAATCAAAGCCAACAATCCCTTAACTGTGAATTAAAGTCAAACATTGACAAATTCTGGGATTGCACGTTATATAACGAGTGTGTGATTTTACAATTTAACAGGAGAGGAGTCAACACCCACACGAGATCCCTAGAGGCGGCCATCAACCACGCAGCCCGGCCTCTTAAACAAAGGCCAAAGACCATTCCATGCACCCGCCAAACCCCCAGGTGTTTATGAATGAAAAACGGTTTACACGCGACTCACAACTGATGACGTTCGAACACTTCCGGAACAAGTGCTTCACTGACGACTTTTGTTTAAACCACAACGCTGTAAATGCTTCACCCACGTACTACAAATACAAATAATCGCCAACAGAACCTAAACACCTAACCTATGCCCAAATATGGACAGTATGCTAATATAAACATTAATTTATATTTGAAGATTCCTATTTTGAATGAACAGCATGTTACAATTGATGAATGCGTCTTTGGGGTCGACCGCTGGATGGAATGGATTCAAGTCAAGGACAAGTAGCACCACAAAGTCGGCCCTAGCCTAGCAGTGTGTGTGATCCTCCCCATCTCTAGGCTACGGACCTTTAAAACAGCTAAGCCGTTTATAATTTATCAACTAACAACATAATCTAATATTTTAGTAAATTAATAAATAATTAACTTTATTCATTAAATCTAAGTACTCAATTATAATAAATTATTGTTGCCAGTTCAGAGAGAAGCAACAAAATTAAAAAACCACTAGATAATCTTTATCTAACCAAATTCACACTAGATTACCACTCACTGCGGAACTGTTAGTAGTTCAGCGGTCACTCCTCTAAATTTGTCGACTGAGAATTATATAAAATATAATAAATGAATAAATGTAACAATTCCCCTGTAAATTAATGTAAATATAATCTCCATTTTTTTGTAAATCATTTAAAGAAAAATAAGTATAACATTCAGGGGTTTTTTAAGATCATGTTCTGTGATTATGAAACACTTGCTCAATGAGGATTATAATGTAGTATTGCCTTGTAAAACTTGTGTATATATGATTTATATTGTATTTTCTTAAATAAAGATAAAACAAATACGTAAATTACCGGTGGCGCCCCTCAGGCGTCATTGACCAACTACCCTGGGAACCCACCACCACCTGAAAGGTCTTGGGAGTGTAGCAATGTACAAAATGGGGCATGGTGCCTCTTGGATGCCCCTGGGGCAGGGGTGCCTCTTGGATGCCCCTGGGGCAGGGGTGCCTCTTGGATGCCCCTGGGGCAGGGGTGCCTCTTGGATGCCCCTGGGGCAGGGGTGCCTCTTGGACGCCCCTGGGGCAGGGGTGCCTCTTGGACGCTCCTAGGGTCAGGGGTGCCTCTTGGATGCCCCTGGGGCAGGGTGCCTCTTGGATGCCCCTGGGGCAGGGTGCCTCTTGGATGCCCTGGGGCAGGGTGCCTCTTGGATGCCCCTGGGGCAGGGGTGCCTCTTGGATGCCCCTGGGGCAGGGTGCCTCTTGGACGCCCCTGGGGCAGGGGTGCCTCTTGGACGCTCCTAGGGTCAGGGGTGCCTCTTGGATGCCCCTGGGGCAGGGTGCCTCTTGGATGCCCCTGGGGCAGGGGTGCCTCTTGGACGCTCCTGGGGGCAGGGGTGCTTCTTGGACGCTCCTGGGGTCAGGGGTGCCTCTTGGACGCTCCTGGGGTCAGGGTGCCTCTTGGACGCTCCTGGGGTCAGGGTGCCTCTTGGACGCTCCTGGGGCAGGGGTGCCTCTTGGACGCTCCTGGGGCAGGGGTGCCTCTTGGACGCTCCTGGGGCAGAGTGCCTCTTGGACGCTCCTGGGGGCAGAGTGCCTCTTGGACGCTCCTGGGGCAGAGTGCCCTTTGGACGCTCCTGGGGGCAGAGTGCCTCTTGGACGCTCTGGGGGCAGGGGTGCCTCTTGGACGCTCTTGGGGGCAGGTGCCTCCTGGACGCTCCTGGAGCAGGGGTGCCTCTTGGATATGGCAGAAACCATATCTTCATAGAGAGGTGTGGAGTGGTGGAGTTAATAAATACATACATTACAGCTACAGCGGAGTCTGCTCCAACTGCCACCACTCGCTCCATTATGCATTTATGCAAATTAAATATATATGCATTGGACGCTCGCTAATAAACAAAATTTTAATTAACATTATGAATGCGTGACGTGTCGTGCGCATCTCATATTCTAAGGCCCAAACAATTGACCATTTTACGAGTACGTTCAGGATGCAGAGGCCTTTATTGCATTACCGCCGCCGCCACCACCACTAACATTTTGGGAACTTTTTTTGGTGCTAAATTTATGAGGCTTTTTTCACTCTGGTTTTGTTTTAAGGGGTGTGTTGCCCCCCCCTGGCGGAACGATGCAGGAATTAAATGAGGCTCTGTAACTGCCTGCATTCTCATGGGAGATTGTAATGAGGGACATTGTAACGAAGACTAACCGTACCCACGGGGGAAAGGGGAGAGACGGGGCCTCCTGAGCGGCTGAACCATATCACCACGGGAGATAACAAGGCAATTTCATACAGGGATTTTAATGTAGGATACAGTCAAGATGGCCGCGAGTCTTCAACACACACAACCAGGAGCCTGGGGAGCAGTGTCACACCCATCCGAAAGTGTTGGATATATTTTGAACATTTGTGGAATATAGGATTCACAAAATGGTTTTATAAAGGTGCTCGTGTTGTAAACATTCCCTCATTGTATTTCCAGTATAGTTCAAGCAGTTGATTGTGGAGAGCATTGTGACATTCTTGACCTAGACTTTGGCAGAGCCTCAAGGATGACTCAGTAGTGTGTTAAAAAAAAAAAGAGTCCCATGGTATTTCGAGGATTATCGTAATTAAGTTGGATTACAAACGGTAATTACATAGGAAATAGAAGATTAGCATAAATGAGTTAAGTTTGCGTGAGGAAACCAGAGCAAGTGGAGTGATCTCGGGCTCTCTTGCTTACTATATTTCTAAAAAAAAAATATTTAGTACTGAACAGCACGATTTGCAAACTTGCAGACTATACAAAACTGGGGTAAAAACAAATTCAACAAGAATCAAAATTGGTAATAATTTGATTAAAATTAGTAATATTTTGAATAATAGTAAATTTTTTAAAATAAACAAAAGACTGACAGATGCAGTTTAATGTTGACAAATGCAAAGTTCCAACCCCCAGGATATGATAAATGGTACAAAATATCAGCAGGACAAAAGTGAAATTGCGAAATTTAAATGCAAAAAAAAAATCAGTCATGATTAATATGAACCATAAGCCCCCATTTCCCCCCCCCCAAAAAAAAAGCCATGATTGCTGTGTGGAATATGGCAAATAGGGTATTAAGGTTAATTTCTATAAACATTATCATTAAAATAGACTTGAGAATGGTCCAAGACGGACCCAAACATCGTCGTCCCTTCACTTTCAATTGTATGGTTTGGTCAACATTACTAATAAAACATCGGTAATGTATATGTACACTAATAGTCCATACTGGGGCCCAGTCCCCAATCCAACCTACTTCTGAATACAAATACAGGTCTTGTGTTGTGTAAGACAAATACAGGTCCATGTTGTGTAAGACAAATACAGGTCCTGTGTTGTGTAAGACAAATACAGGTCCTGTGTTGTGTAAGACAAATACAGGTCCTGTGTTGTGTAAGACAAATACAGGTCCTGTGTTGTGTAAGACAAATACAGGTCTTGTGTTGTGTAAGACAAATACAGGTCTTGTGTTGTGTAAGACAAATACAGGTCTTGTGTTGTGTAAGACAAATACAGGTCTTGTGTTGTGTAAGACAAATACAGGTCTTGTGTTGTGTAAGACAAATACAGGTCTTGTGTTGTGTAAGACAAATACAGGTCTTGTGTTGTGTAAGACAAATACAGGTCTTGTGTTGTGTAAGACAAATACAGGTCTTGTGTTGTGTAAGACAAATACAGGTCTTGTGTTGTGTAAGACAAATACAGGTCTTGTGTTGTGTAAGACAAATACAGGTCTTGTGTTGTGTAAGACAAATACAGGTCTTGTGTTGTGTAAGACAAATACAGGTCTTGTGTTGTGTAAGACAAATACAGGTCTTGTGTTGTGTAAGACAAATACAGGTCTTGTGTTGTGTAAGACAAATACAGGTCTTGTGTTGTGTAAGACAAATACAGGTCTTGTGTTGTGTAAGACAAATACAGGTCTTGTGTTGTGTAAGACAAATACAGGTCTTGTGTTGTGTAAGACAAATACAGGTCTTGTGTTGTGTAAGACAAATACAGGTCTTGTGTTGTGTAAGACAAATACAGGTCTTGTGTTGTGTAAGACAAACACAGGTCTGTGTTGTGTAAGACAAACACAGGTCTGTTGTGTAAGACAAATACAGGTCCTGTGTTGTGTAAGACAAATACAAGTCTGTGTTGTGTAAGAAACACAGGTCTGTGTTGTGTAAGACAAATACAGGTCCTGTGTTGTGTAAGACAAATACAGGTCTGTGTTGTGTAAGACAAATACAAGTCTGTGTTGTGCAAGTCCATGACATAAGTGGCAGAACTTAAACGAGACTCTTGGGAAACTTACAATGTATATTAGCACATTATATACAGTACATCGGATTACAGCTTACTCTATAAAATGTCAGCAAGACCCCCAATTCCAATAGACAGGATGACTGGGTAAGGCACACAAACTTAATCATTATGCAAATAATCGCCAGAAGAAACAGTTAACCTAGGAAAAATCCATATAATACGCAGTGGCACTTTAGTTAACTAATTACATTAATAATCGTGCCTACATACAGTACAGGTTCACTGTGGGGCACTCATTAGTTTCTAATCAGCCGTAAATCAACCAACAGTAAGAAATAAACTACTAATTATATAATAGCAATGAACTGCAGTTCCTCCTATCCTGATCAATTGGGCACAACCAGTGACTCGAGCAGAGGCTTCCTTCTTATGTTGACACATCTGCATTAACCGTCTGGGACAGATGTTCTGATACTGTCTTCCAATACAATATCAATTAACTCCCCTAACGTGTCCTACACACTTTCCTATATTTCGTATTCAATAACCTACCACAACACATTAGAAATCTTGCACAGAGAGATTTACAGTAACCGTAATTAACCGTTCCAATACGATTGGAACCAATCGTATTGGCGTATGCCTTTCCATTGGAGATTTTTAACGCCGTGGAGAGGGGGGGACCTGCTGCCTGGGTAACAGCTTCTCCCCTGAATCAACCTACCCTGGCTTTGTGCCCTGGTGAGGCCACTCCAGACCTGGCCGACACCAGAGCGCAACTCCATAGTCTCCTGAGACTGATGGATGCCTACTACTACTACTACTACTACTACTACTAAAAACAAAGTACCAAGCTGGGGAGATTATTTAGCAATAATAGAGATTAAGAAGGCTTAGTTTACATTCTCCAGAGAGACAAACAATAAAGGGTGATCTGACAAGTAAACAATTGAATGAAAGGCTACAACAAAGGGGATATTAATAAGGTGTTAAAATAGAACTCTAAACTCATCCCATTTATATTCATTGTTTATATACAGAAAATACCCGGATAAAAATTTGTTTGAAAATATTTATTGAATTGTGGAACAAATTATCGGGTAACAATAGCCGTGGCCTCATTGGATTGTTTCAAGCGAAGGTTAGACATGTATATGAATGAACTTGGCTGGGATAAATAGAAGCCACCTCTCATTGGTCATTATTGCAACTGCAGTTTATATTCTTAAATCTGGGCTCGCCAAGCCTTAACCCGGGACCCAAGGCTGTGTCACAGTGAGCCTGCATGATGGTGGTGCTTCCTTGACTGCCACGTTGCATGAAAACAAAAGGTGAGGGTAATTCCTTCCTGGTATACGAGGTCAGAGGAACACGGGGAAAGGAAGTTGAACTCTGAGACATCGCCCGTCAGTGAAACGTTCATAAACCTCCAGGTTCAGGCCGGAGGTTGTGGGACATCCGGAGATTGTGTGACATCCGGAGATTGTGTGACATCCGGAGATTGTGTGACATCCGGAGATTGTGTGATATCCGGAGATTGTGTGACATGCGGAGATTGTGTGACATGCGGAGATTGTGTGACATCCGGAGATTGTGTGACATCCGGAGGGTGACATTCGGAGATTGTGTGACATCCGTACGTGTTAGCTCAAGTACTTATTGGATGTGCTCATGTTCATACCCCGTAAAATCACTTTAGTGGAGCGACATGACCAATCTGGTGCTTTATGATACATGCACAGAGATAGACCAATATATTGGAAAACGATCTGGATATTGAGGCAGTGAAAATATTATCTGGGACAACCATTGCAGCCACCATACACGACAGCCGCCAGGAGAGTTATATGGTGGCAGTGATTAAATAAGAAATTAGCAAAATCGTGTAACTGAAAGCTGCAAGGTTGTGCAATATTCAAGTGATAGATATTTTATTTACAAACTGCACTCTGAAGAACATGAACGTCGCGGTGCGCACCGGGTACAACACAACTTTTATCTTGAGGTTATCTTAAGAGGATTTCAGGGCTTAGCGTCCCTGCGGCCCGGTCCTTAACAAGGCCTCTTTTTTTTCTTACACCCCCCACCCAGGAAGCAGCCCGCAGCAGCTAACTCCCAGGTACCTATTTACTGCTAGGTGAACAGGCGCATCAGGGTGAAAGAAACAGACCATTTGCTTCCACCTCCACCGGTGGAACCTCCGGACTACGAATCCCGAGCGCTGTCCACTCAGCCGTCAAGCCCCCCACCCCCCAGTGAACTTTGAACCAAACTAACCCAGTGTTGGACCAGTCGAGGTTTGAACCATACCTCGCAGGAGAGCAGTGCCGGTGCAGGTTTTGATTATGGAAACAGAGCCCAGGGAGTATTACCATGCCAAGAGCAGCTGGTGGTCCACGTCCTTGTCTCGCAACCAGGGGACCCGGCTTCAATCCCCCCTTCGGGAGAGGACAAGTGGTTGGGCACGTTTTATTTTATATGATTATGTTCACCTATCTTGAGATGATTTCGGGGCTTTTTAATGTCCCCGCGGCCCGGTCCTCGACCAGGCCTCCACCCCCAGGAAGCAGCCCGTGACAGCTGACTAACACCCAAGTACCTATTTTACTGTTAGGTAACAGGGCATAGGGTGAAAGAAACTCTGCCCATTGTTTCTCGCCGGCGCCTGGGATCGAACCCTGGACCACAGGATCACAAGTCCAGCGTGCTGTCCGCTCGGCCGACCGGCTCCTAGCAGCAATAGTCACCAGGAAGTTGTAGGTTGTGTTCTGGGGTATGTCAGCAGTTGGCCTAGGGGGCATCTTGAACCGAGGTACAGGCTTCCTGTCCCCCCAACGACGGGAATTATGAGTGAATCCACGTTGTCCCCTGGTCCAGGCTCACTTGTCATGAACCAACCGTCCTCTACTCAAGTCCATTACATCCAGCGGTCGACCCCACAGACGCGTTCATAAATTTTTACATGCTGTTCATTCAAAACGGAAATTTTTCTAAAATATAAATTAATATTATAATATATTAGCATATTGTGCAAATATAGGCATAGTTTAGGTTAGGTTAGTTGATTAGGTTCTGTTGGCGATTATTTGTATTTGTAGTACGTGGGTGAAGCATTTACAGCGTTGTGGTTCGAACAAAAAACACTACAGTCGTGTGTAAACCGTTTTTCATTCATAAACAGGGGGTTTGGCGGGTGCATGGAATCACTTTTGGGTCTTTGTTTGGAGGACGGGCTGACGACTCGACTGATGACGTCCGAATACTTCCGGAACAAGTGCTTCACTTGCGTCCTCTGTTCGAACCAGTTCTATAAATGCTTCACCCACCTACTTCAAATACAAATAATCGCCAACAAGGACCTAAACACCTAACCTAACCTATGCCTAACTATACAAAGAATTGTATATAATAATAATTTATATTTGAGAACAAACCAATTTTAAATAAAGTATGTTAACATTGATGAATGCGTCTGGGGAGGACAGCCACTGCCTTGAACAGCCTAGTGTAAGGACAGGTTGAACAATTTTGTGAACTGCACGTTGTAAACGCCAGCAACAGTTCATCTCCCATTGTACTTGACACTGTTGAACCTTAACAGCTGGGAGACGGTACGAGGGCCAGACACGGTGCCTACAACCTGGTGTTCCATACTGGCACCTTCAGTGGCCTCCCTCACCAGCGCAGGTGAGACTGGTGGCAGTCTTCCTGGTATCCACCTGAGGAGCCAGAGGGGACACCTTAGCACTCCTGCCTCCAGTCCACTAGGGTCAGCTGCTAGAGTCCACCAGGGTCAGCTGCTAGAGTCCACCAGGGTCAGCTGCTAGAGTCCACCAGGGTCAGCTGCTAGAGTCCACCAGGCTCAGCTGCTAGAGTCCACCAGGCTCAGCTGCTAGAGTCCACCAAGGTCAGCTGCTCGCCTGCAGGCGTCCACAAAGCTTCTAGAACCACCATAACTAATCACCGTGATACTAACATACATAAACATGTATTACAAGATCAAATAATGGCTTCAAATTTACAATATATATATAAACTCAAGGCGATTGACATATTAACAATTTCCTATTATTATAATTGAAACGTCTACACTGTAGCAGAAACCTCGGAATTTGCGACCCGTGAATGCTTCACAAACGAATTTTATAGAACACAATTACCACCAAAAATTATATATATTTTAAGCTTCATAAAAATGTTTAGGGACGAAATAATCTCGGCAAGAAAAAGTGTAGAATAATCCTCATATAATAACATATAATTTATATCCTCACAAACTCAATGTATCTTCTTGTATATAAATAAATAAATAAATGATGTGTGGGGCAGGCAGCCCGCCCCGCATGGACCTCGCTATACAGGTCCTTCAGTTACGAGTCAGTTGAGATCTGGCATTCAGGAACAACACAATCCTAGAGAAGAATGGTATTACTTACTGTACTCCCGTGTAGAGGCAACAGTGTACAGCTGAGGGAGGGGTGTCCGGTGATACAGGGTGAGGGGGAGACGGAGAAAGGAGGGGGAGACGGAGAAGGGAGGGAAAGAGGGAGGGGGGGAGGAAGGGGAGTGGGGGGATGGCGAACCCTGCGAGAAAGACGGTTCTTAATTTTCCAATCACCTGGGCAGTATGGGTCTCGGACCGTGGACCACACGGATACTTCAAATGGATCCCAAGACAAAACTCGACAAACTTTGAAGCCCACCCAGCTCAGCGTCTCTTAACAATTTAATTTCATCTCGAAACTCCTGTTCCTACAGACATCCGCCAGCTGGACCCGGATTCACGGAGCAGTTACGCAAGCACTTACGAACCTGTACATCTTTTCTCAGTCTTTGGCGGCTTTGTTTACAATTATTAAACAGTTAATGAGCTCCGAAGCACCAGGAGGCTGTTTATAACAATAACAGTTGATTGGCAAGTTTTCATGCTTGTAAACTGTTAAATAAATGTAACCAAAGCTGTCAAAGATTTAGAAAAGATGTACACGTTCTTAAGTGCTTGCGTAACTGCTTCGTGAATCCGAGTTCTCAGATATCAACACCTTACACCGTCTAAAATCAACACACTCCCGTTTCTCGCTATATCTATCTATCGGGACCAGATGCCTGTCTCTTTACTGTGTTCGGGCTAAATTCATGTTATTCTATATACTTTCAATTGAACACTTTTGGAGTAGGACTTCAAAGAGTGTAAAGATGAGGCTTTCAATTTCACAAGTTTTAATGATACCTTAAAGATGAGTTTAAACTCATCCAGAAGCCTGCCTTAACATGATGGGAACTTGGGAGTGAAGCGATGTGCTGACTTCACTCGTCCAATATTAGCCTCCACCCGTCACACACACGTCCAAAATTAGCCTCCACCCGTCACACACGTCCAAAATTAGCCTCCACCCGTCACACACGTCCAATATTAGCCTCCACCCGTCACACACGTCCAATATTAGCCTCCACCCGTCACACACGTCCAATATTAGCCTCCACTTGCTTTCAAATTAAAAATGCGTCAAAAAATTTAATATCAGGATTTTAACCACCTAGTAATACATCAAGTGTGTCACTAGCAACTTTTACCCTCTCAATAATGCTGCGGCTTCAGCTTTATTAATGCTTCAGCTCTCAGATTCTACCTGTATGCTAAGTAATTAAGTTGTCTGCCTGTGGACAGCTTTTGGTATGTTAACTAAAACCAGCTATACGTGTTCTGTTCCTTTTGGGGTTGTAAAAGTTAATCGCCACTAACATTAAATACCCATTTTTTGTAGTCAACACATTCTATTTTTGGTCAAAAACAATTGAAATACCTAAACTGGCTCTAATTCACTGATTTGGAATTTAATTGGTCTTATCCAGCCCCGAGTACCCATTACTGATGTATTAGTATGAGATGTCTGCCTTAGCCTAGTTCTGCAACTGCATATTAAGTCATTATCAAAAGATGACACCAAGCCGAGCTGTATATTAGACGATTATTATTATTATGCCTCGACTGTATTTAGGTTTGTTTCGGTCTGTTTTACCCAGCTTCAAGGGGGTTCCTGCATCTCCACCTTCCACGGCTCACTCCCTTGAACTGAAGCCTCCGAACTCCTACTTTTGTCCCCAATAATTTATAGACTTGCTGCTCAGCCACGTTGAAATTCTTTCCTTCAGAGCCTAAAGTGCTTTCCTTCAGATTCCTCAGCTTAGACTGAGCTTCCAGCTCTTGTTAAAGCCCTCGAGCTGTATAAATGCCAGTTCTTTGGACGATTCAAAGCTTCATGCTCCTGTTCATTAATGGCAACATTGTCCACAAAACTACCTACCTCCAGTCTTCTGTCTGTTTTACCAGAAATATTTTGTTTATGAATGTTACCTTTGGCATCGATGATGGCTTTCAAGCTCATATAAGCTGCTGAACAAGATATACTTGCTAAGAGTATAAAGTCAATAGATTGTAATAACGTCAACTGTAATCTTGTTCAACATGTACACGTTTTAGTTTCATTAAGCATATTTGATTTTCAATATACAAAAAAACTCGTCCTTACACAAGGCGGCCTCCCCCGTCCCCACCCAAGGTAGCCTCCCCACCTTGTAACGCTCCATAATTTCTAAAGAACTATTTTTTTTTATCTTTTGGGCACCTTAGTGGTGCTGTGCATAATTAATACCAGCGGCCAGGGACACACACTGCTCCTATGCACTATGGGGAGACTTGTTCCTCCAATGTGTGTTTCGTAATGGCATTCACACCACTACATTTTTTGTAATTGCTATTTTGAACTTCAGATTACACAATTTCCCTGTACCACACTACAAATGTCTCTGAATTCCCTTAACTCTACAGCTACTTATATTTTGATAAGTTATGCTAATATATTGATAGCTAACCTTTAGATTCGTCGCTGGATGAGATGTGACTGTCTAGAGAAGCAGGTGGCCGTCTAGAGAAGAGCATAACTTGCTAGATGCCTGGGTCCCCACCTTGGCAGCGGCAGCCATTAACACCTAGGACAGGCGGGTAGATAAGGAAATGAACTATGTTGCCTTGTTAGGCCCAAATACTACTGGCTGTTGTGTCTTAGTCACCAGTATAAGATTGATCTCCATATATTGTTCGAGAAATATTCAGTCTTGAAATATTTACAAGAATTTCAGAACTCTTGTATATAAAAAATAAAATAAAAATTAGGAGACAACAATATCATTTTACATATTACATTGAGAATGTACCTTTAACAAAATATTATCACATGCTGGTCTAAAATATTGGTTATTACTTTCACTACGTACACTTATTAAAGTGCCGTTGCATGCAATGATTCAGTATTGCATATGGTTAAGGTGTCTGCATTTTAAACCGAGTAATACACTGCGTGTGACACTTATATTCTCATGCAGGTTACTGACCTGCTTCACAAGCTGGCGTACCTGTGGCCATCTTTGAGTACTGCAGGTTGACTCGCTTCTTGGCTCTGGCATGTGCCCAGTTGATCCTTGTGCAGGCGCGGCGGCTCCACCTTACCTGTGAAAAGCAACCCAACATTCGCTGTGATTGTTAAAATTAGTTGCGCCAATATTATGTGGCCAGATGTTAAGATCAGGATAAATGAGGCGTTTATAAGTCTTGATAAGCACGAGAATTACCAGACACACTATCAAACACGCCAGGGAAATTGTCAAGCACGCCAGGGAAATTGTCAAGCACGCCAGGCACAAACTATCAAGCACGCCGGGGAAATTGTCAAGCTCGCCAGGGAAATTGTCAAGCACGCCAGGGAAATTGTCAAGCACGCCAGGCACAAACTATCAAGCACGCCGGGGAAATTGTCAAGCTCGCCGGGGAAATTGTCAAGCACGCCAGGGAAATTGTCAAGCTCGCCGGGGAAATTGTCAAGCACGCCAGACACAAACCATCAAGCACGCCAGGCACAAACCATCAAGCACACCAGACACAAACCATCAAGCACACCACACACAAACCACCAAGCACGCCAGACACAAACCACCAAGCACGCCACACACAAACCAAGCACGCCACACACAAACCATCAAGCACGCCACACACAAACCAAGCACGCCACACACAAACCACCAAGCACGCCAGACACAAACCATCAAGCACGCCAGACACAAACCATCAAGCACACCACACACAAACCATCAAGCACGCCAGACACAAACCATCAAGCACGCCAGACACAAACCATCAAGCACACCACACACAAACCATCAAGCACGCCAGACACAAACCATCAAGCACGCCAGACAAATTCCTATTACATGACGTGTTTCCAAACATTGAATTCTACAAACTTGTGGTGGTTGGATTCCTTGCAATATAATTCAAAGCCATGTACAAGTTAAACCTCTAACTCTTGGCCAACTACTGGCTTTTAACACAAACCTTTTCGGGCGATTTTCCTTTACTAGCGGCTACATTGAATTTAGCAGGGTCGGCGTTCGATCCCCGATGGTCCATTGTGTCCTCGTGTCCCTTGTAAGTGCTGTGTAAGCACACTGGCCTGGGTCGGTTTAGTTAGGTTCCCACGTTTTAGTAGGCTCTATTTTGTCCGTTGAGACAGATCATGAGGACAGGCTGGATAATTAGCTAGGCATCGTGCTCTGAGAGCACTTGGCTTGTTTTTTCCAGAGTATAATCAGGCTCTTATATTACTACGGGCTCACCATAGCCCGTGCTACTTGCCCCGCTCCTGTGCCAGGTAAGCTACGGGCTCACCATAGCCCGTGCTACTTGGAACTTTGTTCCAGGTAGTAAATTTTTAACTCTTATATAATTCAACGGATTATTTGGATTGTTGTTGTTGTTAAAGATTCGCTACCTGGAACAAGAAGTTCCAAGTAGCACGGGCTATGGTGAGCCCGTAGACAATTATTTGGAACTCGTGGAAGTGTTACATGTAAATTCTAATATTCATAAGGTTGCCTCATTTCACTGTATATAATGACAGTGAAACCATCACCATATTCACTGTATCTTTATCCTCGTGTGTATGTAATCACTATGGAAGGAGGGGAAGATAAGAAAAATGATAAGGAGCCACTGTGAGACGACGTGCACTTCACTCAAGTGTCAATCACTGACTGGGGCGCCATGGTGGACGCCGCCGGCAATCCGAAGCCACAGTGCGGCTAGGTTAAAATATTCACAACATCATCCGTTTCTATAGTACTCAAGTCATTACTCTTAATATTGGTTACTTTTATTATTATCAAATCAATGATTTTATATTAGTTAATCGTTGGAATGAGTTGGAATATATTTGATGTAGACTGTATTATCTTCCTTGGTCTGGAGACGTGGCACCATTGTATGGCTGGTTCAGGAGAGATCATGTCACTTGTTTCAGGAAAATAAATTTTCTCAGCATTGATAGGGAAAATGTATGCTCAGATATTTGCTTGGGGAACTTATAATGATTTCTTAATATGGTTTAAGCTATCTAAAGCCTTCTTTTATATAATTATAAAGCATACCGGTATTCTTCATACTTTAGCAGACTATGTCATTTAATATTGTTAATTAATTTGATCTGCATTGTTAATATTGGTTTTATTGGTGCTTACTGCGGATATTTGGAGCCGCTTCTCTGTACGTGACTAGTGATTAGGCTGTACAGTATGTCTTATAATGTAACATATATTTACGTCTTTGTGGACACCATGTGTATGACTAGGTGACAAGTACCTTAAATTTGGGGAGGCTTTAGGGTAGTTAATCTCGAGGGGGAGAATTGATTCACACCCTTGCATGCATTGATGATATATAACCTTTTATA
>WNGS01006636.1:8400228-8411861 GCA_020271785.1 Procambarus virginalis
TGGGCCCCTCAGTGAGCTCCAGGCCGTGGGCCCCTCAGTGAGCTCCAGGCCGTGGGCCCCTCAGTGAGCTCCAGGCCGTGAGCCCCTCAGTGAGCTCCAGGCCGTGGGCCCCTCAGTGAGCTCCAGGCCGTGGGCCCCTCAGTGAGCTCCAGGCCGTGGGCCCCTCAGTGAGCTCCAGGCCGTGGGCCCCTCAGTGAGCTCCAGGCCGTGGGCCCCTCAGTGAGCTCCAGGCCGTGAGCCCCTCAGTGAGCTCCAGGCCGTGGGCCCCTCAGTGAGCTCCAGGCCGTGGGCCCCTCAGTGAGCTCCAGGCTATGGGTCCTCAGTGACCTCCAGGCCGTGGCCTTCAGTGAGCTCCAGGCCGTGGGACCTCAGTGAGCTCCAGGCTATGGGTCCTCAGTGACCTCCAGGCCGTGGCCTTCAGTGAGCTCCAGGCCGTGGGACCTCAGTGAGCTCCAGGCTATGGGCCCTCAGTGAGCTCCAGGCCGTGGCCTTCAGTGAGCTCCAGGCCGTGGGACCTCAGTGAGCTCCAGGCTATGGGCCCTCAGTGACCTCCAGGCCGTGGCCTTCAGTGAGCTCCAGGCCGTGGGACCTCAGTGAGCTCCAGGCTATGGGTCCTCAGTGACCTCCAGGCCGTGGCCTTCAGTGAGCTCCAGGCCGTGGGACCTCAGTGAGCTCCAGGCTATGGGCCCTCAGTGACCTCCAGGCCGTGGCCTTCAGTGAGCTCCAGGCCGTGGGACCTCAGTGAGCTCCAGGCTATGGGTCCTCAGTGACCTCCAGGCCGTGGCCCTCAGTGAGCTCCAGGCCGTGGGACCTCAGTGAGCTCCAGGCTATGGGCCCTCAGTGACCTCCAGGCCGTGGAATTCAGTGAGATCCAGGCCGTGGGACCTCAGTGAGCTCCAGGCTATGGGCCCTCAGTGACCTCCAGGCCGTGGGTCTCATCAAGGCCTGTGACCCTGAACAATCAATGCCGGCCGCGTCGTAACCTAACAAATAATTAAACTATAAGAATGTCCCGGGTGGTGCCGACACACGAGTAAGTATAAGTGAGTACAAGAACAAGTGTGTTGTGGCTACAACCAGGGTACTAGTGACCACAACCCGTCCGCAAGGTTACTGGAGAACGGGTTCTTCGTGTGTCAAATCACACTTTCCGCCCAAGGTTCGAGAGACCGCGTCTTTCAGGTCAAACCCAGGTACGGAGGCGACACACACACATGACACAAGGTGCGTGTATACGGCGTGAATGAAAGCCTGAGACACCGGGCAGTTGTCGTGTCTCTAGAACTTCACAACTTGCCGTGAATTGCAGATTCGTGTGAGCTCTTTCGAGTAGAGGAGTCGAGTTGGTGGTGTCGTTAGCCAGAGATGGTCCAAAACGTCCTCACTTGGAGCCCCGCGGACCTGAGAGGTCCCTGGAGCCCGGTATGGGTGAGTTATCACTAACCCAAGAGATGACTTTAGGAATTATGAGTTAATGTTAAGGTGTTATGAGACCAGTTAAGGTTCATTATGAGGACCAGTTATAGTGTTCCATAGTGTTCATTGTGCGAGCAAGTTCAGGGCCCAAGACAGGAAGCAGTTCGAGTCCAAGGTAGGGACGGGTGCGGGGGCCAGGGCCCCCCCCCCACCACCGAGTGCCAGCCGTGACCCCCCCCCACCACTGAGTGCCAGCCGGGGCTCTCATAAAAGCACTATAAAAAGATCAAAGTTGGGTGGTAATAGAAAACTTAGAAAAGCCTTATGGGTCCCTAAAGAATGTGACGCGGCAGGCGTCTAGTCTTGGTATTACCAGTTTCTCTTATTTTATGAGTGAATACAATCCCTCTCCCTCTACACCCCTCCCTCCTCTCTCCCCCTCACTTGTCCTCTCATTAGTGCCGACCTCTCCTCTCCTCTCCATCGCTGGCTCGGTAACACTTGGCTCCAATCCCTTCCTTTCCCTTCCCTTCGCCTCCAGATCTCTCCCTTTTTTTGGGCACCCTTCCCATACCCTCCACCCTTCTCATCCGGGTCCGTCCTATCACTCCTGTTCCATGTTCATTTTTCGCCCCGTCACCTTGTCCACTACGTTTTCTTGTCTATGTTGTCTACTCCGTTCTTTAATGCTTGTTACTTCTTTCTCTCCACCGTCCCACACCCTGCCACACACCATCCCACACCCTGCCACACATCCTGCCCCACACCCTGCTACACACCATCCCACACCCTGCCCCACACAGTGCGAAAAAGAGGGAACATTATAAGATAATAACCCGACTTAACAGAGATAATCATTCAGCTCCAAGCAGTAAGGGGAGCGTGGTGAGGGGAAGGTTAGAGCAGTGAGGGGGAAGAGGAGCGGTGAGTAATGAGAGGGCAGGAGACGAGAGGGAAAGGATGAGAATGAGGAAGAGCGACACCAAGAAGGGTGTGTTGAGGGAGTATGATATAAAGAGAGAGAGAGAGAGAGAAGAGAGAGAGAGAGAGAGAGAGAGAGAGAGAGAGAGAGAGAGAGAGAGAGAGAAGAGAGAGAGAGAATCAGATGGTCACCAGACACGGAGCAGCATGAGCGGAGGCTGCCGACAGAGGTCACTACGGGAGCCTGCAAGACGGGGTGGCGGGAGTGGCCGACCGGCACCAGAAGCAGCATGACTTGCCAGCCATACCCCGCTGGCGGGTACTTGTGGACACCCGACCAACGACCAGCCATACCCCGCGGGCGGGTACTTGTGGACACCCGACCAACGACCAGCCATACCCCGCGGGCGGGTACTTGTGGACACCCGACCAACGACCAGCCATACCCCGCTGGCGGGTACTTGTACACCCGACCAACGACCAGCCATACCCCGCTGGCGGGTACTTGTGGACACCCGACCAACGACCAGCCATACCCCGCTGGCGGGTACTTGTACACCCGACCAACGACCAGCCATACCCCGCTGGCGGGTACTTGGACACCCGACCAACGACCAGCTCTCGACGCGGCCTCAGCGGCGTCACTCACCCTCAGGCTATGAGTGACCCTCACGAGGGGAGACGGTGCAGCTGCCAGCAGTAACTCAGGCCTGGGAGCCCGAGGGGAAATGATGGAGTGGGAGGAGCGTCAATAATGTGAGCAGTAGTACAAGGCCGCCGGGTGTCCGGAGGGGTTGGGCACCTGCTCCTACCCCGCCTCTCTTCCGTAAGGAGAAGCTGTCACACTGGCCGCCTCCTGTGGCAGGGGCCGGAGGGAGGTCGGTGCGCGCGCGCGTTTGTGTATGTACTCACCTAGTTGTGCTTGCGGGGATGAGCTTCGGCTCTTTCTTTCCGCCTCTCAACTGGTAATGTGTGTGTGTATGTGTGTATGTGTGTGTGTGTGTGTGTGTGTGTGTGTGTGTGTGTGTGTGTGTGTGTGTGTGTGTGTGTGTGTGTACTCACCTATTTGTGCCTGCAGGATCGAGCGTTGGCTCTTGGATCCCGCCTTTCAAGCCTTCGCTTGTTTAAAGCAATGACTCCTGTCCTCTATCATACCAAGTTTGAAGGCTTTGAATAGTGTTTTCTTCCACAAAGTGCTCGTTCACTTCATTCCATTTCTCTCTACTCTAACGCTAAAAGAAAACTTTCTAACATTTCAATGACTCATCTGAGTTTCCAGCTTCCATCCATGTCCCCTCGTTCTGTTGGTATTCCGTGTGAACATTTCTTCTATTTCCTCTCTATCAATCCCCCTAAGTATTTTATATGCTGCTATCATATCTCCCCGCTCCCTCCTCTTTTCTTGCATCGTCAGGTTCAGTTCCTTCAGTCGCTCTTCATATCCCATCCCTTGCAACTACGGGACTAGCCTCGTCGCAAATTTCTGAACCTTTTCCAGTTTTCCAATGTGTTTCTTTAGGTGGGGGTTCATGAAGGATATTTTTTAAAAATGTGTAGAAAAAGGTGATAAAAGTTGCAGCAGACTATCAGACTACCTGGCCCAGGAGCTAGACCAATATAACCGAAGGATTCATAAATATATTTATTGCAGATATTTCCTAGTTTCAACCTACAGCCACTATCAGCATTTACAGAAATACCTGTAAATGCCGAGTGTAAATACCTGTAAATACCTGTAAATGCTGAGTGTAAATACCTGTAAATGCTGAGTGTTTTTTGTGTAAAACAAAACAAAAAAATGGGTCCAAAAGTAATTGAATAATAGGACTGATGACGGACATTCAGGAGAGTGGTAGAGACCCTCTGGCTTAGGAGCTCTCACACTCAAGCAATTCAATTTTCAATCATGGCAATTCAATAACTGACATTCAAGTAACCCATTTTCCAATTATATTAACACACCGCCGTCTGTATCATGCGCTTTCACTACTGATATTATTTCTTAATCATGAATATAACCGAACACTTTCTGAAAACCATAATATATGATATATGCACCTTTCGTCCCACATAGTACGATAATAAAGATCTATATCACATAACGACTTCACTAAGTCAGAGGGGGGGGAGGGGGTAGAAACAGCCTAAGCTACTTTATTCCTTTGAGATGTATTTTATTGTCTCGGTAAAAGAACTTAACCTGTAAGTCATGCTGGGAATCTTTAAACACAAGCTGACTTAATGCTGTACAATGTGGTCTCTAATTTTGTCTTTAAAAATGGTTTCCTCGAGTGCTTCAACTATTGATAGAAAGCTTATTGGTCGATTGCTGCATTCAAGTCTTATTAATCTTTTTCCATATTGGTGTGAGACATTTGCAAGTTCGTACTCTTGTGGAAGTGTTTCTCTCCAGAGTAACTTATTGAAAGATTGGTCAGAGGTCTGGCAGTTTCGTGCCATAGTGTCTATTGAGAACACTCTTGTTGACCAGACCACACACTAGAAGGTGTGAAGGGACGACGACGTTTCGGTCCGTCCTGGACCATTCTCAAGTCGACTGTCTTGAGAATGGTCCAGGACGGACCGAAACGTCGTCGCCCCTTCACCTTCTAGTGTGTGGTCTGGTCAACATACTTTAGCCACGTTATTGTGACTCATCGCCTGCATAGAGAACACTCTTCACAAACATTGAAGAAAGTTTTACAAACTGTTTTACCCTCAGTTTCAAAACATGGATGAACATGAAACATCATTTATATTATCCAATGACAAAACAGAACCCAAAAGCAGACATCAAATTCTTGCCGTATCGCCTTCTTCACAAACTAAATCCCTATTTCCTGTCATTACAGAATCAACACACCGGGTGAAAATTATTTCTTATGGAACTGTAAAATTTCTTTGGGTCATGTTTTTATATTCTCGGTGACAAATGATGCATGTTCTCCAGACAAATGAGTTTGTGTTTTTTACTGCAAACTGCGACGTGTTCTGTTCTGTTGTGATTGTTGTTTGTTGTTATATCCAGTGAACAAGCTGCACGTCCTCTTGAGCCGTCACAACGGACAAAATACAATGAGCTAAAACGCGCGACCTCACGCTACCCACGGAACCAACCGATGCATAGAAAATGTGGATATCTGTGAGCCGCTACTTTTCTTAGTACCCTGTATTTTCTCCGTTGGGGATCATAAACGTACAAATTGCGGTGTATTATATGAGCGGTCAGGATGGGGAAGAGGCGTTGGTGTGAGGCAACCCGCATCATACCATTCACATGCGCTTGCTTAACGCTGTCATTTGCTTTACAATGGCACATGAAAACTCGGACCAAGTTTTATACTCTCGTAAACTTTATCCATTTCTCGGATGTGAAAACATGTCATTGTGCCTTCGTGGATGTGGCCTCGAATGGCAGTGCTCAAACACGCGCCTGAAATCTCTCGAAAGCTTGTTGATAAAATTCTTGTTTCCAATATCTATTTTTGCAACTATTTTTGTATTTTATTTGAAATTGAATTTGATGATCATTTGAATTTATCTCCAACTTAGAATTATAGATTTCAAATAAATTATGAGAATTTATCTCCTGATTCAAAGTCAATTATTTACTAAAATCACATTTGTAGCTAAAATTAAATCAGGATATTTGCATCTGGAGTAGGCGTGACAATCATTTAAAACAGTGGACTTTACAACAATTAATTGTTATAAAATATTTGACCTATACTTACAAGTGAAGGTTCATACACGGAGGACGAGGAGGAAACTAATGAAATTCTAACAAGGCCAATGAGGCTATGTTTAGTACCCCGATAAACAACATAAAAGTTGAAGAATCGTACAGCTTCTTCATGAACGGTTTACAAAGCAGACTTTGAAAGATAACTTGACAACATGCCCATACACTGAGCCCCAGATCAAGACTCTTGGAATTCCATATTTATAATGAAATGCAAAAGGCCAGTAGCATGAGCATTCTGTTTATGTTGGAGAAAAAGCTTGGTACAGATGAGATACCGGAAGCACTTATATCAGCAGATATAGCACCACTACACAAGGGAAGGAGCAATGCATTGGCTAAAACTATAGACCAGTTGCAAGAATATCACACACACACAATTACAGTTTTGGAACGCGTGATTAGCAGTCAAATCACCAATTTTATGGAAAACAAAAACCTTCATAGCCTAAGTCAACATGGATTTACAACGGGAAGATCCTGCTTCGCGCAATTAATCAACCATAATTACAAAATCCCGGAAGCATCAGAAAAAAGCAAAATACGGATATGTTATACACGCACCTTGTAAAGGTATTATATAAGTGTGACCTTGTAGTGATAGCACATATAATGAGATCAAGAGAAATAACAGATAAACTTGGGTATTTAATTGGAAAACTTGGAAATTAAATTTCCTGTGAAACAGAACGCAAAAAAATAACAGTAAATCACCCAAAATCAAATTCAAGCGCAGTGAAAAGCTCTGTACCTTATAGCAATGTCCTTGCACAACTGTTTTTTCTCATTCTCATATCAGGTATAGTCAAACATACAAGTCACGGCTTTATGTCATATTTTGCAGACGATACAAAAATCTGCATGTGAAGGAAGGAAGGAATTATCAGGATAAGGATTAGGGTGTAGAAGACACTGGAAAACTGTGAGGCAACAGAAAATATTGTTTTTAACTGCTCGGTACTCACTCTCCTGTTCACAGCAGGAGTTGCCGAAGTTGAGGGAATACCGAGAACATGTACACTCATTAGGCACGATAAAGCAGCTAAATTATTGAGACCGTCTCAAAGTCTCTCAAAATGTGCTCTCTTAGAAAGAAGACGAGAGAGAAGTATCAAATAATATATACATGGAACATTCTGGAAAGCCAGGTCCCAAATATGTACCGTAAAATAACATTCTGGAGCGAACGATATAGTTGAAAATGCAGACTAGAACCAATGTAGAGTAGGTGTGTCACAGGCACAATCAGAGAACACTGAATGAACATCAAAGGTCGACGGCTATTCAGAATCATCCCAACAAACACAAATATCGCCCGAATAAAAGTGGATCAAGCAAAAATCAGACACGTTCCTACCAGCAGAGCCGGAGCAAAGAGTTATAGAGGATATGTGGTCCTCCGGTTCGCTCCAAGCAAAAGTCTGTTGTACCAAGTTATCACAAGTCAAGCCTTTGGCTTGGAGAATAGAAAAACTGCGAGAACCCACTCCAGGAAGAGTTCGTAGGAGAGCGACTTGCCTCATTATTATTTGGATAAATTAAAAACACCGACAGTAATACTCTCACATGCATTAATATTACAGCTTTTTGATCACACATTTGTCATTAATAATAAACGACTCGTTATAGTATGTAATTTATTCGACTAATTACTATATTTTATTGCTTAACTTTGATCTCTATGAAGATGGAATCGATAGTTTCAATATATGATTAAGTTAAAAGAACACGTTTGATTCAGAATTAGATTTCTATTACAAATGTTATACCTCGATTCAGCGAACCTCAGTTATTGGAATCCTCGGTTGCAATGTACACTTTCCAGGCAGGAGTCCCTCGCCCGCTTGGCCGAACAAGTGCTTTGTGCAGCAAGTGTTGAGCAGATTTGTTATGAGTGCAACGTCAGAGTTCACAGACCAGCAGCAAGTTGATGATCTGGGTTATAAGATTTAATGGGGGGATGGATCCTGAGAAATACTGACGATGAGGGTGAAATGTCTCTTCAATCAAGTTCTTCTGGTAACTGTCCATCTATGATTAATGTGAGGCAACACCGGGAGAAAGTTGCAACCTTGGGGGAAGCCATTGAACATATTTAAAATAAAATTATATTAGTTCGTTTTCATTTCATGTTGGCGCTGTTTTCCTTGACAAAAATGGACTCGGCAACCTTTGAAAATAAGGTTTCGAGGTTGGGACGTTGAAAATAAGGTAAATGCGGTGATACCTTGTCACAGACAGGTTCTCCTGACGGCTGCCCATCACATGATAAGTTGAAATTAAAGTTTTACTCAGAGAAATTGAGCATTAAGCGTGAGAAATATTAGGGGCATGGATGGTAAACTCCCCTAATATGGCTCCAATCACATTTTGTTAGTAATTTTCGTAAATGAATGAAGCATAAGGAGAAATTGCTATAGAAATTTTTCTTCTTGTGTTGTTAAACAAATTGAATCGTATGAATGACTCTGAAGGCTTGGCAGGGTGCAACGAATTGCGGTTGGTCCCGTATAGTTCACTGAATCGAGGTTGTTCTACTAGCAAGACCACCATCCCCTTCATATTTTATCATAATTGAATAATAAAATATTTGAACGGCTTAATCCATCTGATTCCTCTGGCAAAGAGGATTACCAGGTATCGAAACCCGCTACATATATATTGGAGGAATTTACACAAAAAGTCTTTTATGATGAGTGTTATGATTCAGTCTACCCGTTCAGACTGGATACGCTAAGGAAATACCTGACAAGTGTCAAGGTACCTCCAACGCAATGTCATTCACTCTACAGTATGTGAAGTAGCATTAAATACACGTGTGTTCTGCTGTATTCTACTAGCTACTGTATTGTATTGTCATATTTTATGATGAATATAATTTTATCATATGTTACTTCATTGTTATTAATTGTGAGTATGCATAGAGAGATTTGTGTACTCACCTATTTGCGCTTGCGGGGGGTTGAGCTTTGGCTCTTTGGTCCCGCCTCTCAACGGGTATGTAAGAAGCGGTGTCATGTAGATAAGTTCGCCCCAGTAAAGTGGTGGACTTGTCTTAGACTTTCACTCTACACTAGACCTATTTCAACTAAACAGTTTGAGGCCAGGTAGTTCATTGATTTATAAGAGAAAGTTGTATTCCACGAGCCTTGCTGCGGATCATGGCACGATACCGAGCTTATAAAGTTCGGGAATTTACATATTTTCACAGCCAATTTTATATCGCCACTTTGGTAACATCCTGCGTAGGTTACAGAGGATATACAGGCTGCATATGATGCCCAGCCGCTCGTGTCCTAAACGTCTTTATAAAATCATTCGAGGTCCTCCAAAATGAAGCGCAACTTGGTTTAAGTAGTAGCAAAGAGTTACTTTGTTTAAACAAATTGCAGGTTATGTGAAGGAATACTACGTGTTGATATGCACACTTGCTTGTTAACATTAAAACTAAGATATTAAAAGGAATGGAAAGGAAGAACCGTTCTCATTCAGTCTCATATCTGCCAATCACAAGGGATGACAGAGTTCTTCCTTGCATTCCTTCAGGATCCTGGAAAATACTTCAGCCAGGCCTGCAGGGTACTTGTTCTGCTTTATTTGTAATACTCGTATACTAAATACTAGTAATTGAGTGAACTTCCTCTGTAAATCCGCATCAGCCAACTTAGCAATATTCCTTTATGGTAAAGACCGACATATATTATGAGTACCACCCATTTGTGCTTTTATTATCTGTCGGGTAATCTGCCACGAATATTTTCATTGGTGGAGTTCATCGGTAAGTAACATATTAGAGCACTTTGATGTTACACTTTGCATCCCTCTCCATCTGCTGGTTATAAAAATGGTTAACGAACCATGTTTACTTTCTAATTACCTTCAAGTTTGATAAGACTATTTATTATTATGGTGGAGAATGTTTTGTTTTCTGGCGCAAATATTACTTAAAGTGAGAGTTTTTAATCTCGTGTTCATTAAATCGAGTTCACTTATTTATTAAAGATATTTAAATTAAAAACTACACACACACACACCCACACCCGTGGTTACCAACCTACACACACACACCCACCCACACACACAGGTGGAGTAAGAGAAGGTAGTCCTCAGCTTAACTTTCACACCCATGGTTGCAGATTCCTGTGCACTGTACAGTATGTTTACCTTATCCCTGGTTGGAGTATTATCACTGTTACCCTTATCCCTGCTTGGAGTACCATCGTCTTGTGAGTCCCTGGATAAGTAATCCTATGTCCAAGTACGGTAACGTACGAGGGAAGACCTACGACGTCTGGTATGCAAGGAGATGAAAAGAGGCTTTTGCATCTGGCTTTTAAGACATGGGTGAAGTGCCGCCCATCTTGTGTACACTAGAAGTGGTGAACAGAGGCAGGCTGACCTGGTTCAGGTCATTCGCCGTCTCCTTAACGACTGGGAGGGCTGTTATCTCCATACTCCACACAGCTGATGACATTCGAACCTATGGTTGGGTCAATCAGATGATGAGATAAGGTAGTAGTCGCATTTGATTGGTGCCTTTCACGTACAGGTTCCAGGAAACGAACTAGCGAGGTGTGGATGTCGTCGGCTGCCACCAGGATCGTTCATGGTGAGGACGCCATAGTGTGGAGACGTGGTCTCTGCTGCTCTACAGAGTCACGTAGAGTGATAAAGATTAAGCCACCCAAGAGGTGGCACGGGCATGAATAGACCCGTAAGAGTCACGTAGTCCTCCAACTCTAGAAATATTCAGCATCAGCTCCTTCGTTACACGAGACATCTCCCGTCCACGAGGCTAACCATAGCCCGTGCTTCTTGCCCCACTCCTGTGTCAGGTAAGTTACGGGCTCACCATAGCCCGTGCTACTTGGAACTTGTTCCGAGTAGCTGAATCTATAACAACAACAACAATCCTTCGTTAATTGACTAGGAGGTGGTGGTGGTGGTATGTCGAGACAGTGGAGGGAGATTATCACAGTACTGACTTACCGTTACGGTGAGTAAGGGCGCACTTAGTATTCATGGCGATGTTCAAAGTACCTACATACTGTAAGATTCATTTACACGTTTTATCTCACATTCGCGGCCGTTGGGGTAGCCCAGTTAGAGGGACTCAGGTGGGTACGGCTGCTTGCTTAAGACACCCACACACCTGCTGTCGCAAGATCCACCAGGTGTGTGTGTGTGTGTGTGTGGTGTGTGTGTGTGTGTGTGTGTGTGTGTGTGTGTGTGTGTGTGTGGTTGACTGTCCAACACATCTCACAATATAATGTTGCTTATGCAAATTATGTCCTGAGCATCCTACCGAGTTCCTTAATTATCCCCTGAGCGCCAGTGGTGTCAGGCAGCCGTGACTGTGCAGTGTTGTTATTTGAGCAGTGTTAGGTTTACGGTACGAGTTTACAACCCGAGTCTACAACCATAGTATGGGTTGTAGACTTGCTCATGATGCTTCGTAAAGGATCGACATTTCCCAAAATATCTACAAGGGTAATAAACTAGTTGTATATATGAGGGAGAAGAGTTTCACTAATACAACAATGTATTGCTTATA
>WNGS01006636.1:8421845-8434895 GCA_020271785.1 Procambarus virginalis
TAGGTCGTGTAGATCACCCTAGCACAGCTCCAGTAGGTCGTGTAGATCACCCTAGCACAGCTCCAGTAGGTCGTGTAGATCACCCTAGCACAGCTCCAGTAGGTCGTGTAGATCACCCTAGCACAGCCCCAGTAGGTCGTGTAGATCACCCTAGCACAGCCCCAGTAGGTCGTGTAGATCACCCTAGCACAGCTCAGTAGGTCGTGTAGATCACCCTAGCACAGCCCAGTAGGTCGTGTAGATCACCCTAGCACAGCCTCAGTAGGTCGTGTAGATCACCCTAGCACAGCTCCAGTAGGTCGTGTAGATCACCCTAGCACAGCTCCAGTAGGTCGTGTACATCACCCTAACACAGCCCCAGTAGGTCGTGTACATCACCCTAGCACAGCTCCAGTAGGTCGTGTACATCACCCTAGCACAGCTCCAGTAGGTCGTGTACATCACCCTAACACAGCCCCAGTAGGTCGTGTACATCACCCTAGCACAGCCCCAGTAGGTCGTGTAGATCACCCTAGCACAGCTCCAGTAGGTCGTGTACATCACCCTAGCACAGCTCCAGTAGGTCGTGTACATCACCCTAACACAGCTCCAGTAGGTCGTGTAGATCACCCTAGCACAGCTCCAGTAGGTCGTGTACATCACCCTAGCACAGCTCCAGTAGGTCGTGTAGATCACCCTAGCACAGCTCCAGTAGGTCGTGTACATCACCCTAGCACAGCTCCAGTAGGTCGTGTAGATCACCCTAACACAGCTCCAGTAGGTCGTGTAGATCACCCTAGCACAGCTCCAGTAGGTCGTGTAGATCACCCTAGCACAGCTCCAGTAGGTCGTGTACATCACCCTAACACAGCTCCAGTAGGTCGTGTAGATCACCCTAGCACAGCTCCAGTAGGTCGTGTAGATCACCCTAACACAGCCCCAGTAGGTCGTGTAGATCACCCTAACACAGCCCCAGTAGGTCGTGTAGATCACCCTAGCACAGCTCCAGTAGGTCGTGTAGATCACCCTAACACAGCTCCAGTAGGCCGTGCAGATCACCCTAACACAGCTCCAGTAGGTCGTGTAGATCACCCTAGCACAGCCCCAGTAGTGAGAGGCCGTGTAGATCACCCTAACACAGCCCAGTCTCTTGCGAGACGGGCAGCAGGTAGCATGAGGCTTGTTTACTGGTCGAGCGGGTTGACAGAAACGACGGGCACCACTACTCCTCATTAGCCAGTTGGTTCATGGGAGTGGTTAATGTTTGTGTTTGTGTTCCTGCGCCCTGTGGATGGCTCAGCAACTCCCCGTAACGAGATTCTAGCTGACGTGCTAAGTAACTGCCAGAGTATAGCATGGCGGTCAATCTGCTTTTATGTATGCACGAGTTCCCGCGCATTTGTAAAGGGAGCTGCTGGGTGTTTTCCATGGCGGCCAGCAGGTTTGTTCTCGGCATCAAAATATGCCTCAAGGGTTTCCTTTATTTATGAAGATACTTCTGTTACGATTGCTGGTACCTTTCACAGCTTCAAGTCATTTTCCCATCTCTATGTTCATACTACATGGTCCAGAGAACATTTTATTTGTTACGTGAAGGCAGCGAGTCGCAGAACTGAGAAATTAATGTCTTTAGTTTCAAAGTGGAGAAGCCTAGCGACAATTTCCCAAGATGGCGGTTGTAGGCGCTGCTAGTTGTGATTTTTGGCCCCTAGAGAGGCGGAGGTGAAGAGGCCGAGACCAAAGTGAGAAGAGGAAACATGTTTACATTTGCTTCAAGTAACGAATTAACAGCACCTCAAAGTAACGTCATCAGCGAGAACTAACTTGGTAGCTCGTCACTGGTGGTAGAGGGTGACATTGTACCCAGAGAATTTGGTGGAGGGCGGAAAAACAGATCCAGCTCTGAGATTTTATTAGAAATCGTTGGGTATATATATATGGGAGACAGAAGCTTTGTGGAGTTCTACGGACGTTGTATCGCCACGAGCAGCAAGCTGGGTAACCCAGAAGAGGTTATTTCGACATTTGTCTCTGAACTTGCAAGTTGAGGAGCAGCAATGAACAAAATCCTTGGTCTGGAGCTAAGGGAGTGACATCAAACCCCCAGTTGAACAGACTCCACCGTGTAGAGGACTTATGTTAAGGGTCACTTGACGCTTACTCAGCTCTACCACATTTCTCGAGGACAATCCCAACCCAGAAGGTTTGGTAATTCTGAGGTAAGGAGTGCAATGAAATTGTTGCGTGCAAGAGCAACCCTGACTTTGATTACCCAGTGAAAGACCACTAGCGAGGTAAGTAGCCTAGCAGTGAGGTAGCCTATTATGCCTGAGAGACATTTGTGCGAGCAATGAGAGGCTACGATTTGTTTCGCCGGTGACATTATCAGTTTTGAGTTGGGCAGTGCAGTAGCGCAAGTGAGCACAGACGGTTCCGGTAATTTGTAGTGGTAGTCCTCTGGGAGCAGCCACTGGCATCCAGCTACGAGTTTAGTGGTAATCTCCTGGAGAGAGAGAGAGAGACCCCAGTGACTTGGGTTCTCATCACGTAAGTCACTGGCATACCTGCAGTAATCGGGCAGGCAGTCTGGATTAAGCCAAGCCTGCAGTGAACGTCTGCGCCAGTGAGAGTGGCAGTGACAGACGCCAGTAGTGTGAGCATCAAGCGCCGTGCTGTGGAGCAACTTTTCCTGCCTGCCATTCCACGCTTCGGGACAAGAAGGCCGTGGCAGTCAGGCAGCTAAGGATATGTTTAGTCAAGTAAAATTTCCCTACCCGTTTCCCTTTGAATTAGTATTGTTCCAAGGAATAATTTAGGGATTGTGCATAATATATTATGGTGTTCGTTGACATCATTAGTTTTGCCTATGATAATTGTTGCATGATTTCACTGACTAGTGTATTGTTTTATTTGCATTTGATTTCTAAGTATTAGCCAAGTGAAGTGAGCCTCGTTATCTTTGATACAAGAGTTTTATTCCATTTCTCTTGTTACACTCACGTACAGCTTGTGAATAATGTAAGAATGTGAGAACAAAGGGCCAAAGGAAACCTAGTGAGCTCCGAACTGAATGGACATTTAAATTCAATTTTGAGAAGAGGCTACTAGCGTAATATTTTTTTAATTGCATGACATTCTAAGAATTTTGTGTTTGTGTGTCCCTCCTTGCTCTGTTGTTGACCCTGCTGAGGCTGAGTTACAACTACTGTACACACTGGGACAAGTTAAGGGAGTAGCTAGGCTTCTGCACATTTCTCCAGACGCTGAGAGGCAGTGAGATGGTGTTTTGGAATAGTGTCTCTGGGAGGCAGCTTCTCACTCATACCGTCAACATTCTCGCTACTTTAATTTCATCTTCCACTATTATCCTCACCTTTTAGCGCCAATATTACCACCATAATCAGCAGAAGGAAGTAAATGCCAGCACTGTGGGGATACTCGCCACACCATTGTAATATAATGAAAATATTACTTACCTAACAAATTCACAAAGACCTGAAAGCTATAGCATCAAGCATTATGATAAATATCGTGAGGAGACATTTATAAATGGAACTAATAGAGCAAGAAATTGGCAATGAGAGGTTATAGTGGCCTGAATACACCTGGGACAGACGTATCTGGCAGCTTTATCGAAACCCAAATGTCCAATACACCATGTGTCAACTTTGTGAAAGTGTCCAATACACCATGTGTCAACTTTGTGAAAGTGTCCAATACACCATGTGTCAACTTTGTGAAGGAGAAAACATGCACTCCCTTGAACATTATATTGTAGAATGTCCCATATTGACTGACTTTCGCCCTCCTGGGCTGAGGTATGCTGAACTCTGTAAATACTATATGAATGCTGGAACACAATGATATACTGGACTTTTCCTCAAGATTAACTATGTAATACATCAGTTGTACAATATCTGTGACGTAACTAGAACCTGAGCTTGTAAAAACACTCTAATCACCTTCAGTGGTTAAGGGGTTAATAACACACTAGTTTCTATAACAGCTATCTTACACTGTCAGTAGGTATATATATATATATATATACACTGTCAGTATATATATATATATATATATATATATATATATATATATATATATATATATATATATATATATATATATATTGTGTGTGTATGTGGAACCTGGTCAGAATTGCACTTCATCTTTGTAAACACACATTAATGACACTGTAAAAAGACACCTCGAACACTGTTCATGTAGGACAGACGTAAATCTGTGTATTTATGTTTGTAGGTTAGATTAGCATTTTAAAAGTACTACAATCACTTTGTATTGTTAATTGTTCAATAAATCTCTCACCTTGTCCATGAAGGACAGAAGAAAATGCATACATGCTGGTTAGCACAGTAAATGTGTGGCCACGTCTGTGTAATAATATTAACAAAACAAAAAAAGATACACATCTCACATTACCACTGAGATTTAACAACCCAGTAGTAGTTGTACAACACACTGGATATAACCTTATGAAATAGGTCATTCCCAAGATTAACCAATAAATGTGTGCGAGCACGCGCGCGCACGTGTATTTCATAGTATGGTGATCTCTTATATTACTTGACAAATGATATTTCAAAGTCAATAGTTTGTTATTATTGTAAAGATAAAATTCCGTTCAATCGTTAACTGCAAGGACATCATTACACTTTAGTTGTTTTTTTAAATAAAAGTAGCGAACAGTTTTTTTGCAATTTTGAAATAAAACTAGAAAAAAAATGTTTTTAATAATTAGCAAATTGAAGCGCCTCTTTACCTGCGCATTGTGTGAAAATTTCATTAAAATTTAATGGAAACCAACGGAGTTGTTAATGTTAAGCTCCTAAATAATGCTTTGTGATTTGAATGTTTCTGGCAGTAATGCGGCCACAATACAGTTAGCCTCAACAATATATTCTAATGATACAATTAACTTTGTAAACATTTTCTAATGACTTTCATTCATTTAATCTGATTATAATTTCGTTTTCATACATAAATTGAACAAAATATTGGGTAACTTTTTAAAATATTCGTTAAATTATGTGGTTTCATCAGCAACTATTTGTTTTCGAGTTATCCAATCCTCTTCAAATAAAAATAAAAACGTGGCTAAAAAAAAAACTAGGCTTTCTCGTGGTATCGAATTAAGCAAAAAATGACAATTATACAATGACAATAGGACTTGGCCTTGAAATCAACATACGCCACAAACACACGCCCTTCCTCGTGAACAATACATTGTAGTTTGACGTCGAAATCGCCAACGGGCAAAATATAATGTTCTATAAATTATAGCGACTCACAAACAGCTATGTTTTCTATGCGAGGGTCTGTTATCACCTGTCCTCTTACAAAGAACGTCGCATTTCGCTCGTATGCGTTACACAAGGCCCAAAAATCGTCGTACTAAAAAATGGAAGCGGCTGGCGAAAGTGGCTTACTGTCACGTTTTCTGTTTTGGGTCCTCTGGTAGGTTAGGAGAGACCACTTTAAATTGGCCGTTTTCTTGACGTTGGGACACGGGCGGCTATGGCACTGGTTCTTAAATTATTCATGTTCATTACCACTTTTCCATATTGTGTCTTTATTAATGGGCTCTTAACACTAGGTAAAAGGCTCTCTGTGGTATCCTCTGGTATTATAACCCGTACATTAGCTGGACTTATGCCCCCCTCCTTTCACCATTACCACAACCAACAACCGCTGCACCACCACAACCAACATCCACTAGTCAGCTTCGCATAACATTCTATCCAAAATTCTCTTAAAAAAAATTGAATTAGCCTCATCCCAAAATCTAATTAATAATGGCGGAATTCTGGTATAAAACCCCACTAGTCCCGCTGGGAACCCAACCCCAGCCTGCTGGTGGGTCGCTGGGGAACCCAACCCCAGCCTGCTGGTGGGTCGCTGGGGAACCCAACCCCAGCCTGCTGGCGGGTCGCTGGGGAACCCAACCCCAGCCTGCTGGCGGGTCGCTGGGGAACCCAACCCCAGCCTGCTGGCGGGTCGCTGGGGAACCCAACCCCAGCCTGCTGGTGGGTCGCTGGGGAACCCAACCCCAGCCTGCTGGTGGGTCGCTGGGGAACCCAACCCCAGCCTGCTGGTGGGTCGCTGGGGAACCCAACCCCAGCCTGCTGGTGGGTCGCTGGGGAACCCAACCCCAGCCTGCTGGCGGGTCGCTGGGGATCCCAACCCCAGCCTGCTGGCGGGTCGCTGGGGAACCCAACCCCAGCCTGCTGGCGGGTCGCTGGGGAACCCAACCCCAGCCTGCTGGCGGGTCGCTGGGGAACCCAACCCCAGCCTGCTGGCGGGTCGCTGGGGAACCCAACCCCAGCCTGCTGGCGGGTCGCTGGGGAACCCAACCCCTGGTGGGTCGCTAGGGGTTGGGGTCCCCAGCACCGGGGGGGGGGAGAATGTGAATGCAGGAGATAGCGAAGGCCGAGAAGAAAGCAGGTGGGTGGCCGAAGGAAAACAGGAGATAAGGTGGGCACGAGAGGTTATTTGGCTCGTGTACCGTCACTACAGGCTGGAGAGTGCTTGTGTACCGTCACTACAGGCTGGAGTGCTTGTGTACCGTCACTACAGGCTGGAGAGTGCTTGTGTACCGTCACTACAGGCTGGAGAGTGCTTGTGTACCGTTACTACAGGCTGGAGAGTGCTTGTGTACCGTCACTACAGGCTGGAGAGTGCTTGTGTACCGTCACTACAGGCTGGAGAGTGCTTGTGTACCGTCACTACAGGCTGGAGAGTCCTTGTGCACCGTCACTACAGGCTGGAGAGTCCTTGTGTACCGTCACCTCAGGCTGGAGAGTCCTTGTGTACCGTCACTACAGGCTGGAGAGTCCTTGTGTACCGTCACTACAGGCTGGAGAGTCCTTGTGTACCGTCACTACAGGCTGGAGAGTGCTTGTGTACCGTCACTACAGGCTGGAGAGTGCTTGTGTACCGTCACTACAGGCTGGAGAGTCCTTGTGTACCGTCACTACAGGCTGGAGAGTCCTTGTGTACCGTCACTACAGGCTGGAGAGTCCTTGTGTACCGTCACTACAGGCTGGAGAGTGCTTGTGTACCGTCACTACAGGCTGGAGTGTGCTTGTGTACAATCACTACAGGCTGGAGAGTGCTTGTGTACCGTCACTACAGGCTGGAGAGTCCTTGTGTACCGTCACTACAGGCTGGAGAGTCCTTGTGTACCGTCACTACAGGCTGGAGAGTCCTTGTGTACCGTCACTACAGGCTGGAGAGTGCTTGTGTACCGTCACTACAGGCTGGAGTGTGCTTGTGTACAATCACTACAGGCTGGAGAGTGCTTGTGTACCGTCCCTACAGGCTGGAGACAGCCACCCCCTACGTAGACGGCGCGCAAGAGGCTATGGGTTCAAACTATGACAACAAAGCTACCGAAAACACAGTAGAAAGTTCACCTTTTCAGAGTGGTAGACGGTTGGCACAAGTGAGAAGGTGGTGGTGGTGGAGGCCAAAACCGGCAATAGTTTCAAAGCGTCAGGTGACAGTACTGGGAAGACGGGACACCACCAGGGTAATTACTCATCCTGTAACTACACTCTGGTAACAACAAGAGCCTATACTCACCATGTCAAGACACCACTGAGGGAGTTTTAATTGAAATGAAAATCAGTTTGCATACATAGGCAGCTTTGTCAAAGATGAAATAGTGGTGTAAACCAAGATTTTGTCATTAGGCTGTTTTAAATTTGCACACCAGATTTTCACGACACAATCCAGATTTTCAAGGAGTGTCGTGAATTATTTAAAGTAATGTGACATGGAATGGAAATGTCTTGGGAAATTAGTCATAGAGTAATGATGGTTTGAAATAATACTGTATCACACCGGTGATAATGATTCAGCCCGTCCGAGCGTGCACAACGTCACTAAACTGATGTCCTAAACTGCCCGAACCTAACCCAACCGCTAGGATTTTTTGTGACATCGATTTTTGGCCTTTGGTGGGAAATTTATACGTCAAAATGTGATGTACTATTTCGAGAGGACGAGTCGGGTGCCCGCGTCCGGACGGCCAGAGGAATGAATACCTGATGTCGAGAGAGCGAATCAGAGACGTTGTCTCTGCCATGGTGCCACATGTTGCACGACTTAAAAGCAATTTCGAACTGGATCCCCAGTACTGGGATAAATATTGAGACAAGTTGACTGTTTGTATGGTATTAGGTATTAACAACATGAGTGCTGAAATAGTATCGAGTAGATCGTTATATCCAGGAGTCACGCCTGAAATGTGGCAACAGCTTCAGCAGGGAATTTTTCTGTCGAGAATTCACATAATTTGTGCGTTAATTATGTCACTTTGTGGCTTGTCATTGTATTGTTACTGCTATCGTCTTGATGACATGTTTTAACACTTGTATTAACGGCAGGAAGGTCATACGGTTGTTACTAATTAACTCTAGCATTGTGGCCGGGGTCCACCCTCCCAGCACCTGCGCGCGGGCTCCATGACGTGTGTGTCTATGCTCGCGGTACTCTAGTACTCTGCACGTATTTATTGTACATAATAACCACAATTGTGGCCAAGAAAGATGACGTAGAGGACGTAGAGGAATCCGTGTGTAGCTATATTTTTGTAGCGAATTGGGCAGAGACTCAATTCTCTGACTCGTCAGAGAATTGAGTCTCTGAACAATTCGTGTATCTCCATGTGTTCCGTAGCATCACCCAGGCGGCATTAATTACTAGTTAAAAAAGATTGCCTTTATTGCGCAGATTAATGCCCAGTTACGGCAGATTACCGTGCTTACTAGGGCGGGGAATTGCTCGCACGGTTGAAAAAGATTTGTATTCACCAGGAGAGACTTGTACTAGTTGTGTTCTTGTATTTTCTAGTTTACAGCCAGCTCTTGCTACCCTCGTCTCTCGAGATCACCGTCTAGATGCAGACCGTATTTGCAAATTGTATGCGTCAAGCTGAAGTGGGGACCGGGCCTTTACTGGTAGAGTTGAGGCTTGTAGAGCACGCCAGGAGGCTGTGATAGTTGGGAGAGACTACGACACGGGTGGAGGGAAGTAGGCAGTGAAGGTGGGATGTAGGCAGTGAAGGTGGGAAGTAGGCAGTGAAGGAGGGAAGTAGGCAGTGAAGGTGGGAAGTAGGTAGTGAAGGAGGGAAGTAGGCAGTGAAGGTGGGAAGTAGGTAGTGAAGGAGGGAAGTAGGCAGTGAAGGAGGGAAGTAGGCAGTGAAGGTGGGAAGTAGGTAGTGAAGGAGGGAAGTAGGCAGTGAAGGTGGGAAGTAGGTAGTGAAGGAAGGAAGTAGGCAGTGAAGGTGGGAAGTAGGTAGTGAAGGAGGGAAGTAGGCAGTGAAGGTGGGATGTAGGCAGTGAAGGTGGGATGTAGGCAGTGAAGGTGGGAAGTAGGCAGTGAAGGAGGGAAGTAGGCAGTGAAGGAGGGAAGTAGGCAGTGAAGGAGGGAAGTAGGCAGTGAAGGTGGGATGTAGGCAGTGAAGGTGGGAAGTAGGCAGTGAAGGTGGGAAGTAGGCAGTGAAGGTGGGAAGTAGGCAGTGAAGGAGGGAAGTAGGCAGTGAAGGTGGGAAGTAGGCAGTGAAGGTGGGAAGTAGGCAGTGAAGGTGGGAAGTAGGCAGTGAAGGAGGGAAAGAGGCAGTGAAGGAGGGAAGGAGGCAGTGAAGGAGGGAAGGAGGGAAGGAGGCAGTGAAGGAGGGAAGTAGGCAGTGAAGGAGGGAAGTAGGCAGTGAAGGTGGGAAGTAGGCAGTGAAGGAGGGAAGGAGGCAGTGAAGGAGGGAAGGAGGCAGTGAAGGAGGGAAGGAGGCAGTGAAGGAGGGAAGGAGGCAGTGAAGGAGGGAAGGAGGCAGTGAAGGAGGGAAGGAGGCAGTGAAGGAGGGAAGTAGGCAGTGAAGGAGGGAAGTAGGCAGTGAAGGTGGGAAGTAGGCAGTGAAGGAGGGAACCAGTAAGTACGCAAAGACAAAGAAGAGAAAGGGAAAATGAGGATAAGTAGCAAGAATATGGGTATAAGTAGCAAGTTAAAGAATATTTTCCACCCCGCCAGCAGGAGATGCAAGTCACTCCACAAAGAACAGCCACTCGCCCCACGACGAATAAATGAACAATTACATCCAGACAACCAATCAAAACCATGATTAGCATCAGAGAGAGGCCGACATCACACGGAGGAGAGTAAATGTGATTGGTAGGATGATCTAGATCTGTGTGATTGGTAGTTGCTAGGCAACCTGAGCAAGGAGAAGGATTTGAATATGAGTTCGTCATTCGTGTCCCGCCATTGCTGGAGGTAAGAGGGGTCTAGCTGGTATATTTTCGTGCTGCTTAATAATTGGTAGGCTTATATCGAGGCCTATTACCCCCCCCCCCAAGGGTCGAACTACTGCCCCCCTCCCCCCCCTCTCAAGGATGCAACCCCACAACAAGCTGATTAACTCCTGGATACCTATTTACTACTAGGTGAACAGATGCATTAGATGATAAGAAACGTGCCCAATCATTTCTGTCTCGCCCGAGATTCGAACTCGGTATTCCCGATTGTGAGTCGAGAACGAACCCAACTCTACTAAAATGTTTTCCTATACATAAAATGGCCTTGATGTTATTTTTAAATATGTTTTGCCCCAAGTTTTTGAAGATTGAACCATGACGTTTCCAAATTGAAGCAATTTCAGAAATATTCGGAATGTTGATTTGACAACGTGGGTTGTTTTGGAGAGGGAAGTAGAATGTGTTTGTGGGGCTCTTGACAAGAGTACAGGAAAAGCTGAGACAAGACTGACCTGTGAATGGCCAGTACACTAACTGTTTGCGGCGAGTCCACCTGGAGCTGCCGTGAGCTACAGATGTGTCGCCTGGCCTCTGGTAGTTTGGGGTGTTTGCCGTTTCGTCGCCAGGGGGTGTGGGCGTCTCTGCCCCCCATCCCCCTGCTGTTGCTGCTGGCTGCGTGTTGACGTAGCGAGCTTGCCATGGGTGGCCATCTTCCTCCTGTTGTGCGGGTAAACTCCGTAGGCCTGGAGTTCACTGGTCGTGCTGGATATGCGGACATAGAAATGGTTATGTGCGACATGCTCCATATCCCTGTGATGGCCATCTACGGTGTTGAGCTTGTAACTGCCCACGGGTTATTAAATTCGTGATGGAGGAGGAGTACCGTGACTTCCTCCGTCGTTACGAGGGGCGTTCGTTGCCATTGGCAGGTGGTGCCGGCTCTGTGTCCATCTCGGACCGTAGTGGTGCCCTGACTTATGTCTGTGTATGGGGCGCCCCTGGAGTTTCCTGAGGCCCTCCTCCGACGTTACTTTCAGAGGTTTGGAGCGGTCGTCAGTGTGCGGGTGAACACGCTCTCCTCAGGGCGGTATGCAGGTAGGCGGACGAACATTCGCACCTTGGGGATGCGCCTGTGGTCGGATATTCCATCTTCGGTCCGGCTTATGGGGTACTACGTCCGGGTGTACTATGCCCGGCAACCCCGTACCTGTTTCCGGCATCAGGCTGCCGGGTGCGATGCGGCTCCGGTTGTTCCTGTCAACTTGTTCCGAGAAGATTTCCCGCCGCTCCCTCTGGAGGAGGACTCCGGGGGTGAGGAGAACATCCCGTTAGCTGATGAGGCTCCCCCAGCGTCGCCCGACGTTCCCCCGGTTGTCGCAGACCCTCCTCCGGATGTTGCGGTGCCGTCGGATGATACTCCTGCTCCTGTCACTGCCCCTGTTGCTCCCGTGGGCCTTCCTGGTGCTCCCTGTGAGGCATCGCCGTCTGCTCACTCGTCTTCGGCTGCTGAGCCTGGCCCTGCATCCTCACCTCGGGTCCCACCTGTGCTGGGTGCTGGGGTGGCTGCGGAGCCTCCTGCTGTGTGTGGTCCGGTTCCCCCTGCGGTAGAGGCCGCTGCCGTTCTGCGTCGGGCGTCGGTTCGTCCGGCTGGTGGTTCCCGTGTTTCTGGGTCCGCTTCAGGGTCTGACGGTGTCCGGCCAGTTCCCGGCGTTCGTCTTCTGCCTGGGCCGATGTTGGGGAATTCAGTGACTGTGGGTCTTCGAGTGTTGACGGTGTGGTTCCGGATCCGTCGCTGTCTTTGCAGTTAGTAGTGGCGGAGGTCCGTGTGCCTGCTGGTGCCAGTGTCTCGGACGTGCCTTCGGTTCTTTCTCCGCCAGAGGACTCTCCGCAGTGGGGGGTGATGGCTTCCGCTGCCAGGGATGGTGTGGATCCTGGTGCTGGGCGTGGCCTGGTAGTGACATTACGGAAAGATGCGCGCCGTCATGCGAGGGTGCGCGTTGGGAGACCAGGGGACATGTTGCCGGCGTCCCTGATGCCATCGGGTCACTGGTCAGCGATTGCCGGTTGATGCTGGCTCACGGCCCGGAGAATTTTCATGGTGAGCAGGTTCCCTGCATGTGGGCCGAGTGGCAGTTACTCCACTCCTCAGTACTACCATTGGGTCCCCTGTTTGCAAGTGTTTGTTGGCAATGTTATGGCTTCCCTGGTGGATGACCGAGACGCTTGGCGGTGGATGCTCTGGGAAGCGTTTAATGTGCGGTTCCATTTTCCGGAAAGTATGTCCACTGATTTCTTGTTTATGTGCTTTATGACGTGATGTATGCCCCTCTGGCTGTTTGCTTGTCCTACTGTGTTTTTGTTTTTGTTCGTGTATTTGTTTCTGTGTTTGTTACTTTACCCCGTGTGTTTATTTTCTAACTTCCTTGTTGTATTGTTATGATTTTCTGTGTTCTGTTTCATGTTGTGCTTTGTTTGTCGGCCCTTCCGGCCGGTGCTTCTGTCTGTTTTGTTTTCATATGTTACTATGTTTTGTTTTCTTGTCATTATTTGATTGATATGATTGCTTGTTTTCTCTTTTGTGTTGATCTTGTCTTGATGTAATGCTGTGTTATGTTGTTTTATTGTATTTATTGTCTTTAACTTGCATGTTTGCATGTAAAATAAAATAAAAAAAACTGGTCAAAAACCAGAAGCAATCACTGGTTCTATGAATCTAATTCCATGTTCTAAAACGCCAGTTGCTGACTATTACAATTTCCCTAGTTTACATAACGTGTTAATTTTCCACTCCTAATTTCCTTAACAT
>WNGS01006636.1:8435895-8440895 GCA_020271785.1 Procambarus virginalis
CCTCTAGAGTAATACATCACTAATAACTGTAACTCAAGTCCACAAATGCACCAAACTTCTTAACTCACTCTAGTACGTGTACTTCAAGGTACTTCAATAAGTACTATTGCCTTACAGTAATTTCCCAGGAGCATTGGGTCACCGTAAATTCACAACATATTGTTAATAATACATTTCACTGACTCATTCGGGCGTATCTATACGACCTAACGATAAATGAATTACACCATTACTAGACCTCACAACCGAGCGGTCATTACCACCTCGATGTATTGTCTTGTACCCTTGATGGCCTCACAGTGCTCGCTATTCCATGACTGACAACGTCAAATTCCCCGAGGCCGCCCAAGAGACAGTGAGCGCTCTTAGTGTCCACTGTAGGTAACCAAGTTTTCCCCAGAGATTGTATCCAACTTAAGCACTTAATCCCGACCGTTTTTCCAAAGGATTGAAGCGTGCTATGTCTTTCACAGGCTCTCACGTGACACAGAGGCCCTCGACACACACTCTGACCCTTAACACAGCGGCCATAGACACGCCACACACCGTCAACACAGCGGCTTTACCCACACCACACAGGACCTCAACACACAAGCCGTGAAGCCTACCTTCTCTAAATCAAATGAAGACTTTGGTCTGATGTTGGGGTTGAGACTTATCACCCTCTGGAGGTTTATCAACCTCTGGAGAGTTATTAAAACCACCACAATAGCTTACCGACCAACCAGCAAGTCCAGGACAGAGTAACCTGAGTGTATGTATACGCCGAGAAGCAGGATACATATGTATACATATCCCCTGTGTCACCAGCCCTACCTTAGAACACTGAGGGATTTAAACCCACTCGTCCTCTCGAATAGTACAAATAATTCAACGCATTTTGAGGTATAAATCCCTTAATGCCGCTTAGGGGACTTGTTATTGTTTGTTTGTTATTATTTTAGTATAAATAGTGGTTTATATTATTTAGTTTCTGGTGCCTTAAACGTTCACAGCGGCTCTCAACCCTCACATGATGTCCCCGTTTTCTATTCACGTGTCTTTGGTTGGGTTAAGACCGGGCAATTTAGTCCCTCAGTTTATTAAAGTTGTGAACGCTCGAGAGGACAAATAAAATAGTCCATCATGCTGCTGAGCAGTGTGTGTGCTTTACTGTTGAGAAGTAGAGGTAGACAAGTGGAGCAGTGGAGGTAGACATGCGGAGCAGTGGAGGTAGACAAGTGGAGCAGTGGAGGTAGACAAGTGGACCAGTGGAGGTAGACAAGTGGACCAGTGAAGGTAGACAAGTGGAGCAGTGAAGGTAGACAAGTGGAGCAGTGAAGGTAGACAAGTGGAGCAGTGAAGGTAGACAAGTGGAGCAGTGAAGGTAGACAAGTGGAGCAGTGAAGGTAGACAAGTATACCATTTTTTAACATTTTGTTAAGGATGCGTTTGTTAACCCTTCACGTTAGTTTTCATCTTAATAACTGTACTAAAAGTCCCTAATTTTAAAATTATAATGTGTCATATACGCATATAGCATTGTACACATAAAATCTAATGCAGGGAGTTTATATACAAAAAAACATACAGCAAATCACAATATGTGGACGATCAATATTTGTTTATTTAAACTTGTTTACACATATGTAAAGTGGATTTGTTTTAAGATAACGTCATTGCTAGTGACATCGCCAATGCCTGTATGTGGATTATCCGTAAGAGGAGCCACGCATCTATATATCATTCAATAAAACCAGCCGACTCCAAGATGTTACTACTGCTTGGCTCACACTTGGATACAAGTATCTCTGGGAATTTGCATGACCTGCTGATGTAGAGTCAATACTGCCCGACTGATTCACTCAGATTGAAAGCAATGACAATGCTGGCCCAGCTGCTGCGGACTTTCAATGATCAAAATATGATTCTCCCGCAGCAACTATGATCAAAGTGATGAATAATCTCTGGTAGAATGATGCTCTCGCTCATAACAGTGACGATCCCAACCACAGCCTCCTAAAATGGTAGTTCTAACCATTATTTGATCGAGCGTACAAAAGTGTGCTGTTGTACTCAAAATGTTCAAGTTTTATATTATTGAATTAGCCCGAATGACATTCTAAAAAATATTCAATGTCACTAATTTTGTCCAAGCAATACGGTATTTTAAGGCCTAATCAAGTACCTGTCAGTGTTAAACTAGGCCTGGGAATCATTGTTTCATTTTTGTTGTGCTCTTCACGTGCTTGCGGAGGTTGAGCTTTAGCTCTTTGGTCCCGCCTCTCAACTGTCAATCAACTGGTGGAACAACAATGTGTTCACGATGGTCTGAACACCAGTGTTCCGTTATGAGAGTGTTATGAACTGTCGCTTCCAGCAGGTAATGTGGGCAGCTGGTCAGTGACCCCCGAAGAGCGCTCTCTCTCTCGCTTCCACCGTGCACTCAAGTTACCCCGACGGCCTCTAACAGAGCGAGAGAGCACTTACTGTGGTGTCTCGGTCCTCCCCCTTCCCTCAGGCGGGTCCGGTGCACACAGCCTCCTCCTCCCCTTCCTCCCTCGGCTACTGTCCGCTCTTCACACAGTGGGCAGCATCTGGGCGCCGTACAGACAGCCATCTCAGGAATTTGAGCCGAGGACCGTCGAGTGTGGTCGTCTAGTGCAGTTACCCCCCGACCTATATCTACTAGGTATAGTAGATATAGCAGATATATAGTATATCCGCTATATCTACAATACCTAGGTATAGTAGATATAATCTTGCATCTACTTTTGACTTCGTATATTGAGATGGCTTCCTCCTCCTCCTCGTCTACTTCATCCCATTTTCTTACTTTTAAGTATGAAGCTAAAGGATAATTTCTTCACATGACTGTGATTCACCAGCGTCTCTAGTTCCCTCCCACATCCGCCCCTCGTCCTGTTATTCACTGTAATCTCTTCCTTTTCACCTCCATAATTCCCTGAAATATTTCTATTATCAACCTTTACCAGTACCCGGAACCAGAAAGGTTCTGGGAGCGGCCTCGTATACAAATGATGACATCTTTCCAAGTATACTTTTGTCCTTCCTGAATTGCTGTGTAGTCGTAATGGCCTGGTACTATGTCTTACCAATTTCCTCCCTCCCTCCCTACCTGAACTGAGAATTACACACCAAGACTGCAGACTGTTGGTCTGGTCTCCCATAAGAGCACCACACTGCGTAGAATTCATCTACCACATTGTGTAGAGTTCATCTACCGCGCTGCGTAGAGTTCATCTACCGCGCTGCGTACAGTTCATCTACCGCGCTGCGTAGAGTTCATCTACCGCGCTGCGTAGAGTTCATCTACCGCACTGCGTAGAGTTCATCTACCACACTGCGTAGAGTTCATCTACCACACTGCGTAGAGTTCATCATCAACGAGGTGCCTGAAGGGTGTTCTAATATTTGCCAACTCTGAAAATGCGGCGGCTGACGTTACCTTGAGTTCACGTTTCTCGGGGTAAAGACTTATATCTACTCACAGATCTTTTTCCTTTATCTCTGGAAGGTGTTTAACCCCTTCATGGTGTACTGACCTGCTGGTCTTCCTCCCTCTGACCCCGTTCTCCTCCCTCCACATTTCCTGGCATTAATTAACAATAACCCTTTGTCGTCCCGCCTCAGCAGACGCCTCGTGTGTCTCCTGCCAGTGTTCTGCAGTCTTCCTCTCTCCCGGACTCCTATTTTTAAATGTGAATCGTCTGTCACATTTGCATAGTTGGGAGTAACTATGACTCTCTTAGTGGTGTCCTCGATCTGAGTAATCGGAACGAACGTGACATATTGAGAGTACAAAGTGCACAACTTGCGCGCAGCGGTTGTGTAAAGTCCTCAACACCTCCTCGCGGTGCTCCTGGTTCTGCAGACGTTGAGGGTCTCCCCTCTTACTGCAGCCCTAGGGCAACCTTCAGTTGACCCGCAGTAAGGGCCCGGCTGTCGTGGACAGTGCGGGAAGGGCGCTCCCGAAGGTCGTCATCAGCCCCTGTCACGGGTTTTCGGCCTTGGCATCCCTAATCATCAAGGTTTTCGGCCTTGGCATCCCTAATCATCAAGGTTTTCGGCCTTGGCATCCCTAATCATCAAGGTTTTCGGCCTTGGCATCCCTAATCATCAAGGTTTTCGGCCTTGGCATCCCTAATCATCAAGGTTTTCGGCCTTGGCATCCCTAATCATCAAGGTTTTCGGCCTTGGCATCCCTAATCATCAAGGTTTTCGGCCTTGGCATCCCTAATCAAGGTTTTCGGCCTTGGCATCCCTAATCATCAAGGTTTTCGGCCTTGGCATCCCTAATCAAGGTTTTCGGCCTTGGCATCCCTAATCATCAAGGTTTTCGGCCTTGGCAACCATATTCACTGCCCTAATCATCTACTTATATGATTAGGTCATTTACTTACATCAGGAAGAGTACAAGTCCTAGAACAGGTCAAAGTCTCGTTACCCTGTCTCAAAATGCTATGACACTGTGTACTGTGTCTCTCGCTGTGACACTCTTGGCCTCTTTGTTACTCTCTCGCTGTTCTATGCTCTTCCGGTTAAGCACAATCGCAACAAAAAATATTGTGGTAGCATATTTTGCAGCACTGTGTCTAAGGCTTATTGGTAGTGGTTATAGTCTCCTTATCCTCGTTTTTCCTGCCAAATTGTCGTCAACTTTTGGAATTAGTGTAGACTCATCAGACACAATTCCCCCCGTCATTATATTCTTTATTCTTATTCATTCAAATACACTGAAAGCTATACATGTCAGCAACACCTGTCTCCAATTTAGCGCCGCCTGTAATTTTTCTTGAATATGGGCTTATTACAAAGCTATTTTCTGTAATATTTTCTGTAATTTTCCGAACTGCTGGGCAGTTCGCTTCTTTTTCCAGTGACGTAACAATGATACAGCCTCAAAGTATTGTGCTGATACCTTGTCCGACTCTAAACCATTCGATTTGACAAGTGTCTGTCTTTATTACACACACAAGTCACAATTGCGTGATGCATCA
>WNGS01006636.1:8445895-8455891 GCA_020271785.1 Procambarus virginalis
ACTTGTGAAGTAGCCATGGACATCATGGCCACCAACTCCGGCACCAGATTCCTGGAAGATTGAATTAATAATATACAATTAAGAGCAAGAAGGCGGCCACCTTACTCACGAAGAACTCTCCAGACACCAAACACAGCTTCTTGAAAAAGACGAATTTCGTCTAAGCCTTCACATGCTCCCTTGGGGGAGTAATATAGCCAAGTTTCCTTCCCACACAGGCTGTAGGACGCGGCTGCTCGCAGCCTGACGCATCAATCACAGTCTTGTTGATCATTATTTGGAGGTGTTTGTCAAGCTCTCTCCCCTGAACACTGTACAACATATATGCGTATAATTATATAATCAATACTAGGGAGCTGTGTTCTTGCGTAGCTCAGGGAAGCGATGGTATACTCCAGGGGATACACCATCCCCTTTTGTAATAGAGGATACAGGTGGAAGTTTGCAAGAACAAGTGAGGGAAGCAAAGACATTACTACTCCATTAAGATGCCAAACAATTACAGCAGATTGTTAATGCAGATAGTGACAGCAGCCTCCAAAGCTTTGAGGAGAGCGGGAGATGAAGGATGCCATCAGGCGCTACAGACAGACGGGGGTGAGCGCCAAGGACACGCCCCTCCCTCTGCCTCCTCGCAATTGTAAACACAATTGTAATTTTTGATTACATACAAAAATCCGCTTCATATTTGATTGATGGGATTGTTTGCCGGGCTGGTGTTAGGATTGTGGTCACTGAGTGCCTGCCAGGCCACCTTCTCCTGAATGGTCACACACTATCGATGTCCCTCCAAGTCCCGTGGAACGGTGAAGGAGACTGAAATGGAGACTTTTTAAGAGGACGTAGTGAAGACCGTATGGGGTGACCCTGGCAATAGGGGCCGCCACCCTCCAGTATCGTTAATATAGCCAAGCTCCCCGTGAACACTTGACGCTGCTGATGTATTTGTATTGATGTTTATTGTATGTGTCATTGTTGTTGGGTGGAGGCGAGCCGTGCGGCACGGCTCGGATTTTTTCAATTTATTTTCATTATTATGCACCCCAAACCTATTCCGTTATATATAAAACCCATTATACGAAAATTGCTGATCATTATAACCACGTCTATGACCCGGGGTCATTATACTCGGTGATCAACACTAGTGATGGCCACGCAGTTAGAACCGTCGATGCAGCGATGGCCTCGCTTCTTGTAGGTCGGCGTTCAATTCCCGATGGCTCAAGCAGTTAGGCACCATTCCTACACTCTGTCCTCCTATGCCTTGTTAGTGCTATATAATGGTCATGGCTTCATGCTCCCTCTTGACCGCTGCCTCGCCACGGCCGTCAAGACGCCAGACGTCGTTAGATTGGGAATGGTCGCCTCCGGAGACTCTGAAGTTTGGATAACAGCAAGACTAACGAGGTTGTTTAGCGAGTAATGATAAGGAATTAATCACACGTCTCCCGCTTCTCAAGCCCGGTGTGGCCCTGGCTTCCTGCTCCCTCATGCCCGGTGTGGCCCCTGCTTCCTGCTCCCTCATGCACGGTGTGGCCCTGGCTTCCTGCTCCATCATGCCCGGTGTGGCCCTGGCTTCCTGCCCTTCATGCCCGTGTGGCCCCTGGCTTCCTGCCCCCTCATGCACGGTGTGGCCCTGGCTTCCTGCTCCATCATGCCCGGTGTGGCCCTGGCTTCCTGCCCTTCATGCCCGGTGTGGCCCTGGCTTCCTGCTCCCTCATGCACGGTGTGGCCCTGGCTTCCTGCTCCCTCATGCACGGTGTGGCCCCTGGCTTCCTGCTCCCTCATGCACGGTGTGGCCCCTGGCTTCCTGCTCCCTCATGCCCGGTGTGGCCTGGCTTCCTGCTCCCTCATGCACGGTGTGGCCCCTGGCTTCCTGCTCCCTCATGCCCGGTGTGGCCCCTGGCTTCCTGCTCCCTCATGCACGGTGTGGCCCCCTGGCTTCCTGCTCCCTCATGCCCGGTGTGGCTCTGCTTCCTGCTCCCTCATGCCCGGTGTGACCCCTGGCTTCCTGCCCCCTCATGCACGGTGTGACCCCTGGCTTCCTGCCCCCTCATGCCGGTGTGGCCCTGGCTTCCCGCCCCCTCATGCCCGTGTGGCCCTGGCTTCCTGCCCCCTCATACCCGGTGTGGCCCCTGGCTTCCCGCCCACTCCGACACGGGTAATATCCTGACAGCTGGGTGGACAGCGCTTCGGATTCGTAGTCCTGAGGTTCCGGGTTCGATCCCCGATGGAGGCGGAGACAAAGTGTTTCTTTCACCCTGATGCCCATGTTACCTAGCAGTAAATAGTACCTGGGAGTTAGACAGCTGCTAGGGGCTGCTTCCTGGGGGGTGGAGGCCTGGTCGAGGACCGGGCCGCGGGGACATTAAGCCCCGAAATCATCTCAAGATGACCTCAAGCACGAGGCCAGACGTGTCGAGGGTTGTGTAGTGTAGCGACAATATAAGTTGCTATCAACAGGAAAACTGAATATCACGTAACTGGTCTTTTTCAGTTCAAACTATTACACCAATTGACCATAAATCGGTGTAGCCTTTGTTAAGGGAGGAGTGTCCATCAGTGAGCTCCAGGCCGTGGGCCCTCGGTGAGCTCCAGGCCGTGGGCCCCTCAGTGAGCTCCAGGCCGTGGGCCCTCAGTGAGCTCCAGGCCGTGGGCCCCTCAGTGAGCTCCAGGCCGTGGGCCCCTCAGTGAGCTCCAGGCCGTGGGCCCTCAGTGAGCTCCAGGCCGTGGGCCCCTCAGTGAGCTCCAGGCCGTGGGCCCCTCAGTGAGCTCCAGGCCGTGGGCCCCTCAGTGAGCTCCAGGCCGTGGGCCCCTCAGTGAGCTCCAGGCCGTGGGCCCCTCAGTGAGCTCCAGGCCGTGGGCCCCTCAGTGAGCTCCAGGCCGTGGGCCCCTCGGTGAGCTCCAGGCCGTGGGCCCCTCAGTGAGCTCCAGGCCGTGGGCCCCTCAGTGAGCTCCAGGCCGTGGGTCCTCAGTGAGCTCCAGGCCGTGGGCCCCTCAGTGAGCTCCAGGCCGTGGGCCCTCAGTGAGCTCCAGGCCGTGGGCCCTCAGTGACCTCCAGGCCGTGGCCCTCAGTGAGCTCCAGGCCGTGGGACCTCAGTGAGCTCCAGGCTATGGGCCCTCAGTGAGCTCCAGGCCGTGGGCCCCTTCAGTGAGCTCCAGGCCGTGGGCCCCTCAGTGAGCTCCAGGCTATGGGCCCTCAGTGACCTCCAGGCCGTGGCCTTCAGTGAGCTCCAGGCCGTGGGACCTCAGTGAGCTCCAGGCTATGGGTCCTCAGTGACCTCCAGGCCGTGGCCTTCAGTGAGCTCCAGGCCGTGGCCCTCAGTGAGCTCCAGGCCGTGGCCCTCAGTGACCTCCAGGCCGTGGCCCTCAGTGAGCTCCAGGCCGTGGGCCCTCAGTGAGCTCCAGGCGTGGGCCCTCAGTGACCTCCAGGCCGTGGCCCTCAGTGAGCTCCAGGCCGTGGGACCTCAGTGAGCTCCAGGCTATGGGCCCTCAGTGACCTCCAGGCCGTGGAATTCAGTGAGATCCAGGCCGTGGGACCTCAGTGAGCTCCAGGCTATGGGCCCTCAGTGACCTCCAGGCCGTGGGTCTCATCAAGGCCTGTGACCCTGAACAATCAATGCCGGCCGCGTCGTAACCTAACAAATAATTAAACTATAAGAATGTCCCGGTGGTGCCGACACACGAGTAAGTATAAGTGAGTACAAGAACAAGTGTGTTGTGGCTACAACCAGGGTACTAGTGACCACAACCCGTCCGCAAGGTTACTGGAGAACGGGTTCTTCGTGTGTCAAATCACACTTTCCGCCCAAGGTTCGAGAGACCGCGTCTTTCAGGTCAAACCCAGGTACGGAGGCGACACACACATGACACAAGGTGCGTGTATACGGCGTGAATGAAAGCCTGAGACACCGGGCAGTTGTCGTGTCTCTAGAACTTCACAACTTGCCGTGAATTGCAGATTCGTGTGAGCTCTTTCGAGTAGAGGAGTCGAGTTGGTGGTGTCGTTAGCCAGAGATGGTCCAAAACGTCCTCACTTGGAGCCCCGCGGACCTGAGAGGTCCCTGGAGCCCGGTATGGGTGAGTTATCACTAACCCAAGAGATGACTTTAGGAATTATGAGTTAATGTTAAGGTGTTATGAGACCAGTTAAGGTTCATTATGAGGACCAGTTATAGTGTTCCATAGTGTTCATTGTGCGAGCAAGTTCAGGGCCCAAGACAGGAAGCAGTTCGAGTCCAAGGTAGGGACGGGTGCGGGGGCCAGGGCCCCCCCCCCACCACCGAGTGCCAGCCGTGACCCCCCCCACCACTGAGTGCCAGCCGGGGCTCTCATAAAAGCACTATAAAAAGATCAAAGTTGGGTGGTAATAGAAAACTTAGAAAAGCCTTATGGGTCCCTAAAGAATGTGACGCGGCAGGCGTCTAGTCTTGGTATTACCAGTTTCTCTTATTTTATGAGTGAATACAATCCCTCTCCCTCTACACCCCTTCCCTCCTCTCTCCCCCTCACTTGTCCTCTCATTAGTGCCGACCTCTCCTCTCCTCTCCCATCGCTGGCTCGGTAACACTTGGCTCCAATCCCTTCCTTTCCCTTCCCTTCGCCTCCAGATCTCTCCCTTTTTTTGGGCACCCTTCCCATACCCTCCACCCTTCTCATCCGGGTCCGTCCTTATCACTCCTGTTCCATGTTCATTTTCGCCCCGTCACCTTTGTCCACTACGTTTTCTTGTCTATGTTGTCTACTCCGTTCTTTAATGCTTGTTACTTCTTTCTCTCCACCGCCACACCCGCCCACCACCATCCCCCACACCCTGCCACACATCCTGCCCCACACCATCCCACACCCTGCCACACACCATCCCACACCCTGCCACACATCCTGCCCCACACCCTGCTACACACCATCCCACACCCTGCCCCACACAGTGCGAAAAAGAGGGAACATTATAAGATAATAACCCGACTTAACAGAGATAATCATTCAGCTCCAGCAGTAAGGGAGCGTGGTGAGGGGAAGGTTCGAGCAGTGAGGGGGAAGAGGAGCGGTGAGTAATGAGAGGGCAGGAGACGAGAGGGAAAGGATGAATGAGGAAGAGCGACACCAAGAAGGTGTGTTGAGGAAGTATGATATAAAGAGAGAGAGAGAGAGAGAGAGAGAGAGAGAGAGAGGAGAGAGAGAGAGAGAGAGAGAGAGAGAGAGAGAGAGAGAATCAGATGGTCACCAGACACGGAGCAGCATGAGCGGAGGCTGCCGACAGAGGTCACTACGGAGCCTGCAAGACGGGGTGGCGGGAGTGGCCGACCGGCACCAGAAGCAGCATGACTTGCCAGCCATACCCCGCTGGCGGGTACTTTGGACACCCGACCAACGACCAGCCATACCCCGCTGGCGGGTACTTGTGGACACCCGACCAACGACCAGCCATACCCCGCGGCGGGTACTTGTGGACACCCGACCAACGACCAGCCATACCCCGCTGGCAGGTACTTGTGACACCCGACCAACGACCAGCCATACCCCGCTGGCGGGTACTTGAGGACACCCGACCAACGACCAGCCATACCCCGCTGGCGGGTACTTGAGGACACCCGACCAACGACCAGCCCTCAACGCGGCCTCAGCGGCGTCACTCACCCTCAGGCTATGAGTGACGCCCAGGGAAGAGTGACCCTCACGAGGGGAGACGGTGCAGCTGCCAGCAGTAACTCAGGCCTGGGAGCCCGAGGGGAAATGATGGGAGTGGGAGGAGCGTCAATAATGTGGGCAGTAGTACAAGGCCGCCGGGTGTCCGGAGGGGGTTGGGCACCTGCTCCTACCCCGCCTCTCTTCCGTAAGGCGAAGCTGTCACACTGGCCGCCTCCTGTGGCAGGGGCCGGAGGGAGGTCGGTGTGCGCGCGCGCGCGTTTGTGTATGTACTCACCTAGTTGTGCTTGCGGGGATTGAGCTTCGGCTCTTTCTTTCCGCCTCTCAACTGGTAGTGTGTACTCACCTAGTTGTACTCACCTAGTTGTGCTTGCGGGGGTTGAGCTCTGGCTCTTTGGTCCCGCCTCTCAACCGTCAATCAACAGGTGTACAGTTTCCTGAGCCTATCGGCTCTATCATATCTACACTTGAAACTGTGTATGGAGTCAGCCTCCACCACATCGCTTCCTAATGCATTCCATTTGTCAACCACTCTGACACTAAAAAAGTTCTTTCTAATATCTCTGTGGCTCATTTGGGCACTCAGCTTCCACCTGTGTCCCCTAGTGCGTGTGCCCCTTGTGTTAAACAGCCTGTCTTTATCAACCCTGTCGATTCCCCTGAGAATCTTGAATGTGGTGATCATGTCCCCCCTAACTCTTCTGTCTTCCAACGAAGTGAGGTTTAATTCCTGCAGTCGCTCCTCGTAGCTCATACCTCTCAGCTCGGGTACTAGTCTGGTGGCAAACCTTTGAACCTTTTCCAGTTTAGTCTTATGCTTGACTAGATAGGGACTCCATGCTGGAGCCGCATACTCCAGGATTGGTCTGACATATGTGGTATATAATGTTCTGAAAGATTCCTTACACAAGTTTCTAAAGGCCGTTCTTATGTTAGCCAACCTGGCATATGCTGCTGATGTTATCCTCTTGATATGAGCTTCAGGGGACAGGTCTGGCGTGATATCAACCCCCAGGTCTTTCTCTCTCTCTGACTCTTGAAGTATTTCATCTCCCAAATGATACCTTGTATCTGGTCTCCTGCTTCCTACCCCTATCTTCATTACATTACATTTGCTTGGGTTAAACTCTAACAGCCATTTGTTCGACCATTCCTGCAGTACCTGTGTGTGTGTGTGTGTGTGTGTGTGTGTGTGTGTGTGTGTGGTGTGTGTGTGTGTGTGTGTGTGTGTGTGTACTCACCTATTTGTGCCTGCAGGATCGAGCGTTGGCTCTTGGATCCCGCCTTTCAAGCCTTCGGTTGTTTAAAGCAATGACTCCTGTCCTCTATCATACCAAGTTTGAAGGCTTTGAATAGTGTTTTCTTCCACAACGTGCTCCTTCACTTCATTCCATTTCTCTCTACTCTAACGCTAAAAGAAAACTTTCTAACATTTCAATGACTCATCTGAGTTTCCAGCTTCCATCCATGTCCCTTCGTTCTGTTGGTATTCCGTGTGAACATTTCTTCTATTTCCTCTCTATCAATCCCCCTAAGTATTTTATATGCTGCTATCATATCTCCCCGCTCCCTCCTCTTTTCTTGCATCGTCAGGTTCAGTTCCTTCAGTCGCTCTTCATATCCCAACCCTTGCAACTACGGGACTAGCCTCGTCGCAAATTTCTGAACCTTTTCCAGTTTTCCAATGTGTTTCTTTAGGTGGGGGTTCATGAAGGATATTTTTTAAAAAGTGTGTAGAAAAAGGTGATAAAAGTTGCAGCAGACTATCAGACTACCTGGCCCAGGAGCTAGACCAATATAACCGAAGGATTCATAAATATATTTATTGCAGATATTTCCTAGTTTCAACCTACAGCCACTATCAGCATTTACAGAAATACCTGTAAATGCTGAGTGTAAATACCTGTAAATGCTGAGTGTTTTTGTGTAAAACAAAACAAAACAAAAAAAATGGGTCCAAAATTGAATAATAGGACTGATGACGGACATTCAGGAGAGTGGTAGAGACCCTCTGGCTTAGGAGCTCTCACACTCAAGCAATTCAATTTTCAATCATGGCAATTCAATAACTGACATTCAAGTAACCCATTTTCCAATTATGTTAACACACCACCGTCTGTATCATGCGCTTTCACTACTGATATTATTTCTTAATCATGAATATAACCGAACACTTTCTGAAAACCCTAATATATGATATATGCACCTTTCATCCCACATAGTACGATAATAAAGATCCATATCACATAACGACTTCACTAAGTCAGAGAGGGGGGGAGGGGGTAGAAACAGCCTAAGCTACTTTATTCCTTTGAGATGTATTTTATTGTCTCAGTAAAAGAACTTAACCTGTAAGTCATGCTGGGAATCTTTAAACACAAGCTGACTTAATGCTGTACAATGTGGTCTCTAATTTTGTCTTTAAAAATGGTTTCCTCGAGTGCTTCAACTATTGATAGAAAGCTTATTGGTCGATTGCTGCATTCAAGTCTTATTAATCTTTTTCCATATTGGTGTGAGACATTTGCAAGTTCGTACTCTTGTGGAAGTGTTTCTCTCCAGAGTAACTTATTGAAAGATTGGTCAGAGGTCTGGCAGTTTATGCCATAGTGTCTATTGAGAACACTCTTGTTGACCAGACCACACACTAGAAGGTGTGAAGGGACGACGACGTTTCGGTCCGTCCTGGACCATTCTCAAGTCGACTGTCTTGAGAATGGTCCAGGACGTACCGAAACGTCGTCGCCCCTTCACCTTCTAGTGTGTGGTCTGGTCAACATACTTTAGCCACGTTATTGTGACTCATCGCCTGCATAGAGAACACTCTTCACAAACATTGAAGAAAGTTTTACAAACTGTTTTACCCTCAGTTTCAAAACATGGATGAACATGAACATCATTTATATTATCCAATGACAAAACAGAACCCAAAAGCAGACATCAAATTCTTGCCGTATCGCCTTCTTCACAAACTAAATCCCTATTTCCTGTCATTACAGAATCAACACACCGGGTGAAAATTATTTCTTATGGAACTGTAAAATTTCTTTGGGTCATGTTTTATATTCTCGGTGACAAATGATGCATGTTCTCCAGACAAATGAGTTTGTGTTTTTTACTGCAAACTGCGACGTGTTCTGTTCTGTTGTGATTGTTGTTTGTTGTTATATCCAGTGAACAAGCTGCACGTCCTCTTGGAGCCGTCACAACGGACAAAATACAATGAGCTAAAACGCGCGACCTCACGCTACCCACGGAAACCACGATGCATAGAAAATGGTGGATATCTGTGAGCCGCTACTTTTCTTAGTACCCTGTATTTTCTCCGTTGGGGATCATAAACGTACAAATTGCGGTGTATTATATGAGCGGTCAGGATGGAGAAGAGCGTTGGTGTGAGGCGGCACCCGCATCATACCATCACATGCGCTTGCTTAACGCTGTCATTGCTTTACACTGGCACATGAAAACTCGGACCAAGTTTATCCGTAACTTGTGGTGGAAAGGTTAGAGGAACGATACTCAATAACTAGTAGTACTGGTGGGAAATACTTCAATGCCAAGTGCATCATTCAAGAGCCCACCATTGAGAATGCATTATTTGTAATATGCGCGAAATTTGCAATAAAATGGGACATCTTGTATGCTTACCAAACGAGTCCAAATGATGTGACTGGTATTTAAGGAACGCATTTAAGGAGGTATTTAAGGAGCTTTCAGATGCTGCAACTCCTCAAATTACATATTAGGACCCCCATGCGTGTAATGCAAGCCAACGGTCGTAGTTTGTTGTGAACTATTTGCTAGCTAGGTGTTCAGCACAAGGGCATACGAGAAACATTGACAGCAAACACACAACACCCCAATTGAACTGCAAGTTTGGTTGTGACGAACCCGTCCTGGCTGTCTTGTGTGGTCTGAGAGGACGCTGGCCCCAATGTGTGGTCTGAGAGGACGCTGGCCCCAATGTGTGGTCTGAGAGGACGCTGGCCCCAATGTGTGGTCTGAGAGGACGCTGGCCCCAATGTGTGGTCTGAGAGGACGCTGGCCCCAATGGTGGTCTGAGAGGACGCTGGCCCCAATGTGTGGTCTAGAGGAGCTGGCCCCAATGTGTGGTCTGAGAGGAACTGGCCCCAATGTGTGGTCTGAGAGGACGCTGGCCCCAATGTGTGGTCTGAGAGGACGCTGGCCCCAATGTGTGGTCTGAGAGGACGCTGGCACCTCAATGTGTGGTCTGAGAGGATGCTGGCCCCAATGTGTGGTCTGAGAGGACGCTGGCCCCAATGTGTGGTCTGAGAGGACGCTGGCCTCAATACATGGGTGGTCTTGAGTACTTGACAGACTAAGACC
>WNGS01006636.1:8461124-8476613 GCA_020271785.1 Procambarus virginalis
TGCATTTTGTCCAGCAATGCAGGTGTTGTGTTCTGTCAGTCTCCCCTGCTTATCTAATTCACTAATGTTCAGCTCCATTACAATTCCTATCACTTAGGTTTGAGAAGTTAAACAAGTGTAATATTCACAGCACAAGTTCATCTTGACTGTATCCATAATAATTGTTGTCCACCATGTCTGTAGTTCGGTGTAAACTGTCACTGGGAGGAAGGTCTACCTCTCACAATGTTTAAGATTCGCTACCTGGAACAAAAAGTTCCGAGTAGCACGGGCTATGGTGAGCCCGTAGTTACCTCTCATCAATATTTATTATGGCTGTATTAATAACAAAGTCAAGGACCACCTCCCACCACTGTTAGTTGGCCAGTGAGGCCCAGTTCCCCGCGGGAGTCTGCTACCCTGAGCGAGGCGCCGCCCGCTTGCAACATTTTAACACCGACACCATCATATATTAATGTAATTATTACTCTTACTATTTACCACAAATATTATTACCCTATTAGTACCTTTATATTATGTAGGCGCGGGAGAGAGGTGGATTATGTAGACTATATATAGTACATTATCTACCTTGTTATATAAACGTGGCAACATTGCCGTTTCAAGACAATTTGTGAGTATTATAGAGAACTTATGTCGCTTTATTGATATAGTTTATCATACCTAAGGTTTATTCTATTTATAATAATAAGCATTATACTTTCATTAAAAAAACTTTCAGTTATTAATAAAGTGTTAAAATTAAGTTTGTCTATCGCCAATATTGACAACACTGCTGTTTACCGCGAATATTTGAGCTTTACTTAACGCTTAACCGGTAATTAGGCCGTAAATCTTACCCCTGTAAAGAGAATTTACATCCAGATGAACATAACATTTATAGTTCCATCTGAAACCGTTAACATTCAAAGGCAAAATAATCCCATACTTGTGCGATCATACGGTTGATAATCTCGTGAATGAGAATAACATTTACACCTCTGTGGTCATTGATGCCTTGTGTCCCCCTTAATATTTAAATAGTTACCTTGCCTATACCCACCCATTATTTTGAATCCATACCCATAATAGGGGTTAGGATACCCCTCATTGGGTATATTTCTTCTAATTAAAACGATCCGTGGGGTATGAATTAACCACAGAGTCATTTAAGGTCGATTTTCTCGTGTAAGAGGATTGATTTACGCCCTTGTGTAATTTGGCGGGAAAATTGTTTGTATTTAAGGTCTCGTCGGCAGAGGTGCTCTTTAGGCTTAGTATGATTCAAAATTGTTTACACCGTCGCAATTAACGGTACTAGTACCAGCACAGGTACCAGTGCTGGTACTAGTCACTGTCTAACCGGGACGGATACGACGGACGGGGGAGGTGGACGGACGGGTAGGAAGCATTAACAAAAAATCCGACTTATTATTTTGCCTGTCCCATTCATATATTCCTGTCCTCCGGTACATGTGTCGGTGGAGAGACACCCGTCCTTCGACTGTCACACAGACAGGTGCTCAAGTGTCGCCACAGTACCTCTGCCCACACCACCAAAGATATTCAAATGACTTGTCTTTATTCAGAATGAACTGCTAAACCATTTCAGATTTTTACATTTAAATGCAAATATTCATCACCTGAACAGGACCACAACGGAACTTCATCAAGCTCATTAGCATATTTTCAATAAAATTTGAAATTTTTAAAATGTTTTGAATAATCTATATCTGGCCAGAGGGAGAATAATGACGCCACATTACTGGAACCTTCCGGATTCTGCCGCTTGTGACGTCACAATATTAAGTCTCTTAAAAGACATTTTTGTTTTGGTGTTATAAGTAGCGTGAGAATCCTAGCCTCCCTGACCTGCTGGTGGTGGTGGTGGTGGTAGTCCCTGACCTGGTGGTGGTGGTTCCTGACCTGGTGGTGGTGGTGGTCCCTGACCTGGTGGTGGTGGTGGTGGTGGTCCCTGGCCTGCTGGAGGTGGTGGTGGTCCCTGACCTGGTGGAGGTGGTGGTGGTCCCTGACCTGCTGGTGGTGGTGGTGGTGGTCCCTGACCTGCTGGTGGTGGTGGTGGTGGTCCCTGACCTGGTGGTGGTGGTGGTGGTCCCTGACCTGGTGGTGGTGGTGGTGGTGGTCCCTGACCTGGTGGTGGTGGTGGTGGTGGTCCCTGACCTGCTGGTGGTGGTGGTGGTCCCTGACCTGCTGGTGGTGGTGGTGGTGGTCCCTGACCTGCTGGTGGTGGTGGTGGTGGTCCCTGACCTGCTGGTGGTGGTGGTGGTCCCTGACCTGCTGGTGGTGGTGGTGGTCCCTGACCTGGTGGTGGTGGTGGTGGTCCCTGACCTGGTGGTGGTGGTGGTGGTGGTGGTCCCTGACCTGGTGGTGGTGGTGGTGGTGGTCCCTGACCTGGTGGTGGTGGTGGTGGTCCCTGACCTGGTGGTGGTGGTGGTGGTGGTGGTCCCTGACCTGGTGGTGGTGGTGGTGGTGGTCCCTGACCTGGTGGTGGTGGTGGTGGTGGTCCCTGACCTGGTGGTGGTGGTGGTGGTGGTCCCTGACCTGGTGGTGGTGGTGGTGGTGGTCCCTGACCTGGTGGTGGTGGTGGTGGTGGTCCCTGACCTGGTGGTGGTGGTGGTCCCTGACCTGGTGGTGGTGGTGGTGGTGGTCCCTGACCTGGTGGTGGTGGTGGTCCCTGACCTGGTGGTGGTGGTGGTGGTGGTCCCTGACCTGGTGGTGGTGGTGGTCCCTGACCTGGTGGTGGTGGTGGTGGTGGTGGTCCCTGACCTGGTGGTGGTGGTGGTGGTGGTCCCTGGCCTGCTGGAGGTGGTGGTGGTCCCTGACCTGGTGGTGGTGGTGGTGGTCCCTGACCTGCTGGTGGTGGTGGTGGTCCCTGACCTGCTGGTGGTGGTGGTGGTCCCTGACCTGCTGGTGGTGGTGGTGGTCCCTGACCTGCTGGTGGTGGTGGTGGTCCCTGGCCTGCTGGAGGTGGTGGTGGTCCCTGACCTGGTGGAGGTGGTGGTGGTCCCTGACCTGCTGGTGGTGGTGGTGGTCCCTGACCTGCTGGTGGTGGTGGTAGCGCTCTCTGACCTGCTGGTGGTGGTGGTGGTGTAACGGGGGGGGGGAATACCTCTCTTTGGTCCATTAATCCGCCCCCAGTAGGATAGTGCCCTAGGATGTAGGATAGTCCCCCACCACCTGGTAGACTTTCAGTAATTCCCAAGAGTAGTCGTTACTACTACCCCTTGGTTTATGTCTAATTTTTTCAGTTATGGGAGAGGTTGAGAGAGGGCGGTGAGGGCCTTAGTGGGATGATCTGGAGGGACTTGAGGCTCCAAGTCCCTCCAGATATGCCCTAGTCTTTAAGGTCATCAATAATGTTTACACTAATGATTTACACTAACGGATGTGATACAATATAACTATGTATTTGTATACACAACCAAACTCATACATATACATGTCTAACCTTTGCTTCAATCCAGCAAACAAACGTATGTTATGTTACCCGCTAATTTGTTCCATAAATCAATCAGCCTATTTTTGAGCCAGTATTTACCCAGGTCTTTTCTGAATCCAAACCAACCCTGCATAGAGATCATGACTGTCTTAACCTCAGAGGTCCACGACTGTTCAACACCCTCCTAGCAAGCATTATAAATATTGCCAGAACAAAGGTGGGTGGATTCAAGAGGTGTTTTTAAGACAACTTCTTGCAAGAAGTGCCGGACCAACCAGGCTGTAGTGGTGATGTGGGCCTGCGGACCGCTGCAAACAACAGCCTGTTGGACCAGGTTATCACAAGTCGGAGTAGTAGAACCCTCGAGCCCCTCTACAGGTACGCTCCAGGTATCCAGTTTTAAAGTCATTGTTTTGTGTTGATATGTTGAATACCTTGTGAATATTTTCTTTGCTGTACCCTTTCATCCACCAGCTGGAGGACTACTGTCATCCACCAGCTGGAGGACTACTGTCATCCACCAGCTGTTGGACTACTGTCATCCACCAGCTGGTGGACTACTGTCATCCACCAGCTGGTGGACTACTGTCATCCACCAGCTGGTGGACTACTGTCATCCACCAGCTGGTGGACTACTGTCATCCACCAGCTGGTGGACTACTGTCATCCACCAGCTGGTGGACTACTGTCATCCACCAGCTGGTGGACTACTATCATCCACCAGCTGGTGACCTACTATCATCCACCAGCTGGTGACCACCTATCATCCACCAGCTGGTGAATTACTATCATCCACTTGAGTACTTTCATCCTGCCACTATTAAAATTCAACCATACTTAAGAATATAAATCAAGTTTTCATAATGACTCGACTAGTCCCTGGGATTAAGCTAGTGATCCTTCCCTGTATACCTATATGTTATTACAAACTCGTGTCCAGTCCACAGTGTGGCGACCATAACTGGCCACCACAATACAAACGGGGCTTAAGAAGGCAAGATAAAGCTGAATAATAAGCTGTTTTACCGCTAATGCTTCTTAATAACAATGACAATCTTGTTTGCCCTTATTTCGTTCTTATGTGGCTATATATTCCCCAGTAATGACGATTATTTGGACTTTTTCTCAGTCTTGGCAATTTCCTGAGTCTGGCAGCACAATTATTTCCTGAGCTCAGCGTTCTATAGTTGACGGGAAACTTAGATGCATTATATTGCATCAGATTCAGCTACGTTGGTAGCTGAATCGTTGGTTCGGTCGTCAAGGAGGGCGGGGGGTTTTTGGACGAGGGGGGTTCGGACGAGGGGGGTTCGGACGAAGGGGATTCGGTCGAGGGGGGGTTCCGTCGAGGTGGGGCTCGGTCGGCCGGATGTCTGAGGTGACAGCGTTCCATCCGGCCGTTGTATTATCCAAGACTTTCCAGGAGAGACAAATCATTTTTGTCCAGCCAAGAGCTGCTGTTTTCAGCAAAAATTTCTCCTCCCTTGGAAAAAATTTTAATTGTTTTTTCCCCCCTCGGGAACTTAAGAGGCAAACTTCAAATATTAGTAGCCGCTCATCTTACCAAATGAGATAACTTTAACTGAAAAAGAAATCGAGGTTAAGTTTGTGTTTTTCTCGGTATTATAAACGAAGACGTTTGTCTAAACGGCGTTTTTTGGACCGTTAGATATTGTCAGAATATTTTCTGGGGGAAAAAACGTGGTTTGTAATGATTACATGAACACTAAAATGAATGTACATGCACATGCTTGCACGCAGGCGTACATGAATGCACGCACACGTGTATATATATGAATATACATGTACGCAATCATGCGCAAACACACACGCGTGAACGCAAACACTTGTACTGTATTCCACTACCTGTTTTAACTCGCTCGTGTCTTGTTCAGGCCTTGTACTCTACTGTTCTTAATCGCCATCTGCCCCATACTCAACACTATATTTTTCAGTGTCAGGGTTGTTAACAAATGGAATGCATTAAGTAGTGATGTGGTGGAGGCTGACTCCATACACAGTTTCAAGTGTAGATATGATAGAGCCCAATAAGGCTCGGCAATCTGTACACCAGTTGATTGACAGTTGAGAGGCGGGACCAACGAGCCAGAGCTCAACCTTCCGCAAACACAACTAGGTGAGTACTGTGGTGTGTGTGTGTGTGTGTGTGTGTGTGTGGTGTGTGTGTGTGTGTGTGTGTGTGTGTACTCACCTAGTTCTACTCACCTAGTTGTGCTTGCGGGGGTTGAGCTCTGGCTCTTTGGTCCCGCCTCTCAACCGTTAATCAACAGGTGTACAGTTTCCTGAGCCTATTGGGCTCTATCATATCTACACTTGAAACTGTGTATGGAGTCAGCCTCCACCACATCGCTTCCTAATGCATTCCATTTGTCAACCACTCTGACACTAAAAAAGTTCTTTCTAATATCTCTGTGGCTCATTTGGGCACTCAGTTTCCACCTGTGTCCCCTAGTGCGTGTGCCCCTTGTGTTAAACAGCCTGTCTCTATCAACCCTGTCGATTCCCCTGAGAATCTTGAATGTGGTGATCATGTCCCCCCTAGCTCTGGCTCTTTGTGTGTGTGTGGGTGTGTGTGTGTGTGTGTGTGTGTGTGTGTGTGTGTGTGTGTGTGTGTGTGTGTGTGTGTGTGTGTGTGTGTGTGCGTGCGTTCGTGCGCGCGCTTGTAGAAATCTCTCTCTGCAAGCAAACATAACTAATAATGTCATGGTTGTGACCAATCAATCACGATAGAAATTAACGCCCAGAAAAGACACTCTTCAGGACGCCAAGAAAGATTAATTGTAAAATCTTGAGAACATTTCGCGGGAGGGTTAATGGTCAGTGACCTGACCTTAACTAGAAGGTTAATGGCCAGTGACCTGACCTTACCGAGGGACGGTCTGACCTCGGCACACTTTTATTATTAACACTGGAATTTTGTTAACGAATTTCTGATCACAATGACCTTTCCTACCAACACATGACATGATAACACAGTTGAATTTTGAAAGTCAGGTGTGGTCAAGGGGCGGGGGGGGGGGGGAGATTTCAACATTGAAATCCCAGATTCAACATTAATATGATGCCTTATGAAAGACTCTCCCACCATGTATGTGAAAGAAATCTAGACTCGGTTTCAAACAAGCCTTCTGCCTCAATTACAGTTATGGGGATTCCAGTTTATTCGACCCAAAAAATTGCCATATAAAATGCATAGATTATGACACCGATTTTGTTCTAAATATTCCCAGCGGAAAATATACCTCTTCCATCTTTATCAGACATGATGGCTCTTACCCCTATTATTAAGCTTCTATTGTCTCTATTTTTTTTTCTAATGGCATTTACTCACCTAGTTGTGCTTGCGGGGGTTGAGCTGTGGCTCTTTGGTCCCGCCTCTCAACTGTCAATCAACTGGTGTACAGATTCCTGAGCCATGTGTGTGTGTTTTTGTTTGACACTGCGTTTCAGAATTTTTTGAGGGATCGACTACTAACTTTGTACGAAGCAATTTGGGAAATAAATTTAGATGACAATCACAATTAACAAAGACTGAATTGGAAAATGGACGAAAGATTTGCAGTTTAATGCTGACAACTGCTGGGCTCTGAACTTAAATGATTTATGAATCATAATTAGTATATCTCAAGCCAAAAATGTAAACAAATTATAGAATATAAATGTTAATTTTCAGAAATGTTAGCAATGTCAGAAAATGCGGCTCATTAGCTCGGTCCTGCTAAGGTCTATATTCCCTGATTCTGTCCAACTTTTGGGGGCACCGAAGTAAATACTGGACATAAAATCCCTTCAAGGTACAGAGAGAGATTAAGAAGGCTGGATTTACATTCTCTAGGACGGGAAGAGAAAGGAGGAAGATGAGAGAGAAGTATTCAAACTGGTCAAGTGTTTAACAAGGTAGACAGGTAGACAAGGTAGACAGCAAGACTGGTGAACACATCTACACACAGTATGTTACCTCCTTCTTACTCTAATGTTGTAATTATGTACACATTATGTTTATGTTATAATGTGTACATTATAACACATGTATAATGTAAATGTTACTGCAATGTTAACTACAACTTCTGTACACATAAGCACTCTTAATTCAACTATTTGCTTGGTTTTTAATATTCATGTTATTTGTATAATGGACACTTAATATATCGTTATGGTTTTGTTACCATTTGCTGCCACTTGTGTTCTATCCTCAACCACCCGGTTGGAGCCGGTCGGCCGAGCGGACAGCACACTGGACCTAATGATATACTTTTCGAAATTGAACTTACAAAGCCTGACTTATACTTCCGAATCTCGTTCCCACCACCGCTGACAAAAATGATTGAGTTTCTTTCCATTTTCAGCCATAATGTTGTACATTTTAATAACATCCATAGTATTAGCATGATTAATAGCAGCAGTAACCCTATTTCCAAACCAATATTTATAGAATTATTTAACTAAAATGAAAAAAAACTCATTTTATTTATCGTTCTTATTTAATGTTATATTTAGAACCCAATTAACATTTCCAAACATTTTTAATCACGTTCTTCTCGTCGCTTACACTTTGTAATGTAAACTGAACTTTCTTAATCTCTCTTTACAAGGAATACCTGGAGTGTACCTGGATGGGGTACTGAGAGTCCTGCTACTCTCCACGCCCGGTCTGGTGGCCAGGCTTAACATGATAACTTGCCGCTGTATTTTATTAACTTCGTCAACTTTCACCGCCGCCTTTCACAGAAACTTGTGTCCATTCTATATACCCCCCCCCCTCACTGAGGTCCTGCATTGATTTATACATTGTTTTCTTGTATTTATACAGTGATTTCTTGGCTCGTATTCTCGTTCTTGGCTCATTGTATTGTTTCATTAATACAGTGACGTCTTGGCTTCAGATCCTTGCTAATCCTGTCATCCAGATCTTATCGCATTCAGGTTTGCCAATCCCTGCACTGTTCACCGCTATCTTGAGGTTATCTTGAGATGATTTCGGGGCTTTAGTGTCCCCGGGGCCCGGTCCTCGACCAGGCCTCCACCTCCAGGAAGCAGCCCGTGACAGCTGACTAATACCCAGGTACCTATTTTACTGCTAGGTAACAGGGGCATAGGGTGAAAGAAACTCTGCCCATTGCTTCTCTCCGGCGCCCGGGATCGAACCCGGGACCACAGGATCACAAGTCCAGTGTGCTGTCCGCTCGCTATCTGATGACGCCATTATCATTTTCCAGGCCTAGAACTCGGAAATGCCCAGCAATAATCTGCATGAGCCAATCTAACATCTGATTACCCACACCATAACACTAGACCTTACCTAAACTGCGTAACATCACTGTTCCTAGTACTTCAAACATATTATCTAACCCGGTAATTTTAGTTCCCAATCTGTATACAAAAATAAAGGAGCCACAAGTGTTAAACATTACCCGAACCCCTTTGGTTGAAGTAGATCTCATGACACACACAGATCACACTAACGTGATGCATCCAATGAACAAATCCACAAGATTTTACCCTGTCGTAGCTCAGTCGATTAAGGCAGTGTCTGGGATGCTCCCGGACGCAGGTTCGAATCCTCGTCACGGCCCTTGTCGATTTGTTCATTAGATCTCATGAGTTTATATATATTAGTGTTCCCCCCTTTGTTTCTGTTGTAGGAACCAGTGAAAATAGATCAGTATAATAGTATTGGTCTTAGTGCGGTTATTACTGCATGATCTAAACTCGTGCATCAGTGGATCACGATGGTATAGAACCGAGGAATGGTTCTTGTTTAGCTGCATTTTTTTAATGGAGAAAGGTTCAGAGTTCATGAGTCCTTTTCACAACTAGTTTAAGGAACTGGTAAAACGTATTAGGTAAGATGCAAGGTGTGCTGAGATGTGCTCAGGTGTACAAGGTGTGCTCAGGTGTGTTCAGGTGTGCACCCACACACCCGTCAGCGGGAGTGGGCAACATCCGCCTCCACTACCGTCGCCATAGTGTGGACGTCGGATGTGTTGAGCAGTAAATATTCCACCATGATTCTCCGGGAAAAATAAACACGGTTGAGTTGTATAGCTGTACGTGCGCTTCAAAGTGATGTACCGGCACATGTTTTAGTTCAGATTATTTGGACACTCTTGTTTACGTCCTGGTGTAAACACTGTGTGTGTGTGTGTGTGTGTGTGTGTGTGTGTGTGTGTGTGTGTGTGTGTGTGTGTGTGTGTGTGTGTGTGTGTGTGTGTGTGTGTTCACCGAGTTGTGCTCGCGAGGATTGAGGTCTGGCTCTTTGGTCTCGCCTCTCAACTGTCAATCAACTGATGTACAGATTCCTGAGCCTACTGGGCTCTATCATATCTACATTTGAAACTGTATATGGAGTCAGCCTCCACCACATCACTGCCTAATGCATTCCATCTGTTAACTACTCTGACACTGAAAAAGTTCTTTCTAACGTCCCTGTGGCTCATGTGGGTACTACGTTTCCACCATTGTCCCCTTGTTCGTGTACCACCCGTGTTAATTGAGAGATATTAAGCCATCCAAAAGGTGGTGTCGGAAAACCCGACATCATTTATTAATATTAAATACAGAGAACTTAACACAGATAACAGCTGCTAGCAGCAATAATATTCAGGAACCACAGGTGGAGATAGCCACAACTGTCTCTAAACTCTACGCTGGAAGCCACAAGCAACAGCTGAAACAACCATTCAAATAGGAGAAATAGAATATATACCTCAGCAAATCACTTTTGGCGAAGTGATTAACATAGTTACAAAAAAGTACCATCTTATCAGGAGGAAGAGATGACCATGGCAGCCCCAGACTGTGGCCAGCCCGCTCACCTCCCGCTCACACTGTAGCTGGTGTGTGTGTGTGTGTGTGTCCCTCAAGTGCCCGCGGTCCTCGGGGTGCACCTCTATTAACACTGTGACTACACAATCTACACTGTATGCAGCTATCACGTTATCCACCTTTGCTTGGTCGCTAAATAAATCCTGTGACAGTGGCTGGTAACGTGACAGCCTGCCCGCTCACCTCTCCACCTCTCTTACCAACCCAATCCCTCTTTGATTGGAGGTAGAAATCGATCTTTGAGATGCACTATTTCACAACCAAAGAGAGACTATTCAACACAACTCTCCGAACAGACCCACAAAGATTGAAACCCCGTCTGACATCTGGTGTGTACTGGAAACACCAGTCTGGTCCTTGAAAGCGGGTTCTTTGTAACCTTCACATCTGTCTTCTCCGGTCAGAAAGTTTTTAGGAACGAGGTAGTTGAATCTGGCGTGAGCTTCCCCAAGAGTTTCATCTTAGTTTAATGGTTCTGTCTCCCCCTGTGTTGATATCCTCAAAATGCTTCCGGAGTCTGCCAGTGCAGACTGCCTATCACATGTCTGTATGACTAACCATCCTGTGTGATGGAGATTTTATAGCATCACCTAGTTAGCTTTTTTGACACACTGTACTCCACTTCATATAGTCTAGGGCAGCTGCACTAATGCAGATGTACCTCATGTATTAATAAAAAAAAAATCTGTCTCCCCTTATTCACGATTCCAGTGTATATGCAGCACATGTTGTTATTCACTGTAATTCGTAATTTTTTCATTATACTCAACATAATGGCTGTAATGTTTTGTTGCTAATTTATGTAGTCTCTGATAATCACTGTAAATAATTCAGTTAGCTGGATCAGTTTTTTTTTTTACCATAAGTGGGTACTGGAACCTTCCGACCCGTATTAGCAAGCTGCAAGCTTTCCCTTCCCATAGATCAGATAAGCCTTACCAATCTATTTTCCTCCTGGAACACGACCTGCCAATCAGGTAACACCCTGGTTCCTTATTTACTGCTAATTGAGCCCTAATATATATATATATATATATATATATATATATATATATATATATATATAATATTATATATATATATATATAATTATATATATATATATTATATAATTATATATATATTATATAATTATATAATTATATATTATATATATATATATAATATATATATATATATATATATATATATATATATATATATATATATATATTCCTGGGGCGAACAGCTATGGATTAGGGCTCAGTAAATCCTCCCTGCCCAGGATTCTAACCCCGACCAAATCGCTGGCGAGGTGTGGGGCGAGTGTGTTACCAATACGCCTCTAGAGTAATACATCACTAATTAACTGTAACTCAAGTCACACAAATGCACCAAACTTCTTAACTCACTCTAGTACGTGTACTTCAAGGTACTTCAATAAGTACTATTACCTTACAGCAATTTCCCAGGAGCATTGGGTCACCGTAAATTCACAACATATTGTTAATAATACATTTCACTGACTCATTCGGGCGTATCTATACGACCTAACGATAAATGAATTACACCATCACTAGACCTCGCAACCGAGCGGTCATTACCACCTCGATGTATTGTCTTGTACCCTTGATGGCCTCACAGTGCTCGCTATTCCATGACTGACATCGTCAAATTCCCCGAGGCCGCCCAAGGGACAGTGAGCGCTCTTAGTGTCCACTGTAGGTAACGAAGTTTTCCCCAGAGATTGTATCCAACTTAAGCACTTAATCCCGACCGTTTTTCCAAAGGATTGAAGCGTGCTATGTCTTTCACAGGCTCTCACGTGACACAGAGGCCCTCGACACACACTCTGACCCTTAACACAGCGGCCATAGACACGCCACACACCGTCAACACAGCGGCTTTACCCACACCACACAGGACCTCAACACACAAGCCGTGAAGCCTACCTTCTCTAAATCAAATGAAGACTTTGGTCTGATAATAATATGATGTTTAACAGTGACAAATTCCAGGTACTCAGGTACGGTAAAAATGAGGACCTTAAACATAATACAGAGTACAAAACACAATCAAATGTGCCCATAGTAGGAAAACAGCATGTAAAGGATTTGGGAATAATGATGTCTGACGACCTAACGTTTAGGGAGCATAACCAAGCAAATATTGCGACAGCCAGAAAAATGATAGGATGGATTACGAGAACTTTCAAATCCAGGGATCACATCACAATGCTTGTACTCTTCAAGTCACTTGTGCTGTCCCGTCTTGAGTACTGTTCAGTACTCACTTCCCCCTTCAGAGCAGGAGAGATTGCTGAAATAGAGGGAATACAGAGAACATATACAGCACGTATAGACGCGATAAAGCACCTAAATTATTGGGATCGTCTCAAAGCTCTCCAAATGTACTCACTAGAAAGAAGACGAGAGAGATATCAAATAATATACACCTGGAGATACTGGAGGGCCAGGTCCCAAATCTACACAGTAAAATAACAACGTACTGGAGTGAACGATATGGAAGAAAATGCAGAATAGAACCAGTGAAGAGCAGGGGTGCCATAGGCACAATCAGAGAACACTGTATAAACATCAAGGTCCGCGGTTGTTCAACGTCCTCCCAGCAAGCATAAGAAATATTGCCGGAACAACCGTGGACATCTTCAAGAGGAAACTAGATTTATTCCTCCAAGGAGTTCCGGACCAGCCGGGCTGTGGTGGGTATGTGGCCTGCGGGCCGCTCCAAGCAACAGCCTGGTGGACCAAACTCTCACAAGTCAAGCCTGGCCTCGGGCCGGGCTTGGGGAGTAGAAGAACTCCCAGAACCCCATCAACCGGTATCACCAGGTATCATGATGTTGGGTTGAGACTTATCACCCTCTGGAGGTTTATCACCTCTGGAGTTTATCAACCTCTGGAGGTTTATCAACCTCTGGAGGTTTATCACCTCTGGAGTTTTATCAACCTCTGGAGGGTTATTAAAACCACCACAATAGCTTACCGACCAACCAGCAAGTCCAGGACAGAGTAACCTGAGTGTATGTATACGCCGAGAAGCAGGATACACATGTATACATATCCCCTGTGTCACCAGCCCTACCTTAGAACACTGAGGGATTTAAACCCACTCGTCCTCTCGAATAGTACAAATAATTCAACGCATTTTGAGGTATAAATCCCTTAATGCCGCTTAGGGGACTTATGTTATTGTTTGTTTGTTATTATTTTAGTATAAATAGTGGTTTATATTATTAGTTTCTGGTGCCTTAAACGTTCACAGCGGCTCTCAACCCTCACATGATGTCCCCGTTTTCTATTCACGTGTCTTTGGTTGGGTTAAGACGGGCAATTTAGTCCCTCAGTTTATTAAAGTTGTGAACGCTCGAGAGGACAAATAAAATAGTCCATCATGCTGCTGAGCAGTGTGTGTGCTTTACTGTTGAGAAGTAGAGGTAACAAGTGGAGCAGTGGAGGTAGACATGCGGAGCAGTGGAGGTAGACAAGTGGAGCAGTGAAGGTAGACAAGTGGAGCAGTGAAGGTAGACAAGTGGAGCAGTGAAGGTAGACAAGTGGAACAGTGAAGGTAGACAAGTGACCAGTGAAGGTAGACAAGTGGAGCAGTGAAGGTAGACAAGTATACCATTTGTTAACATTTTGTTAAGGATGCGTTTGTTTAATAACCCTTCACGTTAGTTTTCATCTTAATAACTGTATTAAAAGTCCCTAAGTTATAAAATTATAATGTGTCATATACGCATATAGCATTGTACACATAAAATCTAATGCAGGGAGTTTATATATACAAAAAAACATACAGCACATCACAAATATGTGGACGATCAATATTTGTTTATTTAAACTTGTTTACACATATGTAAAGTGGATTTGTTTTAAGATAACGTCATTGCTAGTGACATCGCCAATGCCTGTATGTGGATTATCCGTAAGAGGAGCCACGCATCTATAGATCATTCAATAAAACCAGCCGACTCCAAGATGTTACTACTGCTTGGCTCACACTTGGATACAAGTATCTCTGGGAATTTGCATGACCTGCTGATGTAGAGTCAATACTGCCCGACTGATTCACTCAGATTGAAAGCAATGACAATGCTGGCCCAGCTGCTGCGGACTTTCAATGATCAAAATATGATTCTCCCGCAGCAACTATGATCAAAGTGATGAATAATCTCTGGTAGAATGATGCTCTCGCTCATAACAGTGACGATCCCAACCACAGCCTCCTAAAATGGTAGTTCTAACCATTATTTGATCGAGCGTACAAAAATGTTCTGTTGTACTCAAAATGTTCAAGTTTTATATTATTGAATTAGCCCGAATGACATTCTAAAAATATTCAATGTCACTAATTTTGTCCAAGCAATACGGTATTTTAAGGCCTAATCAAGTACCTGTCAGTGTTAAACTAGGCCTGGGAATCATGTTTCATTTTGTTGTGCTCTTCACGTGCTTGCGGAGGTTGAGCTTTAGCTCTTTGGTCCCGCCTCTCAACTGTCAATCAACTGGTGGAACAACAATGTGTTCACGATGGTCTGAACATCAGTGTTCCGTTATGAGAGTGTTATGAACTGTCGCTTCCAGCAGGTAATGTGGGCAGCTGGTCAGTGACCCCCGAAGAGCGCTCTCTCTGTCGCTCCACCGTGCACTCAGTTACCCCGACGGCCTCTAACAGAGCGAGAGAGACACTTACTGTGGTGTCTCGGTCCTCCCCTTCCTCAGGCGGGTCCGGTGCACACAGCCTCCTCCTCCCTTCCTCCCTCGGCTACTGTCCGCTCTTCACACAGTGGGCAGCATCTGGGCGCCGTACAGACAGCCATCTCAGGAATTTGAGCCGAGGACCGTCGAGTGTGGTCGTCTAGTGCAGTTACCCCCCGACCTATATCTACTAGGTATAGTAGATTAGCAGATATATAGTATATCTGCTCATCTACAATACCTAGGTATAGTAGACATATATACCTCTTATATCTACTTTTGACTTCCTATTGAGATGGCTTCCTCCTCCTCTGCTCCTCCTCGTCTACTTCATCCCATTTTCTTACTTTTAAGTATGAAGCTAAAGGATATTTCTTCACATGACTGTGATTCACCAGCGTCTCTAGTTCCCTCCCACATCCGCCCCTCGTCCTGTTATTCACTGTAATCTCTTCCTTTTCACCTCCATAATTCCCTGAAGTATTTCTATTATCAACCTTACCA
>WNGS01006636.1:8482096-8494630 GCA_020271785.1 Procambarus virginalis
AGACCCTCACGTCTGCAGAACCAGGAGCACCCGACGAGGTGGCGTTAGGACTTTCATCACAACCGCTGGCGCCAAGTTGTGCACTATGTACTCTCAATATGTCACGTGTCGTTACGGATTATCTCAGATCGAGGACACCCACTAAGAGAGTCATAGTTACTCCCCAACTAAAGTAGCAAAATGATGACAGGACGATTTCACATTTAAAAATAGAGGTCCCGCGGAGAGAGGAAGACTGCGAAACAGGGCAGGACGCACACGAGGCGGTCTGGCTGAGGTGGGACGGACAAAAGGGTTATTGTTAAGTAATGCCAGGAAATGTGGAGGGAGGGAGAAGGGGTCAGAGGGAGGAAGACCAGCAGTGTCAGTACACCATGAAGAAGGGTTAAACACCTTTCCACAGATAAATGGAAACAGATCTGTGAGTAGATATAAGTCATTTACCCCGAGAGAACGTGAAACTCAATTGGTATCGTCCAGCCGTGCCGCATTTATTTCAGTAGTTGGCAAATATTAGAACACCCTTCAGGCACCTCGTTGATGATGAACCTCTACGCAGTGTGGTAGATGAACTCCATTTAGTGACTCTCGCGTGGTAGATGACCACTCTACACGAGTGTGGTAGATGAACTCAAGCAGTCGAGAGACTCCGCAGTGCGGTAGATGAACTCTACGCAGTGCGGTAGATGAACTCTACGCAGTGCGGTAGATGAACTCTACGCAGTGCGGTAGATGAACTCTACGCAGTGCGGTAGATGAACTCTACGCAGTGCGGTAGATGAACTCTACGCAGTGCGGTAGATGAACTCTACGCAGTGCGGTAGATGAACTCTACGCAGTGCGGTAGATGAACTCTACGCAGTGCGGTAGATGAACTCTACGCAGTGCGGTAGATGAACTCTACGCAGTGCGGTAGATGAACTCTACGCAGTGCGGTAGATGAACTCTACGCAGTGCGGTAGATGAACTCTACGCAGTGCGGTAGATGAACTCTACGCAGTGCGGTAGATGAACTCTACGCAGTGAGGTAGATGAACTCTACGCAGTGCGGTAGATGAACTCTACGCAGTGCGGTAGATGAACTCTACACAGTGTGGTAGATGAATTCTTCGCAGTGTGGTGCTCTTATGGGAGACCAGACCAACAGTCTGCAGTCTTGGTGTGTAATTCTCAGTTCAGGTAGGGAGGGAGGGAGGAAATTGGTAAGACATAGTACCAGGCCATTACGACTACACAGCAATTCAGGAAGGACAAAAGTATACTTGGAAAGATGTCATCATTGTTTACGAAGCCGCTCCAGAACCTTCTGTTGCGGGGACTTGTTTTTTTTTTAAATAAAACTAGCAAACAATTTTTGTGCAATTTTGAAATAAAACTAGAAAAAAAATGTTTTTAATAATTAGCAAATTGAAGCGCCTCTTTACCTGCGCATTGTGTGAAAATTTCATTAAAATTTAATGGAAACCAACGGAGTTGTTAATGTTAAGCTCCTAAATAAGCTTTGTGATTTGAATGTTTCTGGCAGTAATGCGGCCACAATACAGTTAGCCTCGACAATATATTCTAATGATACAATTAACTTTGTAAACATTTTCTAATGACTTTCATTCATTTAATCTGATTATAATTTCGTTTTCATACATAATTGGACACAAATATTGAGCAACTTTTTAAAATATTCGTTAATTATGTGGTTTCATCAGCAACTATTTGTTTTCGAGTTATCCAATCCTCTTCAAATAAAAATAAAAACGTGGCTAAAAAAAAAACTAGGCTTTCTCGTGGTATCGAATTAAGCAAAAAATGACAATTATAAATGAAAATAGGACTTGCCTTGAAATCAACATACGCCACACACACACGCCCTTCCTCTGAATAATACATTGTAGTTTGACGTCGAAATCGCCAACGGGCAAAAATAATGTATTATAAATTATAGCAACTCACAAACAGCTATGTTTTCTATCCCAGGGTCTGTTATCAACTTGTCCTCTTACAAAGAACGTCGCATTTCGCTCGTAGGCGTTTCATAATGCCCAAAAATCGTCGTACTAAAAAATGGAAGCGGCTGGCGAAAGTGGCTTACTGTCACGTTTTCTGTTTTGGGTCCTCTGGTAGGTTAGGAGAGACCACCTTAAATTGACCGTTTGCTTGACGTTGGGACACCTTAGGAGAACGGGCGGCTATAGCACTGGTTCTTAAATTATTCATTTTCATTGCCACTTTTCCATATTGTGTCTTTATTAATGGGCTCTTAACACTCTGTATAAGGCCCTCTGTGGTATCCTCTGGTATTATAACCCGTACATTAGCTGGACTTATCCCCCCCCCCTTCACCAATACCACAACCAACAACCGCTACACTACCATTCCAACCACCACCATCGCCATTACCACAACCAACAACCGCTGCACCACCACAACCAACATCCACTAGTCAGCTTCGCATAACATTCTATCCAAAATTCTCTTAAAAAAAATTGAATTAGCCTCATCCCAAAATCTAATTAATAATGGCGGAATTCTGGTATAAAACCCCACTAGTCCCGCTGGGAACCCAACCCCAGCCTGCTGGTGGGTCGCTGGGGAACCCAACCCCAGCCTGCTGGCGGGTCGCTGGGGAACCCAACCCCAGCCTGCTGGCGGGTCGCTGGGGAACCCAACCCCAGCCTGCTGGTGGGTCGCTGGGGAACCCAACCCCAGCCTGCTGGCGGGTCGCTGGGGAACCCAACCCCAGCCTGCTGGTGGGTCGCTGGGGAACCCAACCCCAGCCTGCTGGTGGGTCGCTGGGGAACCCAACCCCAGCCTGCTGGCGGGTCGCTGGGGAACCCAACCCCAGCCTGCTGGCGGGTCGCTGGGGAACCCAACCCCAGCCTGCTGGCGGGTCGCTGGGGAACCCAACCCCAGCCTGCTGGCGGGTCGCTGGGGAACCCAACCCCTGGTGGGTCGCTGGGGAACCCAACCCCTGGTGGGTCGCTGGGGAACCCAACCCCTGGTGGGTCGCTAGGGGTTGGGGTCCCCAGCACTGGGGGGAGAACATGAATGCAGGAGATAGCGAAGGCAGAGAAGAAAGCAGGTGGGTGGCCGAAAGAAAACAGGAGACAAGGTGGGCACGAGAGGTTATTTGGCTTGTGTACCGTCACTACAGGCTGGAGAGTGCTTGTGTGCCGTCACTACAGGCTGGAGAGTGCTTGTGTACCGTCACTACAGGCTGGAGAGTGCTTGTGTACCGTCACTACAGGCTGGAGAGTGCTTGTGTACCGTCCCTACAGGCTGGAGACAGCCACCCCCTACGGAGACGGCGCGCAAGAGGCTATGGGTTCAAACTATGGCAACAAAGCTACCGAAAACTCAGTAGAAAGTTCACCTTTTCAGAGTGGTAGACGGTTGGCACAAGTGAGAAGGTGGTGGTGATGGTGGAGGCCAAAACCGGCAATAGTTTCAAAGCGTCATGTGACAGTACTGGGAAGACGGGACACCACCAGGGTAATTACTCATCCTGTAACTACACACTGGTAACAACAAGAGCCTATACTCGCCATGTCAAGACACCACTGAGGGAGTTTAAATTGAAATGAAAATCAGTTTGCATACATAGGCAGCTTTGTCAAAGATGAAATAATGATGTAAGCCAAAATCAGAGATTCTGTCATTAGGCTGTTTTAAATTTGCACACCAGATTTTCACGACACAATCCAGATTTTCAAGGAGTGTCGTGAATTATTTAAAGTAATGTGACATGGAATGGAAATTTACCTGTCTTGGGAAATTAGTCATAGAGTAATGATGGTTTTAAATAATACTGTATTACACCGGTGATAATGATTCAGCCCGTCCAAGTGTGCACAACGTCACTAAACTCATGTCCTAAACTGCCCGAACCTAACCCAATCGCTAGGATTTTTTGTGACATCGATTTTTGGCCTTTGAGGGGGAAATTTATACGTCAAAATGTGATGTACTATTTCGAGAGGACGAGTCGGGTGCCCGCGTCCGGACGGCCAGAGGAATGAATACCTGATGTCGAGAGAGAGAATCAGAGACGTTGTCTCTGCCATGGTGCCACATGTTGCACGACTTAAAAGCAATTTCGAACTGGATTCCCAGTACTGGGATAAATATTGAGACAAGTTGACTGTTTGTATGGTATTGGGTATTAACAACATGAGTGCTGAAATAGTATCGGGTGGATCGTTATGACCAGGAGTCACGCCTGAAATGTGGCAACAGCTTCAGCAGGGAATTTTTCTGTCGAGAATTCACATAATTTGTGCGTTAATTATGTCACTTTGTGGCTTGTCATTGTATTGTTACTGCTATCGTCTTGATGACATGTTTTAACAATTGTATTAACAACAGGAAGGTCATACGGTTGTTACTAATTAACTCTAGCATTGTGGCCGGGGTCCACCCTCCCAGCACCTGGGCGCGGGCTCCATGACGTGTGTGTCTATGCTCGCGGTACTCTAGTACTCTGCACGTATTTATTGTACATAATAACCACAATTGTGGCCAAGAAAGATGACGTAGAGGACGTAGAGGAATCCGTGTGTAGCTATATTTTTGTAGCGAATTGGGCAGAGACTCAATTCTCTGACTCATCAGAGAATTGAGTCTCTGAACAATTCGTGTATCTCCATGTGTTCCGTAGCATCACCCAGGCGGCATTAATTACTAGTTAAAAAAGATTGCCTTTATTGCGCAGATTAATGCCCAGTTACGGCAGATTACCGTGCTTACTAGGGCGGGGAATTGCTCGCACGGTTGAAAAAGATTTGTATTCACCAGGAGAGACTTGTACTAGTTGTGTTCTTGTATTTTCTAGTTTACAGCCAGCTCTTGCTACCCTCGTCTCTCGAGATCACCGTCTAGATGCAGACCGTATTTGCAAATTGTATGCGTCAAGCTGAAGTGGGGACCGGGCCTTTACTGGTAGAGTTGAGGCTTGTAGAGCACGCCAGGAGGCTGTGATAGTTGGGAGAGACTACGACACGGGTGGAGGGAAGTAGGCAGTGAAGGAGGGAAGTAGGCAGTGAAGGTGGGAAGTAGGCAGTGAAGGAGGGAAGTAGGCAGTGAAGGTGGGAAGTGGGCAGTGAAGGTGGGAAGCAGGCAGTGAAGGTGGGAAGCAGGCAGTGAAGGTGGGAAGTAGGCAGTGAAGGAGGGAAGTAGGCAGTGAAGGTGGGAAGTGGGCAGTGAAGGAGGGAAGTAGGCAGTGAAGGAGGGAAGTAGGCAGTGAAGGAGGGAAGTAGGCAGTGAAGGTGGGAAGTAGGCAGTGAAGGTGGGAAGTAGGCAGTGAAGGTGGGAAGTAGGCAGTGAAGGTGGGAAGGAGGCAGTGAAGGTGGGAAGTAGGCAGTGAAGGAGGGAACCAGTAAGTACGCTAAGACAAAGAAGAGAAAGGGAAAATGAGNTTAATTACCGTGATTTCCGTGAAGCTTTAACTACCTGTCCAACTGAAAGATAATTTGCAACAGATCGTTACTTAATGCAAGCTTTCAGCCCTTCCGGAGTTCCTACAACACTGTCTGACTTCGCCTTAAGTGACTGATTGGCCTCAATCCCTTGACCGACCAATCAGCTGTGCCTTGGAAGATAATTAACCCAAACGTATCTACGTTAACTCAGACTGTCTTGCACGACAGTACCTCTACAAACAATGGGTGTTCCTTTGGTGACGTGAAGTTAATTACCCTACTCAATTAACGCTCACTGAATCCTTGACTTCGATGACAACCAAATTTACATCCAGTACTCATCACACGGACGTTTCACCCACGACACAGTAACACAACACTTGGTGATCTAATAAACTCAATTAGAATCACGGTCCAACCTATTGCAACCTGTTGCAATGACAATTACTGAAAACACAGTAATAACACACTTGGCTTCGTGACACTATAATTATATATCGTACCCACTGATCTCACCTGTTGCTCTCTGCTATTAAACGCTGTGTGGAGCACTAAGGAGATAATCACTCTTCTAATCAACTTGGACAAGTAATTAACGATCCCACGGATCGATAATCACTCCCATGAATTTACGCTACTCAACAGAGCTCTCTCCCAACAGCGCCGACAATCATTCTTCACCACAAATCCACCGAATTACGTTAAACAGGTCAGCAACGTTTATATAAAATTTACACTTGTCACAGCCCAGAAACACACAATATGGGTGTAAATAAACACACACTGGTAACACTTTACAATATTCTATGCCAGGAAATCTCCCAGTGTTACAACATTCTTACGCTACCGTAACATGATGACCGGAACTGAATCTCCTGAAATGGCCTTCACATGTGGACTTGGGGAAATGTCTTTAACATTTATATACAAGAAATATAATCAATACATAACCCTACACCAGTATGGAGTATAATAACTCTTGGACGGCCCTCACCTGTTGGACTTTATTAAACAACTGATTGTGTTTCCCGTGTGACCAAACACACACTCGTATGCACACATACACTCAGTTCAAGCCCTTCCTTGACTGACAAGACGTTAAATAAGTGAAATCTCATGAAATCTCTAAAAGGACAATGCTGGCGGACCCCCTGACACGAATCAGGGTTAGAGATAATAATCACCAATACAACACAAGGGGTACTTACTCAATTACACAGGCCGGCCTGCAGACATACTACCCCATGTAAACATGAAGACTGAAGCACTGTAGTCTAGAAGATCAGCGGCGGCTAGCCTCTCTAGCCTCCTAGCGGCTTAGGCTCTGTGCCGAGCACAACGTGGCTTGGTAAAGTACGTACCCACCTTCTCTTCTTCTTGAGAATAGGTGCAGTTTGCATGAAGGATTTACCCTCCCGATGACTGCACCAGGACAAATGTAGGAAAACGCGTAGACGTTAAGGAGGAGAAGAAAGTCAAAAGTGTTGGATGTGGCGGGCCGTAGAGAGAGGAGTGGCGACGGAAACAGAGGTGGACGTTAGAGGGAGACTCCCCGCACCCTAGGGTGGGGTGTCGAGTGCACGGCGGCAGCTGAACCACGCACGGCGTAGCGGTGCGTGCAAGACGTTAACTAATATTTCTCCGGGAACTTGTATATCGGAAAGCGCAAGCAGTATGCTTCTCAATCACCCACAAGTCATCGGGCAGCCGGCCACCAGGCAGTGCCCTTGGCTGAGACATTTTATCCGGCACACTATAAACAAACTCCTTCACCCGCGACACCCAGACAGCGGACAAACACGACGAGATCAGAAGCACCCGGGCATCCCGATAAGGGCCCAACACCGGAGCCCCACAGGGCACGACCCCAGCAGGCGGGACGAGGCTTCCCCCAGACCGAGGCAATGAAGGAGGGGGAACCGCAGGGAATGCAGGCGCGGCATCGACCCCACCACAGGGCACAGGAGCCGAGGCCAGCCCCCCCTGGCGCACATCTTTCCGCAACACCACGACGAGGTCCCGATCATCAGGGGCAAACCCCCACTGCGGAGATCCAACAGCAGGTGATGCAGGAGGGGGGGGGGGCACAGGTAGCAACATCGGAGCTCCTCACAGCACCATCATCCATGGCGGGGGACGCCAGAGTATCATACTCCCCCACCTCCTCCCAAGGCACACCACAAAGGGGAGACACACTCCAAGCCCACCGAGAACGTTTCGAGAAAGGCCGCACCACACCACTCCCGGCAGGCCCCACTGCAGGCACAGCCACCATCTTTACATCCACACAGGTCACACCAGCACTGTCCGAAGAGTCCACAGAGGCCACAGCACCCACACTGTCCACATCATCCAGGGAAACAGCCTCAGAGCACCGACGCGCACGCTTCTGCAAAGGGATGGAAAGAGCAGAACTACAGTCGCCAACACACACAGGCACGGCAGGCACCGCGTCCCCAGGAGCCGGTATCACATCCACAGGCGGGGGCGGGACATGAACCTCCACCGGGACATCCTGCACGACACGCAGCTCAGGCGACGGTCCAACACCCACACACACCGGTTCAACAACCCCAGGGGCCACAGCAGTCATCAGACGTGTCGCACAGGCCGTAGAACTCGCCTCAACAAGGTGAAGCAACAGACAGGCAATCAGGCGCCTCAGGCACAGCACCCACTCCGTCCTCAGAACCGTCCGAATGCAACAGGGGCGGAAAATCCTGCGCACGAAAAACATGCACCGACTAGTTGCTCCCACGTCGCATGCTTCAGCCAGATGGCCCTCGTGACCACACCGATAACAGGTGTGCGGTTGACCCTGATACAGGCAACGGAGCGTGTAACCCAACACGGACATCGACGATAGTACACTACACTTCAGCGACATCGTCAGGGTGCGGGAGCCGTCAAGCATACTAACACAGTGCCCGGCAACGACCTTGTTCCAACGAACACTTAACACTGTCCCAAATCGTTCAAAACAGGAGGTCAAGAAGTCGTCCTGAAATTCGAAGGGGGCACCATGCACCGCCACAGACGTCAAGATGACACTAAGATTCACTACCTTAACAGAACCAGCAGTATCATGGAGAGGGTAAACACACCCCTCACACCGCTCGAGAAACGCCTGAAAGGCAGCCTGGAGGCAGAACTTGACCACAGCACGGTTGCCCTGAAGCAGCTGGACGCCCACCAGGTCCGACAGCTGCACATGTAAGACGTCCACCAGGGCGACACCAACCAACGGATGGTCCACCGGCACCGTAAATGCCAGACCAGCCAACAATGTCCTCTTCACTAGAGGGCGAGAAGTCCCCATGGCTAAGGCAAACGTCACCCTGTCAGTGGCAAACTACCACCAGCAGGGCAAACCAGCAATCACCCTTACCCACCTTCACTTGCTGGCTTTGTATCTCGCTCAGGGCTAAGCAACCTGCTTTTCCAAAATGACGGCAAACACGGCGAACGACAATGTCCAACACTTAGACCGAAATTCCCACGAATTTCTAGTGGAAAAACTGCCGTGAACACTGGCCAGTTATTCCCAGATATCTCAACTGCTAAGTGACTTAAGCTGGAGATCAGATGATGTCTGATGATGACTGGAGATGGGGATTCACGACACAGTCCGTTACTCCTGCTCTTGTGGTTTACCCACTGATACTTTTCCAGTCTTGTACACTTCCTTGTAATACACACAAATACGACGAGTTCCCGGATTCTGCTCATTCCCTACGGACAGACGTCGGTATCGCGAGAATATAAAGTGTACTCAGATGCTACTGCCGACGGTGCCTTTACTTAGCTGGCCGACTAAGCAAAGATTACGTCAAACACGGGCAGTAGCTAGATACAGAATGGCGTCTTGGACCCAGGACGGGAAGATGCTGGCCTACTGGTCCTTCCTCAGACTAGCCAATCATAGAGTCACGCACTTCGGCCTAAGGCCCTTAGCCAATCACGGTTTCCCCTCGCTTGGCACGCTGGGATGACGTCACGGCAGACGGCTTGGTTCCCATGGGAACGGCCCTGGGGAGGCTGCCTCTCACACCTCTACAATCTTCTCTCCTACATACAGCAATGAAGCGCGTCAATGATTGGGCAAGTACAACTCAAACCGAACTTGCAGGCATATACCTTGCCACTGAATTTTTTAAAAGACAAAGGCAGTGGACTTATATACTGTGACTCGCAGAGTGCACTCCTGGCATTGAATGCACATAGTAGTGACACCCAGAAAATAGTCAGTGATATTCGAATGAATGTTTTAACTGCTAAAGAAAACAGATTTGAAATTAAATTCCTATGGATACCATCACATGTTGGCATCTCAAGGCATGACACTGTTGATATGCTTGCAAAGACAGCTTGTAGGAAACCAGTAGTAGAAATTAATATGGGTGTTTCACTAGCAGTGACAAAGAGAATACTTAAACAAATATCTAATGAAGATCTCACCGACCTAACAAATTCACAAAGACCTGAAAGTTGCAGTATTAAATATTATGATAGATATCGTGAGGAGACATTCACATATGGGACTAATAGAGCAAGAACTCGGCAATGTGATGTTATAGTGGCCAGAATACGCCTGGGATATAGACGTATCTGGCAGCTTTCTCCAAACCCAAATGTCGAGTACATAATGTGTCAACTTTATGAAAGAGAAAACATGCACTCATTTGAACATTATATTGTAGAATGTCCCATACTGGCTGACTTTCGCCCTCCTGGGCTGAGGTATGCTGAACTCTGTAACTACTATATGAGTACTGGAACACTTGATGATATATTGGACTTGTACCCTAGATTAACCATGTAATGTAACTATATAACCTGAGCTCGTAAAAGCATCTTAATCACCTTCTGTGGTTAAGTTCTTAATTGCACACTAGTTTCTCTTGTCAGCTATCTAACCCTGTCAGAGTAAAGAGACAAATATATGTGTATGTATGTGTATATATGTATGTATGTATGTATGTATGTATATGAGTGTGTATGTATGTATGTATGTATGTATGTATGTATGTATGTATGTATGTATGTATGTATGTATGTATGTATGTATGTGTGTATGTATGTGTATAAAGTATAAAGCTGATCAGAATTATATTTCACCCTTATAAATTCACATTAATGCATTCATAAATCTATGTACCTATGTATTTAGGTATGTAGCTTAGCCTAACATTTTAAAAGCACTACGATCACCTTCTGTGGTTGTTCAATAAATCTCTGAACAGTATGTTTGACAAATCTTTCACCCTGTCCATGGAGGACAGAAGAAAATGTATATATGCTGGTTAGCACTGTAATTGTGTGGCCACGTCTGTGGTAGAAAATAATAATAAAAAAATAAAAAAAACGCCTCTGGACTCACACAAGCTTACAGTAAAAATTGCTACACTCTATAAATATTTCCACAAATGAGTTGCAACGGCCATTGCAATATATCTGGAATACTGATGGCCTAGGCTCCCCAACCAGCCTAACCACTTGATGTCTCGTGTACGAATTACCTGATCAAGACCAAATGCACGCGGCCATTAACGTGCATGGGTGCACGGCAGCGCTCGTGCAGTCCACACTCTAGTAGAAGATCCTGCTGGTGAAAACCCCATACCCTCACTGTAAGTGGCCCGTCTCACTGTGATGGTAAGTGGTCCGTCTCACTGTGATGGTAAGTGGTCCGTCTCACTGTGATGGTAAGTGGTCCGTCTGACTGTGATGGTAAGTGGTCCGTCTGACTGTGATGGTAAGTGGTCCGTCTCACTGTGATGGTAAGTGGTCCGTCTCACTGTGATGGTAAGTGGTCCACCTCACTGTGATGGTAAGTGGTCCACCTCACTGTGATGGTAAGTGGTCCACCTCACTGTGATGGTAAGTGGTCCACCTCACTGTGATGGTAAGTGGTCCGTCTCACTGTGATGGTAAGTGGTCCGTCTCACTGTGTTGGTAAGTGGTCCGTCTCACTGTGATGGTAAGTGGTCCGCCTCACTGTGATGGTAAGTGGTCCACCTCACTGTGATGGTAAGTGGTCCGTCTCACTGTGATGGTAAGTGGTCCGTCTCACTGTGATGGTAAGTGGTCCGTCTCACTGTGATGGTAAGTGGTCCGTCTCACTGTGATGGTAAGTGGTCCGCCTCACTGTGATGGTAAGTGGCCCGTCTCACTGTGATGGTAAGTGGTCCGTCTCACTGTGATGGTAAGTGGTCCGTCTGACTGTGATGGTAAGTGGTCCGTCTGACTGTGATGGTAAGTGGTCCGTCTCACTGTGATGGTAAGTGGTCCGTCTCACTGTGATGGTAAGTGGTCCACCTCACTGTGATGGTAAGTGGTCCACCTCACTGTGATGGTAAGTGGTCCACCTCACTGTGATGGTAAGTGGTCCACCTCACTGTGATGGTAAGTGGTCCGTCTCACTGTGATGGTAAGTGGTCCGTCTCACTGTGTTGGTAAGTGGTCCGTCTCACTGTGATGGTAAGTGGTCCGCCTCACTGTGATGGTAAGTGGTCCACCTCACTGTGATGGTAAGTGGTCCGTCTCACTGTGATGGTAAGTGGTCCGTCTCACTGTGATGGTAAGTGGTCCGTCTCACTGTGATGGTAAGTGGTCCGTCTCACTGTGATGGTAAGTGGTCCGTCTCACTGTGATGGTAAGTGGTCCGCCTCACTGTGATGGTAAGTGGTCCGTCTCACTGTGATGGTAAGTGGTCCGTCTCACTGTGATGGTAAGTGGTCCGTCTCACTGTGATGGTAAGTGGTCCGTCTCACTGTGATGGTAAGTGGCCCGTCTCACTGTGTTGGTAAGTGGTCCATCTCACTGTGATGGAAGTGGTCCGTCTCACTGTGATGGTAAGTGGTCCGTCTCACTGTGATGGTAAGTGGTCCGTTCACTGTGATGGTAAGTGGTCCGTCTCACTGTGTGGTAAGTGGCCCGTCTCTTAACCACATATTAAAGCTTATACTGATGTTTCAAAAATACTAAATGTGTTAATACCATCACCTGTAATATACTGACAGCAAGAAACTCCTAGTACGTAATGTGGGTGACCGGAGTGAGCCCCAAGGCTGCAACACACACACACACACACACACACACACACACACACACACACACACAC
>WNGS01006636.1:8499417-8521684 GCA_020271785.1 Procambarus virginalis
ATCAGAGAGAGGCCGACATCACACGGAGGAGAGTAAATGTGATTGGTAGGATGATCTAGATCTGTGTGATTGGTAGTTGCTAGGCAACCTGAGCAAGGAGAAGGATTTGAATATGAGTTCGTCATTCGTGTCCCGCCATTGCTGGAGGTAAGAGGGGTCTAGCTGGTATATTTTCGTGCTGTTTAATAATTGGTAGGCTTATATCGAGGCCTATTACCCCCCCCCCCAAGGGTCGAACTACTGCCCCCCCCCTCTCAAGGATGCAACCCCACAAGCTGATTAACTCCTGGATACCTATTTACTACTAGGTGAACAGATGCATTAGATGATAAGAAACGTGCCCAATCATTTCTGTCTCGCCCGAGATTCGAACTCGGTATTCCCGATTGTGAGTCGAGAACGAACCCAACTCTACTAAAATGTTTTCCTATACATAAAATGGCCATGATGTTATTTTTAAATATGTTTTGCCCCAAGTTTTTTGAAGATTGAACCATGACGTTTCCAAATTGAAGCAATTTCAGAAATATTCGGAATGTTGATTTGACAACGTGGGTTGTTTTGGAGAGGGAAGTAGAATGTGTTTGTGGGGCTCTTGACAAGAGTACAGGAAAAGCTGAGACAAGACTGACCTGTGAATGGCCAGTACACTAACTGTTTGCGGCGAGTCCACCTGGAGCTGCCGTGAGCTACAGATGTGTCGCCTGGCCTCTGGTAGTTTGGGGTGTTTGCCGTTTTCGTCGCCAGGGGGTGTGGGCGTCTCTGCCCCCCATCCCCCTGCTGTTGCTGCCTGGCTGCGTGTTGACGTAGCGAGCTTGCCATGGGTGGCCATCTTCCTCCTGTTGTGCGGGTAAACTCCGTAGGCCTGGAGTTCACTGGTCGTGCTGGATATGCGGACATAGAAATGGTTATGTGCGACATGCTCCATATCCCTGTGATGGCCATCTACGGTGTTGAGCTTGTAACTGCCCACCGGGTTATTAAATTCGTGATGGAGGAGGAGTACCGTGACTTCCTCCGTCGTTACGAGGGGCGTTCGTTGCCATTGGCAGGTGGTGCCGGCTCTGTGTCCATCTCGGACCGTAGTGGTGCCCTGACTTATGTCTGTGTATGGGGCGCCCCTGGAGTTTCCTGAGGCCCTCCTGCGACGTTACTTTCAGAGGTTTGGAGTGGTCGTCAGTGTGCGGGTGAACACGCTCTCCTCAGGGCGGTATGCAGGTAGGCGGACGAACATTCGCACCTTGGGGATGCGCCTGTGGTCGGATATTCCATCTTCGGTCCGGCTTATGGGGTACTACGTCCGGGTGTACTATGCCCGGCAACCCCGTACCTGTTTCCGGTGTGGCCTGATGGGGCATCAGGCTGCCGGGTGCGATGCGGCTCCGGTTGTTCCTGTCAACTTGTTCCGAGAAGATTTCCCGCCGCTCCCTCTGGAGGAGGACTCCGGGGGTGAGGAGAACATCCCGTTAGCTGATGAGGCTCCCCCAGCGTCGCCCGACGTTCCCCCGGTTGTTGCAGACCCTCCTCCGGATGTTGCGGTGCCGTCGGATGATACTCCTGCTCCTGTCACTGCCCCTGTTGCTCCCGTGGGCCTTCCTGGTGCTCCCTGTGAGGCATCGCCGTCTGCTCACTCGTCTTCGGCTGCTGAGCCTGGCCCTGCATCCTCACCTCGGATCCCGGCTGTGCTGGGTGCTGGGGTGGCTGCGGAGCCTCCTGCTGTGTGTGATCCGGTTCCCCCTGTGGTAGAGGCTGCTGCCGTTCTGCGTCGGGCGTCGGTTCGTCCGGCTGGTGGTTCCCGTGTTTCTGGGTCCGCTTCAGGGTCTGACGGTGTCCGGCCGGTGCCCAAACGTTCCTGGCGTTCGTCTTCTGCCTGGGCCGATGTTGGGGAATTCAGTGACTGTGGGTCTTCGAGTGTTGACGGTGTGGTTCCGGATCCGTCGCTGTCTTTGCGGTTAGTAGTGGCGGAGGTCCGTGTGCCTGCTGGTGCCAGTGTCTCGGACGTGCCTTCGGTTCTTTCTCCGCCAGAGGACTCTCCGCAGTGGGGGATGATGGCTTCCGCTGCCAGGGATGGTGTGGATCCTGGTGCTGGGCGTGGCCTGGTAGTGACATTACGGAAAGATGCGCGCCGTCATGCGAGGGTGCGCGTTGGGAGACCAGGGGACATGTTGCCGGCGTCCCTGATGCCATCGGGTCACTGGTCAGCGATTGCCGAGTTGATGCTGGCTCACGGCCCGGAGAATTTTCATGGTGAGCAGGTTCCCTGCATGTGGGGGCGAGTGGCAGTTACTCCACTCCTCAGTACTACCATCTGGGTCCCCTGTTTGCAAGTGTTTGTTGGCAATGTTCCGGATGTTATGGCTTCCCTGGTGGATGACCGAGACGCTTGGCGGTGGATGCTCTGGGAAGCGTTTAATGTGCGGTTCCATTTTCCGGAAAAGTATGTCCACTGATTTCTTGTTTATGTGCTTTATGACGTGATGTATGCCCCTCTGGCTGTTTGCTTGCCCTACTGTGTTTTTGTTTTTGTTCGTGTATTTGTTCTGTGTTGTTACTTTACCCCGTGTGTTATTTTCTAACTTCCTTGTTGTATTGTTATGATTTTCTTGTGTTCTGTTTCATGTTGTGCTTTGTTTGTCGGCCCTTCCGGCCGGTGCTTCTGTCTGTTTTGTTTTCATATGTTACTATGTTTTGTTTTCTTGTCATTATTTGATTGATATGATTGCTTGTTTTCTCTTTTGTGTTATGATCTTGTCTTGATGTAATGCTGTGTTATGTTGTTTTATTGTATTTATTGTCTTTAACTTGCATGTTTGCATGTAAAAATAAAAATAAAAAAAAAAACTGGTCAAAACACAGAAGCAATCACTGTTTCTATGAATCTAATTCCATGTTCTAAAACGCCAGTTTGCTGACTATTACAATTTCCCTAGTTTACATAACGTGTTAATTTTGCCACTCCTAATTTCCTTAACATATTGTAAGGATGTTCAAATACTTGCATAAACTAAACGCTTAAAAATCAATGAATTCTCTCACGCGAGGAAAAGAAACATACAGCTATACACAAGTGAGAGTAAGACTACAGTGACCACACAGCCGCGGGTAAACATTGTCATTAATGCGTACGGGTAAAATACCACTCAAATAGTGGTATTTTTAGCACTCAAGTGCTAAGAAGCACTCAATTATTGTAATTAAAGCAGAGGGTTGTTGGTGTAAATTGTGCCGGTGAAGTTGATGAGCTCCACCAATCACAACTCAAGTGCTAAGAAGCACTTGACCAAGTCCTCGGCCCGGGACAAGGAGGACCCCAGAAGTCCTGCAGGAGGGAGTGTGAGGTCAGGTCACACGGGTCCTGGTATAATAATAATATTAAATAATTGTAATTATAATTAAAAAGCGGTTGAAGGATAATCGTATCACAGAGTCCAGGAATCGTGGAGGGGAAGCTAACCATTGGGCCAGGATTAGTGAAATATTTTACTCATCCACTGACGAAACATTTGAATCTTTCAACAATAATGGCAGCTGTCATTTGTTGAGCAGTTATAAGCTCTAAAGCACTGCCAATTTTTTTTTTACATCAATAGTAATCGTAGATTGTGAAGTTTCGAAGCTTGTAAACTGTTTAAGAAAACAAATGTAAACAAAGATGCCTTGATTGTTGAAAGATACACAGGTTTCGTAAATGTTGATGAAACGCCATCCAGCCGATTGTTCATGATATGTGGCAGTGATTGTTGAGGGGGGCTGTGCTCCCAGAAAACAGTGTGTGTGACAGTGATTGTTATACACGTCACTCTCACAGGTACACTCTGCTTACCTCTGATTGGCGGAGGTCATCAGCCTCACAGACAGCTGGTGGCGTTGTGATTGGTGGAGCTCATCGCTTCACCGGCACAATTTACACCAACAACCCTCTGCTTTAATTACAATAATCAAGCACTAACTGACTCTCCACTTACTGTTATTCATTCCTAATAACGTCATTTTTATTCCTTTATCATCATTACTTAGGATAATAGCAGGAAGCCCCTCCCCCGTTACTAAGTGACGGGGGGGGGGGGGTGACAGGAGGGAGAGGTTCCCTCACACCTCACTATCTCACCTCACCAAGTTAATCTTCAAGATCGACTTCTGAGAATGTTTCTGCTAAATGATTTGTCTATATGAGAGAGCGAGAGAGCGAGAGCGAAGAGAGAGAGAGAGTGTGTGTGTGTGTGTGGTGGTGTGTGTGTTTGTGTGTGTGTGTGTGTGTGTGTGTGTTGTGTTGTGTGTTGTGTGTGTGTGCGTGCAAACTAGTATGCCGGACGCCTGGGGCTCGGCTCAACCCACTTTGCAGGGGGGAAAATAGTCTGGGGTATGGGACGGACACAGGACGAACGCGGTCGACCAATGCTTTAAGAAATATTACCATTTCAAGTGTGAAATATTTGGTGTGTTTCCCCCTAGAGTTTTTTGTGATCGAATATATTTTCTGAGACCCAAACCATTGTTTCTGTGCATAATACAGGGAACGGGGGCAAAGAAGCAGATGGAGTAANACAGCCAAGACAGACTAGCTCGATTTGCAACTGTGGCTAATGTTCTCAAATCATTCCCATTTTTCCCAGTTTGTTGAGAGGCGCGTCGAGGTGATCCACAAGTGGGGTAGCTTGTTGTTGGACGGGCGGCCCCTCCAGCCGGGGAAAGGGCCCTCTCGCCCCACAGCAGGAGAGGGGGCCCTCGCCCAGCAGCCAGGAGAGGGGGCCCTCGCCCAGCAGCCAGGAGAGGGGCCCTCGCCCAGCAGCCAGGAGAGGGGGCCCTCGCCCCGCAGCCAGGAGGGGCCCCACGCCGCACCTTGCAACGTTGGCATCCTATAATGGAGTCAGTTTAAGCGAGTGACAGCTGCGACTGGGTAGAAATGACCACTAACAGCTGAGCGGTGCCTTCCCCTAGTGGTTGTGATATACGAGAGGGGGGGTGTTCACTAGGAGGGTGAGTGCCACCGTGGCTGGGGGCAGGGGGGGGAGGGTGTGTTCACTACCAGGAACCAGGGGCAGAGTGCCTCAGTGTGTACCTGGGCGTTGAGGTCGTAACGAAGGCTTTAGTCATCACAACTTAGTGAAAGGTAACACACTATGATTTCACAATATCGTGAAATAGTGTGTGAAAAAATCTTTGGAACAGGAAATACTTTTAGGGCCACCTGACCAAATTAATCTGTTGACAGTTTGATGTCCGGAACTGTTGACAGTGGATTGACGGGTGGATGGATGCGACGACAGGATGCAGAGCTCCCACCTCGACCACCCCACACACACACAGACACACACAGGTCATAGATATAAACTAGCTAAACACAGATGCCGAAGAAATATAAGAAAATTCACTTTCGCAAACAGAGTGGTAGACGGTTGGAACAAGTTAGGGGAGGTGGTGGTGGAGGCCAAGACCGTCAGTAGTTTCAAAGCGTTATATGGCAAAGAGTGTTGGGAAGACGGGACACCACGAGCGTAGCTCTCATCCTGTAACTACACTTAGGTAATTACACTTAAGTAATTACACAAAACACACACACACACACACACACACGGAAGAGTAAGGTCAAGCAGCAGTAGCGACACTGCACAGCTCATACGGGCTCACCATAGCCCGTGCTACTTGAACTTCTTGTTCCAGGTAGCGAATCTTTAACAACAACAACAATCCCGGTACGCCCGGGGCACGATCCATGAAGTGTTTACCTTCCACTTACAACTATCCCCAATCATGGAGCCTTACTCTGCACTTACTAAACTGTTGACGAGCTGGGGAGCGCTGTGAGGGTCGTCCTCGACCCAAGGTTAGTATTATACAAGCCCTCGTAGTGCTTTCCACCTCAAACTGATTTTTAGTAAATTCAGCTTAAGCAGTCATAATTGAGGAAAGATGCACAGGTCCGTAAGCGGTAGGAAAAGAAAAGAGAGAGATGTGGGGGAATATTGAGGGAGAGGTGGGAGTGGGGAAGAGACCCGGACGCAGCCGGGTACCCTATTAGTAACATTATATATATATATATATATATATATAATATATATATATATATATATAATATATATAATATATAGTGTGGGTGTGTGTGTGTGTGGTGTGGTGTGTGTGTGTGTGTGTGTGTGTGTGGTGTGTGTGTGTGTGTGTGTGTGTATGGGTGTGTGTGTGTATGTGGAAGGGAGTACCACCTCTGGCTGGAAGAAGGGGTCCCTTAGCCTCGGAGGAAAGCACACACAACACATTAGAAGGGATGTTCAGGTCCCCTGCTATATATAGCAAACCCAAACACAACACTGCACACACAACTGTATCTCTGACCAACATATCAAAGCCTCCAAGTCTCCAATCAAGGTAACGTGTCTGACACTATAGTCTCTCGTGTGCTAATATAGTCAGGTCTTATAAGTACCTCAAACCTTCCTTAAGACACCAGCGACGCCCTCACACAGAAGAGGACTGTGCTTGTGAGCAGTTCTGAGCCCGTGTTCGTCGCAAGCACTGCTTTCCAAGCTCTCCAGCCTGCCCCGGTCGCTTGGTTTGCCATTCAGTGTAAAAACAAAAATAAAAATCGAAATCAGAACGTATACGAACCAGTCTACCTTCAGGGGCCAATGCATAGAAAATGGGAATATTTGCGAGGCGTTACTTTTCTCAATAGGTAGCATTTGTAATGGTGATTACGATACTGTCAAAAACATGGTATCTATTAGTTGAGAGGACGAGTTACTCTCCGTCGCCTTGTGGCGTTGTACAGGTGTGGGTAGGTGTAGGGTAGGTGTGGGGTAGGTGTGGGATAGGTGTAGGGTAGGTGTGGGATAGGTGTAGGGTAGGTGTGGGGTAGGTGTGGGGTAGGTGTGGGGTAGGTGTGGGGTAGGTGGGGGTAGGTGTGGGGTAGTGTGGGGGTAGGTGTGGGGTAGGTGTGGGGTAGGTGTGGGTAGGTGTGGGGTAGGGTGGGGTAGGTGTGGGGTAGGTGTGGGGTAGGTGTAGGGTAGGTGTGGGGTAGGTGTGGGGTAGGTGTGGGGTAGGTGTGGGGTAGGTGTGGGGTAGGTGTGGGGTAGATGTAGGGTAGATGTAGGGTAAGTGTGGGGTAGGTGTGGAGTAGGTGTGGGTAGGTGTGGGGTAGGTGTGGGGTAGGTGTGGGGTAGGTGTGGGGTAGGTGTGGGGTAGGTGTGGGGTAGGTGTGGGGTAGGTGTAGGGTAGGTGTGGGTAGGTGTAGGGTAGGTGTAGGGTAGGTGTAGGGTAGGTGTAGGGTAGGTGTAGGGTAGGTGTAGGACAGGTGTGGGACAGGTGTGGGACGGTGTGGGGTCGGCGCCAGCCCCGCCCACCCCACCTTAATGTTTATTATTATGATCAGTGTTATTACTTGGAGTGGGAACAACGTCTGCAAACGACCTCGGAGGGAGGCGGTCTTCTCGCTGAGCTTTTATCATTTCCTCTCTTTGTCTCCCCGCGTAGATTGGGTGCTAGTTCCCTCCGCTCTCTCCGTGTCATTTATACAAGTACCTGCTCCTCCACACTTTGTTAAATTACATCGCGGGAGACTTGAGAAATCCTGAACGCGTTAACCAAGATTCCAAAAGCAGCTGTTGAACAATGAAACACAATGATGGGGTACAGTTTTTTTTTGTTAGAGTGGAAGCAGGTGTAGATAGGAGGGTGGGTCTGCGTGTGTAGGGGGGGTGGGGGGGGAGGGAGGGAATATCCCGGCGGTCAGAAGGAATTGTGCTCTACAATGTCGCCATCTTCACCACTTACAGAAAATGAAGACTGCTCCGTCTGTGGAACTGACCCACTTGCGGGGGATAATCCAGGAGGCAACACTGATTACAAATATATGACGGTGACTACTAACCGATATGAGAGGACGTGTCGTTATTGCTCCACATTGTATCCAATACTTTAATAGCCAGCAAGACCAGAGGACTGCCAGCTCTAACACAGGGGGGGCCAGATTCACGAAGCAGTTACGCAAGTACTTACGAACCTGGGGCCAGATTCACGAAGTATTTACGCTAGTACTTACGAACGTGTGCATCTTTCCTCAATCGTTGACGGCTTTGGTTACATTTATTAACAGTTTACAAGCATGAAAACTTCCCAGCCAACTGTTGTTATTGTTATAAACATGCAGTCTCCTGGTGCTTCGGAGCTCATGAACTGTTTAATAATTGTAACTGAGAGCCGCCAAAAATGATGATTTGTTCTAGCTCTAGCACCCTAGCACAGCCCCAGTAGGTCGTGTACATCACCCTAGCACAGCCTCAGTAGTGTGAGGTCGTGTAGATCACCCTAGCACAGCTCCAGTAGGTCGTGTAGATCACCCTAGCACAGCTCCAGTAGGTCGTGTAGATCACCCTAGCACAGCTCCAGTAGGTCGTGTAGATCACCCTAGCACAGCTCCAGTAGGTCGTGTAGATCACCCTAGCACAGCCCCAGTAGGTCGTGTAGATCACCCTAGCACAGCTCCAGTAGGTCGTGTAGATCACCCTAGCACAGCTCCAGTAGGTCGTGTAGATCACCCTAGCACAGCTCCAGTAGGTCGTGTAGATCACCCTAACACAGCTCCAGTAGTGTGAGGCCGTGCAGATCACCCTAGCACAGCTCCAGTAGGTCGTGTAGATCACCCTAACACAGCTCCAGTAGGTCGTGTACATCACCCTAGCACAGCTCCAGTAGGTCGTGTACATCACCCTAACACAGCTCCAGTAGGTCGTGTACATCACCCTAGCACAGCTCCAGTAGGTCGTGTAGATCACCCTAACACAGCTCCAGTAGGTCGTGTAGATCACCCTAGCACAGCCCCAGTAGGTCGTGTAGATCACCCTAGCACAGCCCCAGTAGGTCGTGTACATCACCCTAGCACAGCCCCAGTAGGTCGTGTAGATCACCCTAGCACAGCCTCAGTAGTGAGAGGCCGTGTAGATCACCCTAACACAGCCCAGTCTCTTGCGAGACGGGCAGCAGGTAGCATGAGGCTTGTTTACTGGTCGAGCGGGTTGACAGAAACGACGGGCACCACCACTCCTCATTAGCCAGTTGGTTCATGGGAGTGGTTAATGTTTGTGTTTGTGTTCCTGCGCCCTGTGGATGGCTCAGCAACTCCCCGTAACGAGATTCTAGCTGACGTGCTAAGTAACTGCCAGAGTATAGCATGGCGGTCAATCTGCTTTTATGTATGCACGAGTTCCCGCGCATTTGTAAAGGGAGCTGCTGGGTGTTTTCCATGGCGGCCAGCAGGTTTGTTCTCGGCATCAAAATATGCCTCAAGGGTTTCCTTTATTTATGAAGATACTTCTGTTACGATTGCTGGTACCTTTCCCAGCTTCAAGAGTCATTTTCCCATCTCTATGTTCATACTACATGGTCCAGAGAACATTTTATTTGTTACGTGAAGGCAGCGAGTCGCAGAACTGAGAAATTAATGTCTTTAGTTTCAAAGTGGAGAAGCCTAGCGACAATTTCCCAAGATGGCGGTTGTAGGCACCGCTGCTAGTTGTGATTTTTGGCACCTAGAAAGGCGGAGGTGAAGAGGCCGAGACCAAAGTGAGAAGAGGAAACATGTTTACATTTGCTTCAAGTAACGAATTAACAGCACCTCAAAGTAACGTCATCAGTGAGAACTAACTTCGTAGCTCGTCACTGGTGGTAGAGGGTGACATTGTACCCAGAGAATTTGGTGGAGGGCGGAAAAACAGATCCAGCTCTGAGATTTTATTAGAAATCGTTGGGTATATATATATGGGAGACAGAAGCTTTGTGGAGTTCTACGGACGTTGTATCGCCACGAGCAGCAAGCTGGGTAACCCAGAAGAGGTTATTTCGACATTTGTCTCTGAACTTGGAAGTTGAGGAGCAGCAATGAACAAAATCCTTGGTCTGGAGCTAAGGGAGTGACATCAAACCCCAGTTGAACAGACTCCACCGTGTAGAGGACTTATGTTAAGGGTCACTTGACGCTTACTCAGCTCTACCACATTTCTCGAGGACAATCCCAACCCAGAAGGTTTGGTAATTCTGAGGTAAGGAGTGCAATGAAATTGTTGCGTGCAAGAGCAACCCTGACTTTGATTACCCAGTGAAAGACCACTAGCGAGGTAAGTAGCCTAGCAGTGAGGTAGCCTATTATGCCTGAGAGACATTTGTGCGAGCAATGAGAGGCTACGATTTGTTTCGCCGGTGACATTATCAGTTTTGAGTTGGGCAGTGCAGCAGCGCAAGTGAGCACAGACGGTTCCGGTAATTTGTAGTGGTAGTCCTCTGGGAGCAGCCACTGGCATCCAGCTACGAGTTTAGTGGTAATCTCCTGGAGAGAGAGAGAGAGACCCCAGTGACTTGGGTTCTCATCACGTAAGTCACTGGCATACCTGCAGTAATCGGGCAGGCAGTCTGGATTAAGCCAAGCCTGCAGTGAACGTCTGCGCCAGTGAGAGTGGCAGTGACAGACGCCAGTAGTGTGAGCATCAAGCGCCGTGCTGTGGAGCAACTTTTCCTGCCTGCCATTCCACGCTTCGGGACAAGAAGGCCGTGGCAGTCAGGCAGCTAAGGATATGTTTAGTCAAGTAAAATTTCCCTACCCGTTTCCCTTTGAATTAGTATTGTTCCAAGGAATAATTTAGGGATTGTGCATAATATATTATGGTGTTCGTTGACATCATTAGTTTTGCCTATGATAATTGTTGCATGATTTCACTGACTAGTGTATTGTTTTATTTGCATTTGATTTCTAAGTATTAGCCAAGTGAAGTGAGCCTCGTTATCTTTGATACAAGAGTTTTATTCCATTTCTCTTGTTACACTCACGTACAGCTTGTGAATAATGTAAGAATGTGAGAACAAAGGGCCAAAGGAAACCTAGTGAGCTCCGAACTGAATGGACATTTAAATTCAATTTTGAGAAGAGGCTACTAGCGTAATATTTTTTTTAATTGCATGACATTCTAAGAATTTTGTGTTTGTGTGTCCCTCCTTGCTCTGTTGTTGACCCTGCTGAGGCTGAGTTACAACTACTGTACACACTGGGACAAGTTAAGGGAGTAGCTAGGCTTCTGCACATTTCTCCAGACGCTGAGAGGCAGTGAGATGGTGTTTTGGAATAGTGTCTCTGGGAGGCAGCTTCTCACTCATACCGTCAACATTCTCGCTACTTTAATTTCATCTTCTACTATTATCCTCACCTTTTAGCGCCAATATACCCACCATAATCAGCAGAAGGAAGTAAATGCCAGCACTGTGGGGATACTCGCCACACCATTGTAATATAATGAAAATATTACTTACCTAACAAATTCACAAAGACCTGAAAGCTATAGCATCAAGCATTATGATAAATATCGTGAGGAGACATTTATAAATGGAACTAATAGAGCAAGAAATTGGCAATGAGAGGTTATAGTGGCCTGAATACACCTGGGACAGACGTATCTGGCAGCTTTATCGAAACCCAAATGTCCAATACACCATGTGTCAACTTTGTGAAAGTGTCCAATACACCATGTGTCAACTTTGTGAAAGTGTCCAATACACCATGTGTCAACTTTGTGAAAGTGTCGAATACACCATGTGTCAACTTTGTGAAAGTGTCGAATACACCATGTGTCAACTTTGTGAAAGTGTCCAACACACCATGTGTCAACTTTGTGAAGGAGAAAACATGCACTCCCTTGAACATTATATTGTAGAATGTCCCATATTGACTGACTTTCGCCCCCCTGGGCTGAGGTATGCTGAACTCTGTAAATACTATATGAGTGCTGGAACACAATGCTATACTGGACTTGTACTTAAGATTAACTATGTAATACATCAGTTGTACAATATCTGTGACGTAACTAGAACCTGAGCTTGTAAAAGCACTCTAATCACCTTCAGTGGTTAAGGGGTTAATAACACACTAGTTTCTATAACAGCTATCTTACACTGTCAGTAGGATTATATATATATATATATATATATATATATATATATATATATATATATATATATATATATATATATATATGCGAACAATCTTGAATGGTCCCCAAGCCAATATACAACTGAAAACTCCACACTCCAGAAGGATTCGAACCCAGACAGCCAGGAGCACTATGACGTATCTGGTTCCTTAACAGACACCAAGGACAGACTCCAAGTGCTGTCGAGTTGTTGGGGATATAGCCTCGGCTATCAATGACTTTTTTTACAGTCACGGTGGTCGAGTGGTTAAGGACCACTAGAGTGGTATACCAGATATCAGGTACGCCATGGTGCATAGTGCTCCTGGCTGTCTAGGTTCGAATCCTTCTGGGGTGTGGAGTTTTCAGTTATATTATATATATATATATATATATATATATATATATATATTATATATATATATATATATATATAATATATATATATATAGTGTGTATGTGGAACCTGGTCAGAATTGCACTTCATCTTTGTAAACACACATTAATGACACTATGTAAAAAGACACCTCGAACACTGTTCATGTAGGACAGACGTAAATCTATGTATTTATGTTTGTAGGTTAGATTAGCATTTTAAAAGTACTACAATCACTTTGTATTGTTAATTGTTCAATAAATCTCTCACCTTGTCCATAAAGGACAGAAGAAAATGCATACATGCTCGTTAGCACAGTAAATGTGTGGCCACGTCTGTGTAATAATATTAACAAAAAAAAGATACACATCTCACATTACCACTGAGATTTAACAACCCAGTAATAGTTGTACAACACACTGGATATAACCTTATGAAATAGGTCATTCCCAGATTAACCAATAAATGTGTGTGCGCACGCACGCGCACGTGTATTTCATAGTATGGTGATCTCTTATATTACTTGACAAATGATATTTCAAAGTCAATAGTTTGTTATTATTGTAAAGATAAAATTCCGTTCAATCGTTAACTGCAAGGACATCATTACACTTTAGTTGTTTTTTTTTTAAATAAAACTAGCAAACAATTTTTGTGCAATTTTGAAATAAAACTAGAAAAAAAATGTTTTAATAATTAGCAAATTGAAGCGCCTCTTTACCTGCGCATTGTGTGAAAATTTCATTAAAATTTAATGGAAACCAACGGAGTTGTTAATGTTAAGCTCCTAAATAATGCTTTGTGATTGAATGTTTCTGGCAGTAATGCGGCCACAATACAGTTAGCATCGACAATATATTCTAATGATACAATTAACTTTGTAAACATTTTCTAATGACTTTCATTCATTTAATCTGATTATAATTTCGTTTTCATACATAAATTGAACAAAATATTGGGCAACTTTTTAAAATATTCGTTAAATTATGTGGTTTCATCAGCAACTATTTGTTTTCGAGTTATCCAATCCTCTTCAAATAAAAATAAGAACGTGGCTAAAAAAAAAAAAAAAAAGGCTTTCTCGTGGTATCGAATTAAGCAAAAAATGACAATTATAAATGAAAATAGGACTTGGCCTTGAAATCAACATACGCCACAAACACACGCCCTTCCTCGTGAATAATACATTGTAGTTTGACGTCGAAATCGCCAACGGGCAAAATATAATGTATTATAAATTATAGCGACTCACAAACAGCTATGTTTTCTATCCCAGGGTCTGTTATCAACTTGTCCTCTTACAAAGAACGTCGCATTTCGCTCGTAGGCGTTTCATAATGCCCAAAAATCGTCGTACTAAAAAATGGAAGCGGCTGGCGAAAGTGGCTTACTGTCACGTTTTCTGTTTTGGGTCCTCTGGTAGGTTAGGAGAGACCACCTTAAATTGACCGTTTGCTTGACGTTGGGACACCTTAGGAGAACGGGCGGCTATAGCACAGGTTCTTAAATTATTCATTTTCATTACCACTTTTCCATATTGTGTCTTTATTAATGGGCTCTTAACACTCTGTATAGGGCCCTCTGTGGTATCCTCTGGTATTATAACCCGTACATTAGCTGGACTTACCCCCCCCCCTTCACCAATACCACAACCAACAACCGCTACACTACCATTCCAACCACCACCATCGCCATTGCCACAACCAACAACCGCTGCACCACCACAACCAACATCCACTAGTCAGCTTCGCATAACATTCTATCCAAAATTCTCTTAAAAAAAATTGAATTAGCCTCATCCCAAAATCTAATTAATAATGGCGGAATTCTGGTATAAACCCCACTAGTCCCGCTGGGGAACCCAACCCCAGCCTGCTGGCGGGTCGCTGGGGGACCCAACCCCAGCCTGCTGGTGAGTCGCTGGGGAACCCAACCCCAGCCTGCTGGCGGGTCGTTGGGGAACCCAACCCCAGCCTGCTGGCGGGTCGTGGGGAACCCAACCCCAGCCTGCTGGTGGGTCGCTGGGGAACCCAACCCAGCCTGCTGGCGGGTCGCTGGGGAACCCAACCCCAGCCTGCTGGTGGGTCGCTGGGGAACCCAACCCCAGCCTGCTGGTGGGTCGCTGGGGAACCCAACCCCAGCCTGCTGGCGGGTCGCTGGGGAACCCAACCCCAGCCTGCTGGCGGGTCGCTGGGGGACCCAACCCCAGCCTGCTGGCGGGTCGCTGGGGACCCAACCCCAGCCTGCTGGCGGGTCGCTGGGGACCCAACCCCAGCCTGCTGGCGGGTCGTTGGGAACCCAACCCCAGCCTGCTGGCGGGTCGCTGGGAACCCAACCCCAGCCTGCTGGCGGGTCGCTGGGGAACCCAACCCCTGGTGGGTCGCTAGGGGTTGGGGTCCCAGCACCGGGGGGGGGGAGAATATGAATGCAGGAGATAGCGAAGGCCGAGAAGAAAGCAGGTGGGTGGCCGAAGGAAAACAGGAGATAAGGTGGGCACGAGAGGTTATTTGGCTCGTGTACCGTCACTACAGGCTGGAGAGTGCTTGTGTACCGTCACTACAGGCTGGAGAGTGCTTGTGTACCGTCACTACAGGCTGGAGAGTGCTTGTGTACCGTCACTACAGGCTGGAGAGTGCTTGTGTACCGTCACTACAGGCTGGGGTGCTTGTGTACCGTCACTACAGGCTGGAGAGTGCTTGTGTACCGTACTACAGGCTGGAGAGTGCTTGTGTACCGTCACTACAGGCTGGAGAGTGCTTGTGTACCGTCACTACAGGCTGGGGTCTTGTGTACCGTCACTACAGGCTGGAGAGTGCTTGTGTACCGTCACTACAGGCTGGGAGCTTGTGTACCGTCACTACAGGCTGGAGAGTGCTTGTGTACCGTTACTACAGGCTGGAGAGTGCTTGTGTACCGTCACTACAGGCTGGAGAGTGCTTGTGTACCGTCACTACAGGCTGGAGAGTGCTTGTGTACCGTCACTACAGGCTGGAGAGTGCTTGTTACCGTCACTACAGGCTGGAGAGTCCTTGTGTACCGTCACTACAGGCTGGAGAGTCCTTGTGTACCGTCACTACAGGCTGGAGAGTCCTTGTGTACCGTCACTACAGGCTGGAGAGTGCTTGTGTACCGTCACTACAGGCTGGAGAGTGCTTGTGTACCGTCACTACAGGCTGGAGAGTGCTTGTGTACCGTCACTACAGGCTGGAGAGTGCTTGTGTACCGTCACTACAGGCTGGAGTGTGCTTGTGTACCGTCACTACAGGCTGGAGAGTGCTTGTGTACCGTCACTACAGGCTGGAGAGTGCTTGTGTACCGTCACTACAGGCTGGAGTGTGCTTGTGTACCGTCACTACAGGCTGGAGTGTGCTTGTGTACCGCCCTACAGGCTGGAGACAGCCACCCCCTACGTAGACGGCGCGCAAGAGGCTATGGGTTCAAACTATGACAACAAAGCTACCGAAAACACAGTAGAAAGTTCACCTTTTCAGAGTGGTAGACGGTTGGCACAAGTGAGAAGGTGGTGGTGGTGGCCAAACCGTCAATAGTTTCAAAGCGTCATGTGACAGTACTGGGAAGACGGGACACCACCAGGTAATTACTCATCCTGTAACTACACACTGGTAACTACAAGAGCCTATACTCACCATGTCAAGACACCACTGAGGGAGTTNATGGTGCCCAACCACTTGGATGGTCGGGGATTGAACGCTGACCTGCATGAGCGAGACCGTCGCTCTACCGTCCAGCTCAAGTGGTTGGGAACTGATGGAAAGAGTAAGGTTATACCATGTGAGAAAGGAATGGAACAAATCTCTGAAATTGACATTTGCTTGCCATCAAAGCCGGTTATGAGGTGTAGGTTGTGGGCACCGGCCGGGAACACCTCGACAACCGGTTCCACCATCAGTTTATTCCCCCCCCCACCCCACCCCCTCGCCCAACACGCCATTGTTATTGCCCTTGGCCAGTCGTAATTCCTTTAATCACAACAAAATGTAATTTCCATATTGCATTGTTTCATTACCCTCTGGTGACTGACAGTTTTGCTTTGGCGACTGTAGTGATGGGGATATATATATATATATATATATATATATATGTATGTTGGTGCATTGCTTCCATAGACCAGCACGGAAAAAAAATTAGTGTAGTGTGCTTGCACACGTATACACACGAGGCTGGACACATACACAGGCTTGTACACAGTACTCTTACTACACAGGCCTGTACACACACACACTACACAGGCTTGTACACACACACTCACTACACAGGCTTGTACACACACACTCACTACACAGGCTTGTACACACACACTCACTACACAGGCTTGTACACACTACTCTCACTACACAGGCTTGTACACAAAATATTGGAAAAATAAAAATAAATGGGTAGAACACCTGGAGAGAAATGATATAATATCAGACAGACAGTATGGTTTTCGATCTGGAAGATCCTGTGTATCGAATTTACTCAGTTTCTATGATCGAGCCACAGAGATATTACAGGAAAGAGATGGTTGGGTTGACTGCATCTATCTGGACCTAAAAAGGCTTTCGACAGAGTTCCACATAAAAGGTTGTTCTGGAAACTGGAAAATATTGGAGGGGTGACAGGTAAGCTGTCACTTGACATGGATGAAATTTTTCTGACTGATAGAAAAATGAGCGCAGTGATCAGAGGCAATATATCGGACTGGAGAAATGTCACAAGTGGAGTACCACACGGTTCAGTTCTTGCACCAGTAATGTTTATTGTCCACATAAATGATCTACCAGTTGGTATACAGAATTATATGAACATGTTTGCTGAAGATGCTAAGATAATAGGAAGGATAAGAAACTTAGATGATTGTCACGCCCTTTAAGATGACCTGGACAAAATAATGCAATGACAAAATAATATGGCACCTCTGCTCTTCGTGAAGAGCAGAGGTGCCATAGGCACAATCAGAGAACACTGTATAAACATCAGAGGTCCGCGGTTGTTCAACGTCCTCCCAAGAAGCATAAGAAATATTGCCGGAACAACCGTGGACATCTTCAAGAGGAAACTAGATTTATTCCTCCTAGGAGTGCCGAACCAACCGGGCTGTGGTGGGTATGTGGGCCTGCGGGCCGCTCCAAGCAACAGCCTAGTGGACCAAACTCTCACAAGTCAAGCCTGGCCTCGGGCCGGGCTTGGGGAGTAGAACAACTCCCAGAACCCCATCAACCAGGTATCAACCAGATATAAGTATATGGAGCACCACTTGGCAAATGGAATTTAATGTTAATAAATGCCATGTTATGGAATGTGGAATAGGAGAACATAGACTCCACACAACCTATATATTATGTGAGAAATCTTTAAAGAATTCTGATAAAGAAAGAGATCTAGGGGTGGTTCTAGATAGAAAACTATCACCTGAGGACCACAAAGAATATTGTGCGAGGAGCCTATGCTACGCTTTCTAACTTCAGAATTGCTTTTAAATACATGGATGGCAATATACTAAAGAAATTGTTCACGACTTTTGTTAGGCCTATGCTAGAATATACAGCGGTTGTGTGGTGCCCATATCTTAATTAAGAAGCACATCAACAAACTGGAAAAGGTGCAGACATGCTACTAAGTGGCTCCCAGAACTGAGGGCAAGAGCTACGAGGAGAGGTTAGAGGCATTAAATATGCCAAAACTAGAAGACAGAAGAAAAAGAGGTGATATGATCACTACATACAAAATAGTAACAGGAATTGATAAAATCGATAGGAAAGATTTCCCGAGACCTGGAACTTTAAGAACAAGAGGTCATAGATATAAACTAGCTAAACACAGATGCCGAAGAAATATAAGAAAATTCACTTTCGCAAACAGAGTGGTAGACGGTTGGAACAAGTTAGGGGAGAAGGTGGTGGAGGCCAAGACCGTCAGTAGTTTCAAAGCGTTATATGACAAAGAGTGCTGGGAAGACGGGACACCACGAACGTAGCTCTCATCCTGTAACTACACTTAGGTAATTACTACTCTCACTACACAGACTTATATACACTACCCTCACTACACAGACTTGTACACACTACCCTCACTACACAGACTTGTACACACTACTCTCCCTACACAGACTTGTACACACTACTCTCCCTACACAGGCTTGTACACACTACTCTCACTACACAGACTTGTACACACTACCCTCACTACACAGACTTGTACACACTACTCTCACTACACAGACTTGTACACACTACTCTCACTACACAGACTTGTACACACTACTCTCACTACACAGACTTGTACATACTACCCTCACTACACAGACTTGTACACACTACTCTCACTACACAGACTTGTACACACTACTCTCACTACACAGACTTGTACACACTACTCTCACTACACAGACTTATACACACTACTCTCACTACACAGACTTGTACACAGTACTCTCACTACACAGACTTGTACATACTACCCTCACTACACAGACTTGTACACACTACTCTCACTACACAGACTTGTACACACTACTCTCACTACACAGGCTTGTACACACTACCCTCACTACACAGACTTGTACACACTACTCTCTCGTGTCACCACACACACATACAACACCCTCCCACCACCCGCCTCACTAACACAACACTGGCCCACAAACTCACACGTACATAATGAAACACACATGGTGCCGGCTGGCTTATAACTACAAATATTTGATCGCACAAATGCTTCTCTTACTATTTTAACAATTCAATAACGTTCATTTAGTAACATTCATTTAACATTCGTGCCAAAAAACAAAGCTTAGTGTAAAATGTTATTTTTGCTTTCACTTTGATTTTCGAAAGCTTAAGCATGTGTGTGCTGTGTAAACGTGGCATTTACAGCTGAAGCTGTGTCCGGTCACGATATTAACAATGAGGAAAAACCCCACTAGAGCTGTGAGGTGGGCTCGAACTTACGACTAAGGCATTGCCAAGCCGTATTCACCATCCCTAGACCACCGCAGCCTCGTCAAAATAGTGGTAGGGGTTTAGGGGTTTGGGTTTAAGAGTTTAGAGGCTTAGCAATGCCGTGGTCGCAGGTTCGCGCCCACCCCACAGCCCTGGTGGATTTTCCCATTGATATCACATTAATGTGATTTGTGTGTTTATTAACACTAATAATGTGACCCAAACATCGTAGCAGGGTGGTGGCAGCAGGGTGTGTGTGGCAGCAGGGTGTAGTGGCAGCAGGGTGTAGTAGCAGCAGGGTGTAGTGGCAGCTGTACCTCTCGGTCACAATTACCAAGCTATGGCAATTACCAATCTATGGTTGGAGCCGGTGTTACCGTACAAATTGTTGGTGATTGTGAGGGGGAGTAGTGGTGGGTTAGTGGCGAAGCCACCCCCCCCCACACACACACCACACACACACACACACACACACACACAAACACACACACACACACACACACACACACAAACCACACACACACGCACGCGCGCGCGCACGCACGCACACTTGATAAAGACAGGCTATTTAACACAAGGGGCACACGCACTAGGGGACACAGGTGGAAACTGAGTGCCCAAATGAGCCACAGAGATATAGAAAAACTTTTTAGTGTCAGAGTGTTGACGAATGGAATGCATTAGGAAGTGATGTGGTGGAGGCTGACTCCATACACAGTTTCAAGGTAGATATGATAGAGCCCATAGGCTCAGGAAACTGTACACCTGTTGATTGACGGTTGAGAGACGGGACCAAAGAGCCAGAGCTCAACCCCCGCAAGCACAACTAGGTGAGTACACACACACACACACACACACACACACAAGGATTAAAGGCAAAAGAAGACGTAAAAGAGCTTGGAAAAAACGGAGTAGAGAAGAGAGGAGAAGCACAACATGTATACAAGAAAGAAGAATGATTACAGAGGAACTGTGACAGCAGCAGAGCAACAGTATGAGAATGATGCATCATCCAAGGCGCCAAGATCACTATAGCCTCATGAGGATGATGTTGGTAAATGAACAAGTGATCAGGAGACGCAAAAAGAGGCAGCAGCTACACAAAGAATGACAAGGAACTGTCTGAAGAACTCAATATAAGCTTACACTACAGCTTAAAAGCTTTTCTCATTAATAAAAGCTTCCAGGAAGTTTTCAAGATCGAGCCAGAACTGTCCTCAGATGTACAACTAACGGGACAGGTGATACCTGGTTGATACTGCTTGATGGGGTTCTGGGTTCTTCTACTCCCCAAGCCCGGCCCGAGGCCAGGCTTGACTTGTGAGAGTTTGGTCCACCAGGCTGTTGCTTGGAGCGGCCCGCAGGCCCACATACCCACCACAGCCCGGTTGGTCCGGCACTCCTTGGAGAATAAATCTAGTTTCCTCTTGAAGATGTCCACGGTTGTTCCGGCAATATTTCTTATGCTTGCTGGGAGGACGTTGAACAACCGCGGACCTCTGATGTTTATACAGTGTTCTCTGATTGTGCCATGCCACCCCTGCTCTTACTGGTTCTATTCTGCATTTTCTTCCATATCGTTCACTCTAGTACGTTGTGAACGTTGTAGGTGCTGCTAGAGGAAGTTATAGAAACAATTAGAGGAGTGGAGAAGATCTCAACAAGGTCAATTGAGGAGAGAAAGCACTAAGCCAGTATGGCTATAGCACTTGGAGGGAATGTCGCGATAAGGATCAGGGATAGGGCGGAGGGGAGGAATTGTGCCCAACCACTTTGACCATCGGAGGATTGAACGCCGACCTGCAAGAAGCGAGGCCTCCGCTGTCCCGACCCTTGTTTTGAGACAGGACAGATGACAAATCCTCAGTTCAGTTAAGAAAACAGTAACTTCGGCGCAGAAATAGTCCTTAGGCTATCGCCCATAGCGCATTACCAGCAAAACATTTATGGATCCCCAAGGACCCTTCCCTCCCTCCACCATCCCTCTCCCTTCCCCACAGCCCCCATCCCTCTTCCCCCTCCCTTCAAAACACCCCTCCCCCCTCCCTTCAAAACACCCCTTTCCCCATCTCATCAGTCCCCCCTCACATCAAACCGTTCAGGAGAGTCAAGCCTCGCATCCTAGTATTTACTCTGTGGTTCAAATATTGCGGAAACATTCGCCGCCGGATAACTTTTTATTTTTGGTTACAAATGGTAATGCCATTTCAGTTATATAAATGAAATGTGTTTGATATCGCCGAGCGAGAGGCCCACTTCAACTCTCCATTTGATTTGACGAATTCCAAAATCGTGTTGCTAGATTATTTCCCTATTATTAATAGGTGGGGTACCCGGCTGTGCCCGGGGATGGCCCAGGAATATCACTAACCTAACCTAACTTATTGCACTAAGTATGGCACATATACGTATTATAATATTATTATATTTGAGACCCAAATTCCGTTTTGAATGCACAACATGTACAAATTTATGAAATGCGTCTGTGGGGTCGACCACTGGATGGAATGGGCTTGAGTCGAGGACGATTTGTCCACTGTCACACTGTAAGCTCGGCTGTGACAGCGTGACCCTGGCTGTGACAGCGTGACCCTGGCTGTGACAGCGTGACCTTGGCTGTGACAGCGTGACCTTGGCGGCTGTCAACTAAGAGTGTTGGTGAGAGTAACGAGGCCAGAGATGAGGATGATCAGCTGAGGCTGAGAGCGCCAGCCTCCAAGTGGTCACCATGGCAACACCCCCCTTCGCTCTCCTTGTACTTCCTGTAAAATCCTCTACCACCAAATTCCATCCATTCGCCCATCTAGTCTCGAGTATAACACACACACACACAGCACACACACACAACACACACACACACACACACCACACACACACACACAACACACACACACACACACACACCACACACGGTAAATCGTGCCTCACAGGCCGAATAGAATTCTATGACCAAAGCAATACAAATTAGGCAAGAAAGAGAAGGTTTGGCAGACTGCATTTTCTTG
>WNGS01006636.1:8556173-8574475 GCA_020271785.1 Procambarus virginalis
GGCAACATCTACCACAGCTAGAGGGCAACATCTACCACAGCTAGAGGGCAACATCTACCACAGCTAGAGGGCAACATCTACCACAGCTCGAGGGCAACATCTACCACAGCTAGAGGGCAACATCTACCACAGCTCGAGGCAACATCTACCACAGCTCGAGGGCAACATCTACCACAGCTCGAGGGCAACATCTACCACAGCTAGAGGGCAACATCTACCACAGCTAGAGGGCAACATCTACCACAGCTAGAGGGCAACATCTACCACAGCTCGAGGGCAACATCTACCATAGCTCGAGGGCAACATCTACCACAGCAAGAGGGCAACATCTACCATAGCAGAGGGTAACATCTACCACAGCTAGAGGGCACATCTACCACAGCAAGAGGGCAACTCTACCACAGCAAGAGGGCAACATCTACCATAGCAAGAGGGCAACATCTACCACAGCAAGAGGGCAACATCTACCACAGCAAGAGGGCAACATCTACCACAGCAAGAGGGCAACATCTACCACAGCAAGAGGGCAACATCTACCACAGCAAGAGGGCAACATCTACCACAGCTCGAGGCAGATGGAACATCACCTTCCTGCAAAGTTGATAAACTTATTTCTGATCAACTTCAAGTCCAGATTCATCAAGTATTTCGAACGTCAGAAATGATTTAATTTCAACACAGATATGAGGCTGCTAGACGGGGCACCAGGACAAAGCACCCCTCACTCCACCATAGACGATCATAGGTAAGCACTGATAGGCGAGTACGCCACCACAACACCACGCCACTGCAGGCATGTACATATAGAAACACTCACGCGTACGTAAATGTACATACATAATGTATAAATATACACACGCTTACAGAGCAGTGGTGCAGCCAATGGCCTGGACATGGGGTCGTAATTGAGAGGAGTTGTTGGGGGCGGGATGAATGCACCCACCCGGGCGGGGGGAATGCACCCACCCGGGCGGGGGGAATGCACCCACCCGGGCGGGGGGAATGCACCCACCCGGGCGGGGGGAATGCACCCACCCGGGCGGGGGAATGCAACCACCCGGGCGGGGGGATGCACCCACCCGGGCGGGGGGAATGCACCCACCCGGGCGGGGGGAATGCACCCACCCGGGCGGGGGAATGCATCCACCCGGCGGGGGGAATGCACCCACCCGGGCGGGGGGAATGCACCCACCCGGGCGGGGGGAATGCATCCACCCGGCGGGATGTGAGCGGCCAGGTGGGCAGCGGCCGGGTGGGCAGCGGCCGGGTGGGCAGCGGCCTCACGATAAGCTGGGCGCTAGACCACGGCGGGGGACTCCCTACACCACACACAGGATACGACAGGTGGCCCCTTGCCTGCATGTAGGCTCAGGCAGCCGCCACTAGTAGCCGTAAATGTAAGGACTAAACTGTGCTATTAGCTGGTGTCAACAAGTCCCGTAGAGCCTAGTAGTGTGGGTCAGGGGTTTGTCTCTACTGGTTCACCTCTCTACTACACCGCCAACAGCCAGGGCCAAGATTCACCTAGAACCCAACCACCTATGAAACCTGTATATCTTTATGCAGACGAGGAGTCACAATAACGTGGTTGAAATATGTTGATCAAACCACACACTAGAAAGTGAAGGGACGACGACGTTTTGGTCCGTTCTGGGCCATTCTCACAATCGACTTGAGAATGGTCCAGGACGGACCGAAACGTCGTCGTCCCTTCACTTTCTAGTCTGTATATCTTTAATTATGCCGGCTTTCTATACACCTGGAGCCGGTCGGCCGAGCGGACAGCACGCTCGACTTGTGATCCTGTGGTCCCGGGTTCGATCCCGGGGCCGGCGAGAAACAATGGGCAGAGTTTCTTTCACCCTATGCCCCTGTAACCTAGCAGTAAAATAGGTACCTGGGTGTTAGTCAGCTGTCACGGGCTGCTTCCTGGGGGTGGAGGCCTGGTCGAGGACCGGGCCGCGGGGACACTAAAATCTCCGAAATCATCTCAAGATAACCTCAAGATAACCTACTGAACCGTTTACGAGCTTTGAAACTTCACACCCAAAGCTCAATACTGCAATGAACCAGCTCGAAGTGCTTCGGTATTCGTTAATGTAAACAGAGCCGCTATGATTAAGGAAAGAGAAAGATGTTTCGCAAATGTTTGATTATTGCTGGCAGTGTTGGGTAGGAATGTGAACACACGAACCTTGTGCTAGTGTATGGGGGTGACAAACGGCCCGGCAGCCAACGAGATTGAACATCAATGAAAAGTGTCCAAATGAACCTTACTCATCACATCATGGAACACACACAAGGAATTAAAGCAGGCAAGCGCGACGCACAGGGAACTGCATCGCGTAACAATCAAATAAAATCGCGTCCAAGCACAGTTAAAAGCTCTGTACTTAAATGGACTGTACCTCAGGGCACAGTCCTTGTACCATTGCCCTGTACCTCAGGGCACAGTCCTTGCACCATTGCCCTGTACCTCAGGGCACAGTCCTTGCACCATTGCCCTGTACCTCAGGGCACAGTCCTTGCACCATTGCCCTGTACCTCAGGGCACAGTCCTTGCACCATTGCCCTGTACCTCAGGGCACAGTCCTTGCACCATTGCCCTGTACCTCAGGGCACAGTCCTTGCACCATTGCCCTGTACCTCAGGGCACAGTCCTTGCACCATTGCCCTGTACCTCAGGGCACAGTCCTTGCACCATTGCCCTGTACCTCAGGGCACAGTCCTTGCACCATTGCTCTGTACCTCAGGGCACAGTCCTTGCACCATTGCCCTGTACCTCAGGGCACAGTCCTTGCACCATTGCCCTGTACCTCAGGGCACAGTCCTTGTACCATTGCCCTGTACCTCAGGGCACAGTCCTTGCACCATTGCCCTGTACCTCAGGGCACAGTCCTTGTACCATTGCTTTTCATTATTCTCATACGAGATAGACAAAAATATAAGTCACAGCTTCGTGTCATCCTTTGCAGACGACACAAATATCAGCATGGATATTACTTCAGTACAAGACAAAGAAGATTATTAAAGTTTCCAATTGGGCAGCAGAAAATAACATGATTTTAACAGTGATAAATTCCAGGTACCAAGGTATAGTACAAATGAAATTCCTAAACAAAATACAGGATACAAAACAATCAAATCTCCCCGTAGTAGGAAAGCAGCATGTAAAGGATTTGGGAATAATAATGTCTGACGACCTAACGTTTAGGGAGCATAAACAAGCAAATATTGCGTCAGCCTGAAAATGATCGGATGGATTTCGAGAAGCTTCAAGCCTAGGTATGAGTATTTCAAGTCACTTATACTGTCCCGCCTGGAGTACTGCTCGGTACTCACTTCCCCTTCGGAGCAGGAGAGGGTGTTGAGAGAGCAGAGAACATACACGGCATACATAGACACGATAGAGCATCTAAACTATTGCGATCGTCTCAAAGTTCTCAAAATATACTCGCTAGAAAGGAGACGAGAAAGGAACCAAATTATATATATATATATATATTATATATATATATATATATATATATATATATATATATATATACATGGAAAATACTGGATGGCCAGGTCCCTATTTTACACAGTCAAGGTAAGATAATACTAGAGTGAACGATATGGAAGGAAGTGCAGAACAACCAGTGAAGGTCCCATTTGCTACAGAGAACACTGAATGAACATCTGAGATCTTGGCTGGTCAATATCCTCCCAGCAAGTACAAGAAACAATGTAGGGACAAAATTGACAATCTAAAAGAAAAAGATGGATAGTTTTCTGCAAGTGACGGACCAAATGAGTTGGAGTGGATATGGGGGCCTGTGGGCCACTCCAAGCAACAGCCTGTTGGACCAAGCTCTCGCAAGTCAAGCCTGGCCCCGGGCCGGGCTTGGGAAATAGATAAACTCCCACAACCCCATCCAGGTACAAACTGATGAGTCTATGGGGCCGACTGGACGAGCATAGGTTCATAATCATTATCTTATGGGTATTTGTAGGATGCCCACCTTGCCCAGGACTACCTGTACTGTTGTAGGATGCCCACCTTGCCCAGGACTACCTGTACTGTTGTTGCAGGATGCCCACCTTGCCCAGGACTACATGTACTGTTGTTGTAGGATGCCCACCTTGCCCAGGACTACCTGTACTGTTGTAGGATGCCCACCTTGCCCAGGACTACCTGTACTGTTGTAGGATGCCCACCTTGCCCAGGACTACCTGTACTGTTGTTGCAGGATGCCCACCTTGCCCAGGACTACATGTACTGTTGTTGTAGGATGCCCACCTTGCCCAGGACTACCTGTACTGTTGTAGGATGCCCACCTTGCCCAGGACTACCTGTACTATTGTTGTAGGATGCCCACCTTGCCCAGGACTACCTGTACTATTGTTGTAGGATGCCCACCTTGCCCAGGACTACCTGTACTGTTGTTGTAGGATGCCCACCTTGCCCAGGACTACCTGTACTGTTGTTGTAGGTGCCCACCTTGCCCAGGACTACCTGTACTGTTGTTGTAGGATGCCCACCTTGCCCAGGACTACCTGTGCCGTTGAAGGAGGATGCCCACCTTGCCCAGGATGCGACACGCTCTCATCTACGCCAACACAGTGCAACAACACTAAGTTGTGTAGTCAATGTATTAAATTAGAGAATAAACTACAAATATAAACATTGGTTTTGAAAGAAGTGCAAACAGGAGGGCAGGAGTGAGGCGGGTAAACAGTTTGATTAAGACCACTAACACGGTATTTGTGTCGTGTGTGTGTGTGTGTGTGTGTGTGTGTGTGTGTGTGTGTGTGTGTGTGTGTGTGTGTGTGTTGTGTGTGTGGTGTGTGTGTGTGTTACATTTTTTGCAACATTACGGCTTTGGTTACATTTATAAACAGTTTACAAGCATGAAATCTTCCAATCAACTGTTGTTATTGTTATAAACAGCCTCCTGGTGCTTCGGAGCTCATTAACTGTTTAATAATTAAACAAAGCCGCCAAAGATTGAGAAAAGATGTAAAGGTTCGTAAATGCTTGCGTAACTAACTCACGGTGTCGGTAGAGGTGGTCGGCAGTCATTGGGTTCAGCCAAGATTCGCTGGTTCGGGAACATACCAGGTATGCTCCAGGTATGGGAAATACCAGGTATGCACCAGGTATGAGGAGTGAGCGCGCGCGCGCTCCTTCGATCACCAGAGCGTGTTTGAAAAAGAAGACAAGATCATAAATCCTAAATTTTCCTCTGTTCTTATATATATTTACTTTTCAGACTCGCCGTCATTGTCCTTCGCCAGCTTTATCCATCTCTTCTTCTTCCCGCTCTTGGACACCACAACAGGAGAAATGCGCACAATGGCTGCAAGAAGGCAGCAAAAAGACTGCAAGACGACGGCAAGAAGGCAGCAAAAAGGCAGCAAGCGAAGAAATCTCCAGAGTGTTCTGTCTTAAAATGAAATTGGACTTGGTAAGACGCTGGAGGGGAGTGTGTCTTTGTATTTACAGTTCGGCCACCTGTCTTGGCCGGCCAGGTGAGCGCTCATGCTCGCGCGCCCACACCCACACACACTCTTCAGCAGGCAATGCGAGGAAGGTAGAGGTGTAGGAAGAAAAGCGTGGGAAAAAGCACTAGAAAGAGTAGGAGGAGAAAGAAGCAATATATAAGGACACAAGACGAGTAACAACAACGAAAACAAAGCGACTGCGGCAGCCAAAAGTATAAGAGAATGTGGTGTGTGTGTGTGTGTGTGTGTGTGTGTGTGTGTGTGTGGTGGTGTGTGTGTGTGTGTGTGTGTGTGTGTGTGTGTGTGTGTAATTACCTCAGTGTAGTTACAGGATGAGAGCTACGCTCGTGGTGTCCCGTCTTCCCAGCACTCTTTGTCATATAACGCTTTGAAACTACTGACGGTCTTGGCCTCCACCACCTTCTCCCTAACTTGTTCCAACCGTCTACCACTCTGTTTGCGAAAATGAATTTTCTTATATTTCTTCGGCATCTGTGTTTAGCTAGTTTATATCTATGACCTCTTGTTCTTAAGTTCTAGGTCTCAGGAAATCTTCCCTATCGATTTTATCAATTCCTGTTACTATTTTGCATGTAGTGATCATATCACCTCTTTTTCTTCTGTCTTCAAGTTTTGGCATATTTAATGCCTCTAACCTCTCCTCGTAGCTCTTGCCCTCAGTTCTGGGAGCCACTTAGTAGCATGTCTTTGCACCTTTTCCAGTTTGTGGATGTGCTTCCTAATATATGGGCACCACACAACCGCTGCATATTCTAGCTTTGGCCTAACAAAAGTCGTGAACAATTTCTTTAGTATATTGCCATCCATGTATTTAAAGCCTTTCTGAAGTTAGAAAGCGTAGCATAGGCTCCTCGCACAATATTCTTTATGTGGTCTTCAGGTGATAGTTTTCTATCTAGAACCACCCCTAGATCTCTTTCTTTATCAGAATTCTTTAAAGATTTCTCACATAATATATAGGTTGTGTGGGGTCTATGTTCTCCTATTCCACATTCCATAACATGGCATTTATTAACATTAAATTCCATTTGCCAAGTGGTGCTCCATATACTTATTTTGTCCAGGTCTTCTTGAAGGGCATGACAATCATCTAAATTTCTTATCCTTCCTTTTATCTTAGCATCATCAGCAAACATGTTCATATAATTCTGTATCCAACTGGTAGATCTTGATCTTGTCGTGTACTCACCTAGTTGTGTTTGCGGGGGGTTGAGCTCTGGCTCTTTGGTCCCGCCTCTCAACCGTCAATCAACAGGTGTACAGATTCCCGAGCTATTGGCTCTATCATATCTACACTTGAAACTGTGTATGGAGTCAGCCTCCACCACATCACTTCCTAATGCATTCCATTGTCAACCACTCTGACACTAAAAAAGTTCTTTCTAATATCTCTGTGGCTCATTTGGGCACTCAGTTTCCACCTGTCCCCTAGTGCGTGTGCCCTTGTGTTAAATAGCCTGTCTTTATCTACCCTATCAATTCCCTTCAGAATCTTAAATGTGGTGATCATGTCCCCCTAACTCTTCTGTCTTCCAGCGAAGTGAGGTTTAATTCCCGTAGTCTCTCCTCGTAGATCATACCTCTCAGCTCGGGCACTAGTCTGGTGGTAAAACTTTGGTGTGTGTGTGTGTGTGTGTGTGTGTTGTGTGTGTGTGTGTGTGTGTGTGTGTGTGTGTGTGTGTGTGTGTGTGTGTGTGTGTGTGTTCGTATTAGAGTCCAGAGGCCTTGGTCTAGCCTCACCCAAACTGAGATGAGTGGTCTGGGGTCGGGGATAAACATAGGCTGGCCAGTATTAACACATACCGGGACCACATTCATCCTCCCCTCCACGCTTTTGTAGCAGCGACGGCCGGCTAACCCTGAACAATATTGTGGTGGGCAAAGCCTACACAATAGTTACGATATTCATATTTTAGCCGTAGCCCGATACAATACTTGAGTTAATACAGTACGTTCCCCCTCCCACAGCCCCGCCAACTGTGATACATGGATAGATATATGGATAGATGCGAGACAGACACCCGGGCCACGCTGGGTAAACTCCCCCCCCCCTCTCTGAAGGGATACTACGCGAGGCAGAAGCAGAGTAGATAGATGAATAAATTGATGGAGAGAAAGATGGATAGGTAGATAAATGACGGATGGAAAGAGGGTAGAAAATGGATGGATTGATGAATGGGCAAAGTGATAGATGGATATACAGAGGGGTAGATGGAGAGAGAAATGGATGGATAAATAGATATATGGATATACAAACGTTAATGGATAGGTGGATTAAGAGATTGATGCACAGATAGATGGAGAAATAGCTTGACACATGAATGGATAGATATATATGGATAGATGCGAGACGGAGAGACCCGGGCTACGCCGGTTAACCCCCCCCTCGGTATATAATATATTATAAACACACACGCACTCACTATTCATATATTTTTTTAAATTCGAGGATTATCTTATGCAGAAAAAAATAGCATTACAGACAAAATTATTTCAGTCACCGTCCAAAAAATTTGCATTCTTTCGCGAACAAAATATTAATATAATACATGGTTTTAAAAAATAATAATAATTCAGGTTGAAAATTTACGATAGAGAATTATGAAACGTCCCGCACCTTCACTCTTGTGTCGAGGGCGACCTTTGACATGTTGCTTGGGTCCCCCCTTCAGCTCTCTCTCTATCTCTCTCTCTCTCTCTCTCTCTCTCTCTCTCTCTCTCTCTCTCTCTCTCTAACACAACCGCTTGGGCTGGACGGTAGAGCGACGGTCTCGCTTCATGCAGGTTGGTGTTCAATCCCCGACCGTCCAAGTGGTTGGGGCACCATTCCTTCCCCCCGTCCCATCCCAAAATCCTTATCCTGACCTCTTCCCAGTTGTAATGGCTTGGCGCTCTCTTCTGATAGTTCCCTTCCCTTCACTCACTCGCTTGCTCTCTCTCACTCTCGACCGGCCCCTTCCTCTCACACCAGTTAGTCTCCCCTCACTCCTCCCCAGCACCTCCCCGCCTGCCCCACCTCACTACACTCCTCCACCTGCATATTTACTCATGTATTCATGTGGCATGAGTCACCCAACATCCTCCCCCTTTGTCCCTCACCCTCTCCCTCACCCCTACCCCTCACCCCTCCCCCTCACCCCTCACCTCTCGCCCCACGCTCAAAGACACACCAGCGCGCACGCACACACTCCTGCGACGTTTCCAGGAGGTTTAAAACAGCACCCTAGCTACACCCACATGTACGCCTCATGCCGGGAGAGGCACTACCAGAAGGAAGACTGATCGAAATATAAGCGAGAGGTAAAGGCACCATTAGAGGTGGTGGAAGTGGTGAATACTACAGGTCCTTGCCAGACCTCACCGTGGGTCATACAAGAGGCAGCTGTAGCATGGTGTGGACTTCTTGCTATCGTCTTCAACTCCTCACTGCACATGGAGGAACTTCCTGACTTCTGGAAAGTGGCAAATGACCTAAACAAGTGACAAAGGCAGAAATGAAGCACTGAACTACAGACTGACATCGCTAGCAACTATTCCAGCACTGAACTACAGACTGACATCGCTAGCAACTATTCCAGCACTGAACTACAGACTGACATCGCTAGCAACTATTCCTTCTAAGATATTAAAGAGTGATTAAGGCTTGTAGGACACTTAGAATACCTTTTGTTTCCAAGCATCAACATGGATTCAATCAAGGAAAAATCCTGCTTGACTAACTTGTGAGAGTTGTACAACAAGATGACAACACTCAAACGAGAGATAATTAAGGATCAGCAGACTTCACTTTCTAGGATTGCCAGAAACTTTCTACTCTCTTCCTTACAAGCGACTCCTTGACAGACTAGAAACTCAGGCTAATGTATCGGGAAGAGTAGTGAAGTGGCTGAAGGAGTACCTTTAAGGGAGAAGACAACAGACACAGTAAGAGGTGAACTATCAGACTGGTAGGGAGACAAGGAGTTCCTCAAGGGTCCTGGAAGGGGGACAAGGAGTTCCTCAAGGGTCCTGGAAGGGGGACAAGGAGTTCCTCAAGGGTCCTGGAAGGGGGACAAGGAGTCCCTTAAGGGTCCTGGAAGGGGACAAGGAGTCCCTCAAGCGTCCTGGAAGGGGACAAGGAGTCCCTCAAGGGTCCTGGAAGGGGGACAAGGAGTCCCTTAAGGGTCAGTNAATATATATATATATATATATATATATATATATATATTATAATATATTAATATATATATATATATATATATATTAGGGGTACCACCTCTGGTGCAATTGCAGGGACCCACATCCTCGAAGAAGAAAAAAAGAGCATTCAGAGAAGATCTTGTGGATTCTCACTGAATACTTTATTCTTTCTTCTCCTACCACCCCTATTATTTTTTGTATGTTTTGTTTATTTTATTGCAATGCTACAGTTTACAGAGAACACACACACCACACACAAATATATAACAATAAACAATCAGCGTTCGAAGACCTCGTCCAGCTCCTCGGAGGTGGGTGCGTACCCAGGATACAGCACGCATTTCCCCTCTGCACTGCGACACTGAGGCGCTGGAATAGGAAACTGGCTGCTCGTGGGTCTCTAGTTTTCCCAATGAGTTCCTCACCAACCTCCTTTAAAAACTTGAGTGCACATTTACCCCAGGCGCCCAGAGTCTCTGAGCCTATCGGCACGAACCTGTAACAACGTTCTAGGTCTCTGTACTTGTGGTTTCTGGGTCTCCCTGAAGGTGGCTGCCCCACCTCCCTCCGCTGAGCTGTAACGTAAATAGGTATCAGCCAATGTAGATGCACAGGTGTAATCCCATACGACCTGTTTACCTTCCCTCCATGGCTGCAGGGTGACTCCATCTGGGCGTTTTTGGCTGTTGTCAGGTCTGCACAACTGGGGTCCCTTTGTGCTGGACACCCAGCTGTAGCCAAACTTCTCTTGATGATGTCATTGACTGCTCGTGTCTGGCAATCTTTCCCTGTGTCTTACGACAGATGAGACCATGGCTGCCGTATTGGTCTGCCCGTGCCTGGCCGCAAATACACCGGTGCTCGGTGGAGATAGGGGCGGCAAGGCGCAGAGCAACACCAATACTTAGGGCCCGATGATCCAGGCGGGTGCCCAAGGCGGAATTAGGGACTGCCAACAGGAAGTCCCCAGCATGGGGGGCTTGCACAGCTAGGAGACGCGCTCTGTCCTTCTGAGAAGCTACGTCCAGCAATGCTTTGGCGATGTTCTCCACTATGGGGCTATCCCATTTGGCCTGTTTACCGTCGTTTGGACAGTTGGTCGGGTGTGTGAATTGGCGAGTGTGTCCCACGACCAGCTCCTTCCACAAATTTGGGATCACGAATCCCAATGGAGTTCCTTAGGTATTCTGGTAGTATTTCCTTCACTAATTCACTTGTAGCACTGGTCGAGGATAAGAATGCCGGCAATGCTAACTGTGTCGCCTTGCGAATACCTATACCCCCGAGTCTAACTGGGAGCGTTGCTTGGTCCCACTGGTCATCTTGCAGGGAGAGGTTTAACACTTTCATAGTTATTGTCTTTAGGAGTGAATCGTATTCCGTTAATTTTGGGCTGTCAAAAGAGGAGCACACCTGAGGAAATAGGTAAGTCTGGGCAAGGCCAGGCACCTTGTAAGAAGGTACAAACGCATCATGAGCATCCAAAGCCCCTATTCGCGCCTCCATCCTCCTCAGGTCTTTAAGCTTTTCTTCGAGGACTACCTCAATGGCGTTCGAGCCCAGAGGTGCCCCTAGCAGCACACTGTCGGTGGGAGCGATCACTTGGGCTCCTGGCAATAAGATTTGTACTGCATTTATGATTGTTGGTGGACGAGATGATTTCACACTTTGATGGATTTAGTGTAAGGCCTAACTCCTCTCCCTAGATTTCACTAGCTGAAGATCTCCTAGTAGGGATTCCTGTGTCCCTGCCAGGGTGCCATCGTCCAGGAACCAGATGTTGAATTCGCTGGACAACCTACTTGTGACCTCCTTAGCTGCCATGCAGAAAAGAAAAGGGGCAAGTGGGTCTCCCTGCTGGACACCTTCTGCGGAAACAACTTCATGTTCCCCAAACAACAGTGTCGATTCCCTACTGTACCCTGCTGAAACGAAAGGAAGTAGACAAGGAAAGCTGGTTCGAACTGCTTCCAGTACCACATCCCTTTTTACCTGGTTGAAGGCATTTTTAAGTCTAATTTAATTAATGCCTTATTTTCTGGGAGGTCCTTGATATAGGCTCGTGCTGCATGAGCTGCTGCTTCACAGCCATGGGGGACACCAAAACCTAGTTGATGGGGTCGAAGCATCGTTGCAGCGTCTATGCTGATTTTTCTGACAGCTGCCCTAGCAACAAGGCGCCGAAGTGTGTTGCCCACGGCAATGGGTCTGACTCCACCATCCTTCTTCTTAAGGGCACAAAGGGATGCTCCGAAGAAGAACGGTTTAATTGTGTCTGGGATCAACCCGGAGAGACAGTCGTTGACAAACTTCGTGATCTCTGACAGTAGTGTCTCGGCAACTTCGCCGAGAACTGGGTTTGTCATCTCCTTGAGGTGCTGAGGTCTTACTCCAGTGTATCCCCCTGCTGAGCCTGGTGGAAATGACATGATGGCTTTGTATACCTCTGATGCTTGGAGGAATAGAGGTCCCATGTCTGGGGCATTTATGTCCCGAGCAGTGGGTTCCCATGGTACTCTGGGAGGGTGCTTCTCTCTCAGTGAGTCGGCAGTTGCTGTATCTCTAGGGGCGATTGTTTCTTCACTGGTAAGTAACCTAATTGCCCCTACTGTGTTGCCCTCTTCAATTTTCTTGGTCACTTGTGTTCCAAGCTTGAAATTATCATTGGAACTCTTGGGTCTTCCACGACGGTTTTTGCGTTGAGGAGGGATGGGGATCAAGTTGTCAGCTCTGGGGAAATTATTTATTGCCCTAGTGACTGATGAGGCTAGTGACTTGCCTCCTCTTGCAGGTACGCCTAAGCAAATATGCCAAACAGGAGCAAATTATGCCATGCTTTGATGGTGGCTGCAGCATTAAGATTTTCAGACCGTTCATTCACTTTCCTTAGAAGGTCTGTATATTTCCCTGCTGCGAATGGGCGCGCAGCTTTATATATATATATATATATATATATATATATATAATGGACAATACTGGATGGCCAGGTCCCTATTTTACACAGTAAAGGTAAGATAATACTAGAGTGAACGATATGGAAGGAAGTGCAGAACAACCAGTGAAGGTCCCATTTGCTACAGAGAACACTGAATGAACATCTGAGATCTTGGCTGGTCAATATCCTCCCAGCAAGTACAAGAAACAAAGTAGGGACAAAATTGGCAATCTAAAAGAAAAAGATGGATAGTTTTCTGCAAGTGACGGACCAAATGAGTTGGAGTAGATATGGGGGCCTGTGGGCCACTCCAAGCAACAGCCTGTTGGACCAAGCTCTCGCAAGTCAAGCCTGGCCCCGGGCCGGGCTTGGGAAATAGATAAACTCCCACAACCCCATCCAGGTACAAACTGATGAGTCTATGGGGCCGACTGGACGAGCATAGGTTCATAATCATTATTTTATGGGTATTTGTAGGATGCCCACCTTGCCCAGAACTACCTGTACTGTTGTAGGATGCCACCTTGCCCAGGACTACCTGTACTGTTGTTGTAGGATGCCCACCTTGCCCAGGACTACCTGTACTGTTGTTGTAGGATGCCCACCTTGCCCAGGACTACCTGTACTGTTGTTGTAGGATGCCCACCTTGCCCAGGACTACCTGTACTGTTGTTGTAGGATGCCCACCTTGCCCAGGACTACCTGTACTGTTGTTGTAGGATGCCCACCTTGCCCAGGACTACCTGTACTGTTGTTGTAGGATGCCCACCTTGCCCAGGACTACCTGTACTGTTGTTGTAGGATGCCCACCCTGCCCAGGACTACCTGTGCCGTTGAAGGAGGATGCCCACCTTGCCCAGGATGCGACATGCTCTCATCTACGCCAACACAGTGCAACAACACTAAGTTGTGTAGTCAATGTATTAAATTAGAGAATAAACTACAAATATAAACATTGGTTTTGAAAGAAGTGCAAACAGGAGGGCAGGAGTGAGGCGGGTAAACAGTTTGATTAAGACCACTAACACGGTATTTGTGTCGTGTGTGTGTGTGTGTGTGTGTGTGTGTGTGTGTGTGTGTGTGTGTGTGTGTGTGTGTGTGTGTGTGTGTGTGTGTGTGAGACATTTTTTTTGCAACATTACGGCTTTGGTTACATTTATTAAACAGTTTACAAGCATGAAAACTTGCCAATCAACTGTTGTTATTGTTATAAACAGCCTCCTGGTGCTTCGGAGCTCATTAACTGTTTAATAATTGTAAACAAAGCCGCCAAAGATTGAGAAAAGATGTAAAGGTTCGTAAATGCTTGCGTAACTAACTCACGGTGTCTGGTAGAGCGGTCGGCAGTCATTGTGGTTCAGCCAAGATTCGCTGGTTCGGGAACATACCAGGTATGCTCCAGGTATGGGAGCATACCAGGTATGCACCAGGTATGAGGAGTGAGCGCGCGCGCGCTCCTTCGATCACCAGAGCGTGTTTGAAAAAGAAGACAAGATCATAAATCCCAAATTTTTCCTCTGTTCTTATATATATTTATTTTTCAGACTCGCCGTCATTGTCCTTCGCCAGCTTTATCCATCTCTTCTTCTTCCCGCTCTTGGACACCACAACAGGAGAACTGCGCACAATGGCTGCAAGAAGGCAGCAAAAAGACTGCAAGACGACGGCAAGAAGGCAGCAAAAAGGCAGCAAGCGAAGAAATCTCCAGAGTGGTTCTGTCTTAAAATGAAATTGGACTTGGTAAGACGCTGGAGGGGGAGTGTGTCTTTGTATTTACAGTTCGGCCACCTGTCTTGGCCGGCCAGGTGAGCGCTCATGCTCGCGCGCCCACACCCACACACACACTCTTCAACAGGCAATGCGAGGAAGGTAGAGGTGTAGGAAGAAAAGCGTGGAAAAAAACACTAGAAAGAGTAGGAGGAGAAAGAAGCAATATATAAGGACACAAGACGAGTAACAACAACGAAAACAAAGCGACTGCGGCAGCCAAAAGTAAAAGAGAATGTGTGTGTGTGTGTGTGTGTGTGTGTGGTGTGTGTGTGTGTGTGTGTTGTGTGTGTGTGTGTGTGTGTGTGTGTGTGTGTGTGTACTTACCTATTTGTACTTACCTATTTGTGCTTGCAGGATCGAGCATTGGCTCTTGGATCCCGCCTTTCCAGCCATATCTAACTCATGCGGCACATATAAATAGGATACGACAGCAGCGTACTCTACCATGGCAAAATTAGAACTTCATTCAGAATCCTAAGTGAGAAGGCTTTTAGGGCGCTTACACTGCCTACGTGAGACCTGTCTGAGAGTATGCCGCGCCAACATGGAGCCCCCACCTGAAATAACCATAAGGAAACTGGAGAGGTTCAGAGGTTTGCGACGAGGCTTGTCCCAGAGTTACGAGGGATATGAAGAGCGTCTGAAGGACTGAACCTTACCAGACCCTAGAGAAAAGAAGGGAGAGAGGAGATATGATAGGGACATATAAGATCTCAGGGGAATTGACATAAGTGGAAATAGATGAAATGTTACAACGTAATACTAACAGAACGAGGGACATGGGTGAAACTGGAAACTCAGATGGTCACAGAGATGTTAGGAAGTTTTCATTTAGCGTGAGAGTAGTGGACAAAATGGAATGCACTTGGGGACAGGTTGTGGAAGCAAATACTATTCATACTTTTAAGACTAGTATGATAGGGAAATGGGACAGGATTCATTGCTGTAAATACCGATGGCTGGAAAGGCGGGATCCAAGAGCTCAATGCTTGCTCGATCCTGCAAGCACAAATAGGGAGTACAAATAGGTGAGTCAACCACCACACACACACACACACACACACACACACACACACACACACACACACACAACACACACCACACACAAAACTACTAACTATACCTCCCTAACCACCCACCACTCATTATGTCCCTCCGGCACCGAACAGTGGCACCTCTAACAACCAGCCCCTCTCCTCCCCCCCTCACTCCATTCACCCACGTCCCCCCTCAATGCCCCACCCCCTCTCCTCACTCCATGACCCCCCTCACTCCATGCTCCTCATCCTCCCCCTCTCACTCCATGCCCTCTGAACCTTCTGATACAATCTCTCTCAGAAACCAATTGTCGAGAGTTACAATAAATCCAATCTTCTCCGAGGGCTTACATGGAAAGAAAGGCAAGGGGGAAGGGGTTTGCCCTAATAACCAGGAAGGATTGGCCCTAAACTGCTCGGGGCTGGCACTAACAACAACGGGGGGGGGGAGGAAGTAGACGGGATACGAGTGCCAGTAATCTACAACCCTCCACAAAATAACAGATGACCCAGAGAAGTTTATGACGCAGGAGATGGGAAGCGCCGCCGGCAGGTCCGAGTCTGTTATACAAACTGGAATGGAGCAGGACCATTACTCTCCGCTGACCAATAGGCGCCTCAGACGGGCACAGGGCATACTTTAAGACGACAGAAATAAGCATTAAGGTACTGCTGAAGGCTTATTGGCCAATACGAGACAGCCCGCTTTTACATCCACCCCAAACTCGTTCATATATCTGCTAACCTGCTACTAGATTGAAACAAAGTACTCAGATTACTTACTCTAATAAGAAAGCGAAGCCAAAAATTTCCTGAGCCATGGTATTAAGGGACTCGTTACAGAGCGTCGGGGGAGGGAGGAGGTGCTGAAACTGACCCAGGTTTCCTTGTGGGAGGGACTGACAGGAGGGAAGACAATTTGAGGTCAATCAGAGGTGTGAGTAATCACTGTGTGGTGACCTGGGAGGGGGTGGGGTGCTAGGTGGCAGGAAGCCGGCATACAGAAGGACCATAGTGACTACACCCACTAGCCCCGTCCCTTACATGCATTCAAGGTATTAGGGTGTTGTTAAGAGAACCGTTTGTTGTTTAAGATTCGGCTACTAGGAAGAAAAAGTTCCCAGTAGCACGGGCTATGTTATGGTGAGCCCGTAGTGGGCTTGCCTGGCACAGGAGCGGGGCTGTAACTTGTAAGAGAACCGTTCACAGTTGCCAGAGTAGCTCACAGTAGTCAACAGTAGCTCTGATTGTATGGGCAACTTGGGTGGCAGTTGGAGACGTTGCCAGTAACAGGGCGCCGCCAGTTCCTGACGCACAGGAGTAACCTAGCACAGGGCACACCGTCCTCGCAAATTCGTATAGTCAATATTGACTTATTAACTACGTGCATAGTAGGCATCCGTCAATCTCGGGGGTTATGGAGTACAGCCCTGGGCAGTAATTATGGAGGATCAGCTGTTGCCCATGCAACAGATCCACCCTCTCCACGCCACCGATGTGATCCAAGGGAAGGGCAGGCGCCGATACGCTTGGCACCAGTGTCGTCGCAGGAGTTGCCAGAATGTAGTTGTAAGCAGCTGCAAACTGCCTTAGGGACTCCGACTCCGGAATTTTCCTCGGGGTTGACTCCCGAAGTCTTTCACATGAGTGGGTTTAGCCACAAGACAGCAGAGGTTTGACTTCGGGGTTTTCCTTCCCCTCGATGGGCTGCACTTTCCAGGCTAACGAGTCCCATCTGCCCGAAATACGTGCATAGGTGATTAATACTAAACATAATAGTTTACCTTGAAAAGCTTCATAGAAAATCACCGACCTTACCTAAACCCTTGTTAGAAAGTTAAGATAAGCATCTTACTGCTTCGTAATTACAATTGTACTTAACCTATTATAGGGATAGGTTAAGTAACAATGTAATTACCAAGCAATAAGATGCTTATCTTAACATACTAACAAGGTTAGGTAGGTCGGTGTTTTCTATGAAGCTTTTCAAGGTAAACTGTTATGTTTAGTATGTCACCTATGCACGTATTTAATAAGTCAATATTGGACTATACGAATTTGCGAGGACGGGTTGCCAACTGTCAGCACTTCTTGGTCTACCCAGAGACCCCCCCTCCCCCCGCGTGTTCGACCCCCAACCGTCCTCGACTCAAGTCCTATTCCATCCAGCGGTCGACCCCACAGACGCATTCATACAATTTTAACATGCTATTCATTCAAACAGGATTTTTTTCAAATATAATTACATTCTAATAGCATATTGTGCTTATATATATAGGTTAGGTTAGGTGTTAGGTCTGTTGGCGATTATTGTATTTGTAGTACGTGGGTTGAAGCATTTACAGCGTTGTGGTTCGAACAAAAGTGGTCAGTGAAGCACTTGTTCCGGAAGTGTTCGGACGTCATCAGCTGTGAGTCGCGTGTAAAACCATTTTATTCATAAACAGCTGGGGTTCGGGGGGGATGGAATGGTCTTTGGGTCTTTGTTTGGAGGACGGGCTGCAGTTGTCACAGAAAAAATAGGGCCCGGATTCACCAAATTGACCGTTTCTTGACGTAGGGAAACCTTAGCAGGACGGACTGCTTCACGAAGCTCGCCACCTTGCCCTTGAACAAACAGTTAATATTGTACTCTGGCGAGCCACGGAAAACAGAAGCGCTCATGGGACACAGGACTAAGAATGTGGTAAAATATATCACACAGAGACCCATAAAGCCCGGTGAAGGAAGGTAAGAAATGGTAGCTCGTCAATATATCACTGTTAATATATATTAGGCGGCAGGATAGGCAGGGTCAGGGACCATACTGGTGTGGCGAGAGGGACCTCCCTTAGCTGAGAAGGTTGGTGTACCAGCCTTTTGTGAGCAGGGCG
>WNGS01006636.1:8574789-8587608 GCA_020271785.1 Procambarus virginalis
AGGAGGGACATATAAATCTCAGGGGAATTGACAAAGTGGAAATAGATGAAATGTTACAACGTAATAATAACAGAACGAGGGACATGGGTGGAAACTGGAAACTCAGATGGTCACAGAGATGTTAGGACGTTTTCATTTAGCGTGAGTGTAGTGGACAAAATGGAATGCACTTGGGGACAGGTTGTGGAAGCAAATACTATTCATACTTTTAAGACTAGTATGATAGGGAAATGGGACAGGAGTTCATTGCTGTAACAACCGAGATAGGTGTCACATCCACTCCCAGATCTCTTTCTCGAATCGTTACAGGTAGGCTGTTCCCCTTCATTGTGTACTGTCCCTTTGGTCTCCTATCACCTGATCCCATTTCCATAACTTTACATTTACTGGTGTTAAACTCCAGTAGCCATTTCCCTGACCATCTCTGCAACCTGTTTAAGTCCTCTTGGAGGATCCTACAATCCTCGTCTGTCACAACTCCTCATTAATTTGTGTGTATTAATTAATACTAATCTCATTAATTCTCATCTCATTTGTGTGTGTGTGTGTGTGTTGTGTGTGTGTGTGTGTGTGGTGTGTGTGTGTGTGTGTGTACTCACCTATTTGTACTCACCTATTTGTGCTTGCGGGGTTGAGCTTTGGCTCTTTGGTCCCGCCTCTCAACTACAAGTTCTCTTACAAGTTACGTGTTATATGTGTGTGTGTGTGTGTGTGTGTGTGTGTGTGTGTGTGTGTGTGTGTGTGTGTGTGTGTGTGTGTGTGAATGTGAGTGAGTGAGAGGGTGAGTGTAGGTGTGAGTGTACTCACCTAGTTGTGCTTGCGGGGGTTGAGCTTTGACTCTTTGGTCCCGCCTCTCAACCGTCAACTTACTGGTATACAGACTCAAGCTCTATCATATCTACATTTGAAACTGTGTATGGAGTCAGCCTCCACCACATCACTTCCTAGTGCATTCCATTTACTAACTACTCTAACACTGAAAAAGGTCTTCCTAATGTCTCTGTGGCTCATTTGGGTACTCAGCTTCCACCTGTGTCCCCTAGTTCGTGTACCACCCGCGTTAAATAATCCATCATTGTCTACCCTGTCAATTTCCCTGAAAATTTTGTATGTGGTGATCATGTCTCACTGAGCTCTTCTGTTTTCCAACGACGTGAGGTGCATTTCACGCAGCTTTTCCTCGTAACTCATGCCTCTTAGTTCTGGGACTAGCCTAGTGGCATACCTCTGAACTTTTTCCAGCTTCGCCTTTTGCTTGACAAGGTACGGGCTCCATGCTGGGGCCGCATACTCCAGGATTGGCCTTACATATGTGGTATACAAGGTTCTGAAAGATTCCTTACACAGGTTTCTGAAGGCAGCTCTGATGTTAGCCAGCCTCGCATACGCCGCCGATGTTATTCTTTTGATGTGGGCTTCAGGAGACAGGTTTGGCGTGATATCAACTCCTAGATCTTTCTCTGTCAGTTTCGTGAACTACTTTATCTCCCATTCGGTATCCCGTGTCTGGCCTTCTACTTCCTCCTTTCAATACCTTACATTTACTAGGGTTGAACTTTAGTAGCCATTTGTTCGACCATTCCTTCAGCTTGTCAAGGTCATTTTGTAGCCTCATACTATCTTCCTCTATCTTAATCCTCCTCATAATTTTTGCATCATCAGCAAACATTGAGAAGATCAAGTCTATTCCCTCTGGGAGATCATATATATATATATATATATATATATATATATATATATATATATATATATATATATATATATATATATATAACAGTATAGGTCCAAGAACTGATCCCTGTGGGACTCCACTGGTGACGTCCCGCCACTCCGAGGCCTCATCCCTCACGGTGACTCGCTGTCTTCTGTTGCTTAAGTATTCCCTTATCCAGTGGAGTACCTTCCCTTTCACTCCAGCCTGCATCTCCAGTTTGTGCACCAGTCTCTTATGTGGTACTGTGTCAAAGGCTTTCTGGCAATCCAAAAATATGCAGTCTGCCCAGCCCTCTCTTTCTTGCCTGGTCATAGAATTCAATTAATCTTGTGAGGCATGACTTGCCATCCCTGAATCCATGCTGCTGATGTGTTACCAAGTTCTTCCGCTCCAGATGTTCCACTAGCTTTTTTCGCACAACCTTCTCCATCAGCTTTCATGATATCCAAGTTAGGGACACTGGCCTGTAGTTCAGTGCCTCCTGTCTATCACCCTTCTTGAATATCGGGACTACATTCGCTGTCTTCCAAATTTTGGCAGTTCACCTGTTACCAGTGATTTGTTGTACACCATCCATTTTCTAATCTTTGTACAAGGACAGGTTGAATCGTGATTTACTGTGGGTTGTGTCAGCCAAGGTGAGGCGGGCGGCCACCACAGCCGCACCTCAGGCCGGCCAAACACGTAAACCTTTAATCCCGGTGGTGTAATCAACTGGGCTCTGTTGACCTCTGTAGCATTAACCACAACACACTCTCCACACCACCACGACACACTCCCCACACCACCACGACACCCACTTTACAACCACTTCTACCACAGCTAGAGAGCAACATCTACCACAGCTCGAGGGCAACATCTACCACAGCTCGAGGGCAACATCTACCACAGCTCGAGGGCAACATCTACCACAGCTCGAGGGCAACATCTACCACAGCTCGAGGGCAACATCTACCACAGCTCGAGGGCAACATCTACCACAGTTAGATGGCAACATCTACCACAGCTAGAGGGCAACATCTACCACAGCTAGATGGCAACATCTACCACAGCAAGAGGGCAACATCTACCACAGCTAGAGGGCAACATCTACCACAGCAAGAGGGCAACATCTACCACAGCAAGAGGGCAACATCTACCACAGCAAGAGGGCAACATCTACCACAGCTAGAGGGCAACATCTACCACAGCTCGAGGGCAACATCTACCACAGCCAGAGGGCAACATCTACCACAGCTCGAGGGCAACATCTACCACAGCTCGAGGGCAACATCTACCACAGCCAGAGGGCAACATCTACCACAGCTCGAGGGCAACATCTACCACAGCTAGAGGGCAACATCTACCACAGCTAGAGGGCAACATCTACCACAGCAAGAGGGCAACATCTACCACAGCTAGAGGGCAACATCTACCACAGCTAGAGGGCAACATCTACCACAGCAAGAGGGCAACATCTACCACAGCAAGAGGGCAACATCTACCACAGCTAGAGGGCAACATCTACCACAGCAAGAGGCAGATGGAACATCATCTTCCTGCAAAGTTGATAAACTTATTTTCTGATCAACTTCAAGTCCAGATTCATCAAGTATTTCGAACGTCAGAAATGATTTAATTTCAACACAGATATGAGGCTGCTAGACGGGGCACCAGGAGCTAAAGCACCCCTCACTCCACCATAGACGATCATAGGTAAGCACTGATAGGCGAGTACGCCACCACAACACCCACGCCACTGCAGGCATGTACATATAGAAACACTCACGCGTACGTAAATGTACATACATAATGTATAAATATACACACGCTTACAGAGCAGTGGGTGCAGCCAATGGCCTGGACATGGGGTCGTAATGAGAGGAGTTGTTGGGGGCGGGATGAATGCACCCACCCGGGGCGGGGGGAATGCACCCACCCGGGCGGGGGAATGCACCACCCACCCGGGCGGGGGGAATGCACCCACCCGGCGGGGGGAATGCACCCACCCGGGCGGGGGGAATGCACCCACCCGGGCGGGGGGAATGCACCCACCCGGTGGGGGGAATGCACCCACCCGGGCGGGTGTGCAGCGGCCGGGTGGGCAGCGCCCTCACGATAAGCTGGGCGCTAGACCACGGCGGGGGACTCCCTGCACCACAGACAGGGATACGACAGGTGGCCCCCTTGCCTGCATGTAGGCTCAGGCAGCCGCCACTAGTAGCCGTAAATGTAAGGACTAAACTGTGCTATTAGCTGGTGTCAACAAGTCCCGTAGAGCCTAGTAGTGTGGGTCAGGGGTTTGTCTCTACTGGTTCACCTCTCTACTACACCGCCAACAGCCAGGGCCAAGATTCACCTAGAACCCAACCACCTATGAAACCTGTATATCTTTATGCAGACGAGGAGTCACAATAACGTGGTTGAAATATGTTGATCAAACCACACACTAGAAAGTGAAGGGACGACGACGTTTTGGTCCGTTCTGGGCCATTCTCACAATCGACTTGAGAATGGTCCAGGACGGACCGAAACGTCGTCGTCCCTTCACTTCTAGTCTGTATATCTTTAATTATGCCGGCTTTCTATACACCTGGAGCCGGTCGGCCGAGCGGACATCACGCTCGACTTGTGATCCTGTGGTCCGGGTTCGATCCCGGGGGCCGGCGAGAAACAATGGGCAGAGTTTCTTTCACCCTATGCCCCTGTTACCTAGCAGTAAAATAGGTACCTGGGTGTTAGTCAGCTGTCACGGGCTGCTTCCTGGGGGTGGAGGCCTGGTCGAGGACCGGGCCGCGGGGACACTAAATCTCCAAAATCATCTCAAGATAACCTCAAGATAACCTACTGAACCGTTTACGAGCTTTGAAACTTCACACCCAAAGCTCAATACTGCAATGAACCAGCTCGAAGTGCTTCGGTATTCGTTAATGTAAACAGAGCCGCTATGATTAAGGAAAGAGAAAGATGTTTCGCAAATGTTTGATTATTGCTGGCAGTGTTGGGTAGGAATGTGAACACACGAACCCTTGTGCTAGTGTATGGGGGTGACAAACGGCCCGGGCAGCCAACGAGATTGAACATCAATGAAAAGTGTCCAAATGAACCTACTCATCACATCATGGAACACACACAAGGAATTAAAGCAGGCAAGCGCGACGCACAGGGCACTGCAACGCGTAACAATCAAATAAAATCGCGTCCAAGCACAGTTAAAAGCTCTGTACTTAAATGGACTGTACCTCAGGGCACAGTCCTTGTACCATTGCCCTGTACCTCAGGGCACAGTCCTTGCACCATTGCCCTGTACCTCAGGGCACAGTCCTTGCACCATTGCCCTGTACCTCAGGGCACAGTCCTTGCACCACTGCCCTGTACCTCAGGGCACAGTCCTTGCACCACTGCCCTGTACCTCAGGGCACAGTCCTTGCACCACTGCCCTGTACCTCAGGGCACAGTCCTTGTACCATTGCTTTTCGTTATTCTCATACGAGATAGACAAAATATAAGTCACAGCTTCGTGTCATCCTTTGCAGACGACACAAATATCAGCATGGATATTACTTCAGTACAAGACAAGAAGATTATTAAAGTTTCCAATTGGGCAGCAGAAAATAACATGATTTTAACAGTGATAAATTCCAGGTACCAAGGTATAGTACAAATGAAATTCCTAAACAAAATACAGGATACAAAACAATCAAATCTCCCCGTAGTAGGAAAGCAGCATGTAAAGATTTGGGAATAATAATGTCTGACGACCTAACGTTTAGGGAGCATAAACCAAGCAAATATTGCGTCAGCCTGAAAATGATCGGATGGATTTCGAGAACCTTCAAGCCTAGGTATGAGTATTTCAAGTCACTTATACTGTCCCGCCTGGAGTACTGCTCGGTACTCACTTCCCCCTTCGGAGCAGGAGAGGGTGTTGAGAGAGCAGAGAACATACACGGCATACATAGACACGATAGAGCATCTAAACTATTGCGATCGTCTCAAAGTTCTCAAAATATACTCGCTAGAAAGGAGACGAGAAAGGAACCAAATTATATATATATATATATACATGGAAAATACTGGATGGCCAGGTCCCTATTTTACACAGTAAAGGTAAGATAATATTAGAGTGAACGATATGGAAGGAAGTGCAGAACAACCAGTGAAGGTCCCATTTGCTACAGAGAACACTGAATGAACATCTGAGATCTTGGCTGGTCAATATCCTCCCAGCAAGTACAAGAAACAATGTAGGGACAAAATTGCAATCTAAAAGAAAAGATGGATAGTTTTCTGCAAGTGACGGACCAATGAGTTGGAGTGGATATGGGGGCCTGTGGGCCACTCCAAGCAACAGCCTGTTGGACCCAGCTCTCGCAAGTCAAGCCTGGCCCCGGGCCAGGCTTGGGAAATAGATAAACTCCCACAACCCCATCCAGTTACAAACTGATGAGTCTATGGGGCCGACTGGACGAGCATAGGTTCATAATCATTATCTTATGGGTATTTGTAGGATGCCCACCTTGCCCAGACTACCTGTACTGTTGTAGGATGCCCACCTTGCCCAGGACTACCTGTACTGTTGTAGGATGCCCACCTTGCCCAGGACTACCTGTACTGTTGTAGGATGCCCACCTTGCCCAGGACTACATGTACTGTTGTTGCAGGATGCCACCTTGCCCAGGACTACATGTACTGTTGTTGCAGGATGCCCACCTTGCCCAGGACTACATGTACTGTTGTTGCAGGATGCCCACCTTGCCCAGGACTACATGTACTGTTGTTGCAGGATGCCCACCTTGCCCAGGACTACATGTACTGTTGTAGGATGCCCACCTTGCCCAGGACTACATGTACTGTTGTTGTAGGATGCCACCTTGCCCAGGACTACCTGTACTGTTGTTGTAGGATGCCCACCTTGCCCAGGACTACTGTGCCGTTGAAGGAGGATGCCCACCTTGCCCAGGATGCGACACGCTCTCATCTACGCCAACACAGTGNAGACAAAACTATGTCTACTAACGTTGTTTTCTTCTGTACCAGTTTGTCCTCCCAGGGGACCCGAGAGGGTTGAGCACTGCACCTGTGACCTGTTGGCCACTAGCACATCGCTGCGACTCCTTTTCTCCTCCTCCTCCTCTTACTAACATCAAGAGGCTCGATTGTTGTAGATAATGTGCGTACAATCCCTTCCTTAGTCATCATTGTAAATCATACAATGATGACCGTCTGTCCTGCTCGGAGCTCGCTCTCTGCTTCTGTCTAACTGTTAATGAGCTGTACGGAGACCTCCAGGTGCAGGCGGGAGTCACTGCTACACTGCCACTGTCAAGCAACTCTTGGCTACGTGTCCTTAAGGATGGCAGAAATCTATCTATCGCGATGTCATATTAAATCGATATTTCCGTTTGACTGGTGCTTGTTCCTAGGGTAAACAGTCAAGGTTAGTGTGTCCGGCTGTTTAGTAGACTGTTTGCGTTGGCTGATTCAACTATTTTTGAAACATAAATAATAAAGAGACTTGTTATATTCCATTTTCATTTCCTCCGTGTTATAATTCTTGTATCCATTATTCTTTAATAGGGAATGGCAAAGATCGTGGGTTGCATTGCAAGTAAGGTCAAGGCGTTGCATTATGCAGTAGTTTCACTGTCGAGGGCTCGCCTGCCCTTACCTGCCTCACTCTCCTCCACCTGCCTCGCTCTCCTTATCTCCTCCACCTGCCTCACTGCCACACCCCTCCCTGGCTCACTACCACACCTGCACACACACACCTCCATGCCTCCAGCGACCCTGTACACCCTCCACTAGGTGTACAAGTGTGGCCAGCAGCGCCAGGTACCCCTATACTCTGTGGTGTTGGGGCGGAGGGGGAAGCCCCCGTGAACTATCCTGGTGGTATTGGGAACCGATACACCCGCTCTTTACATGGGTCAAGCCACAGCTCTTACCACCTCACACACAAGCCTCAATTAAGTGGTTTTGCTGTAGGATTGTTTGGTTCTATCCTCACCCCTCCCCCTCTGCCCCCTGGGGCAGCTGTTGCACGAGGAGGGTAGAAATAGCCAGGTTTCTCCATCCTTTTGCAATGTATATTATGTTGAATTTAGCTGTTTCACCCCCTTCCCCCCCCCCACCAGCAAGCTCCGACAGCCTCCCCCTCCCCCCTTCAGCCAGTCCCACCATCCCCCCCCCCAGCCAGCCCATCTTTAAGGGGGATGACTCAGTGTTCCTCCTCATCTATTTAATGTTTACACCCAGTACACCTAATTACACTCCCCCCCCCTCATGAGGTCTGTGTGAGTGTTACGTCCCTACAGTGTGTGTACCCTCCACACACTACACCCTACAGTGTGTACCCTCCTCACACTACACCCTACAGTGTGTACACCCTCCACACACTACACCCTACAGTGTGTGTACCCTCCACACACTACACCCTACAGTGTGTGTACCCTCCACACACTACACCCTACAGTGTGTGTACCCTCCACACACTACACCCTACAGTGTGTACACCCTCCACACACTACACCCTACAATGTGTACACCCTCCACACACTACACCCTACAGTGTGTACACCCTCCACACACTACACCCTACAGTGTGTACACCCTCCACACACTACACCCTACAGTGTGTGTACCCTCCACACACTACACCCTACAGTGTGTACACCCTCCACACACTACACCCTACAGTGTGTGTACCCTCCACACACTACACCCTACAGTGTGTACACCCTCCACACACTACACCCTACAGTGTGTACACCCTCCACACACTACACCCTACAGTGTGTACACCCTCCACACACTATACCCTACAGTGTGTGTACTGTCCTCACACTACACCCTACAGTGTGTACACCCTCCACACACTACACCCTACAGTGTGTGTACTGTCCTCACACTACACCCTACAGTGTGTACACCCTCCACACACTACACCCTACAGTGTGTACACCCTCCACACACTACACCCTACAGTGTGTACACCCTCCACACACTACACCCTACAGTGTGTACACCCTCCACACACTACACCCTACAGTGTGTACACCCTCCACACACTACACCCTACAGTGTGTGTACCCTCCACACACTACACCCTACAGTGTGTACACCCTACAGTGTGTACACCCTCCACACACTACACCCTACAGTGTGTGTACCCTCCACACACTACACCCTACAGTGTGTACACCCTCCACACACTACACCCTACAGTGTGTGTACCCTCCACACACTACACCCTACAGTGTGTACACCCTCCACACACTACACCCTACAGTGTGCGTACCCTCCTCACACTACACCCAATCATTATCAACCATAATAATGGTCCGTCCTGGACCAATATGAGAATGGTCCAGGACGGACCGAAACGTCGTCGTCTCTTCACCTTCTAGTGTGTGGTCTGGTCATATTTTCAGCCCCGTTATTGTGACACCGTCTGCAGCCTATGTAAGTGTTTGTACTCTACTATACGTACTCTCGTAGGTGTGTTGGCAGGGTCGGGCGTTGTCTCCCAAGCCCCGCCTTTCCAACTCCTGGTCTGTTACTCAAATGACTTGGACCGCGTGGTTCTCCTTGTTCCGGGGGTTGAAGTTGCTTATTGGCGAGCGTGCACACAGTGCTCTTGTAGTCCCTTAATGCTTCCTTGCAACACGTCTCTGGCTCGTTGTGTCCCCAAGGTAGGGTGTGTGTAATCACCTAGTTTATCATCTAGTTGTGCTTGCGGGGAGTGATCTCTGGCTCTTTGGGCCCGCCTCTCAACTGTCAATCATTCCCCCCTAGAAATCAGCCCGTAGCAGCTATCTAACTTCCAAGTAACAATTTATTTGTAGGTGAACAGGGAGCATCAGGGTGAAAGAAGCGTTGCCTATTTGTTTCCGCCATCGCCGGGGATCGATCCCCTGATCATAGGATTACGAATCCCGAGCGCTGACTATTCAGCCACAGGCCCCACAGGGTGTGTGTGTGTGTGTGTGTGTGTGTGTGTGTGTGTGTGTGTGTGTGTGTGTGTGTGTGTGTGTGTGTGTGTGTGTGTGTGTGTGTGTGTGTTTTTCGCATGCCTCTCCATGGCTTGATTTGGGAAGGGTCAGAGGTCAACCTGTCCTCTTAAAAAGAACGTCGCATTTGGCCGTTTGCTCGTATGGCCGAATTTGGACGTAATTTGAAAATGAAAAAAATATGAAAATAAATTTGGGATTTTTTTTTCAACAACAGTAAGTTAAGGGTCCTCTGATAGGTTAGGTGGGCAGGAAATTCTCTTAAAGTTTCAAAACGTTATGAAAAACGTTAATTTAAAGTGTCCTCTCAGAACCTCTTTAGTCCTCTCTCTCTCTTTAGTCTCCGTGGTGTAGTGGTAAGACACTCGCCTGGCGTTCCGCGAGCGCTATGTCATGGGTTCGTATCCTGGCCGGGGAGGATTTACTGGGCGCAAATCCTTAACTGTAGCCTCTGTTTAACTCAACAGTAAAATGTGTACTTGGATGAAAAAAACGATTCTTCGCGGCAGGGGATCGTATTCCAGGGACCTGCCCGAAACGCTACGCGTACTAGTGGCTGTACAAGAATGTAACAACTCTTGTATATATCTCCAAAAAAAAAAAATATCTCCATAACCTCTGCGCGTACGCCGGACGACTCAAATAGAAAACGGAACAGAACGTCACTTTTGTGAGTCGATTTCATTTCAAATTACGTCGAAATTTGGCCATATCACGCAAACGAGCCAAAAGTGGCGTTCTTTTTAAGAGGACGGGTTGCAGAGTTAGGGGGGGGGGGGGTTGGGAGGGGCAGCCACACTGCCCTGGTGGACTATCTCCACTTTACTCTCCATTTCCACCCACCACCACCACCACCACCATCACCACTACCACCACCATCACCACCACATACCACCACCACCACCTACGTGGGGAATTATCCCACTAACAATCCATCATAATTCCCAACAACATTTTTTTTTAACCCAACATCTGTGATAGGTGCTTGATGGGGTTGTGGGAGTTGTTCTACTCCCCCGGCTCGAGCCCAGGTCGCATTAAGGTGTGGGAAAAGGACCATTTGATACATATCTTGTGATCTTGGAGTTCTCTCCTTTTGGGGAAACAGTGTTGCCCTTGGCAGCATTATCATTACCTTGCACCAACGGAGGTTGAATTCAAGTAGCCACATACTGAGCCTGCATGTGTCCTCTCGGCGCAGGTGTTGAGGACTGCAGGTGTTCTCAACACCCATCCGCAGGTGAGAAAACACAGGATATACTCTCGTGGTACACCCAGCCAACACAAGGTCAATACACTACACCCAGCAGACATAAGCAAACATCGTGCTGGCAACAACAGTCAGCAGAAACAAGCCCATTATAAACTAATTACCCATTACACCTGAATCATTAAACAGCCCACCACGTCATAGTATAACTAATTTATGAAGCCATGCTTATTAATGTGAGCATCATTCAAGTAAAATATTGGCTAGATCGAACGCGGGACAATATTTTATCAGAGCTGTGTGTCCTCTCCTCTCACCCTCACGCACGGAAATACATACATTTAAATTATTAATTCAAATTATAAGTAATAATATAAATTATTTGTTTTAAATGGCCGGGGCATCCTTACCACACAATAACTTGGCACTAGACCTCTTTGTCACCCCCACGATGTAGTGGACCTGGCTGGTGGACCTGGCGGGTGGACCCGGCGGGGTGGACCTGGCGGGGTGGACCTGGCTGGGTGGACCTGGCTGGGTGGACCTGGCGGGTGGACCTGGCGGGGTGGACCTGGCGGGGTGGACCTGGCGGGTGGACCTGGCTGGTGGACCTGGCTGGTGGTCTCTTGCCAGGATCTATGGACTAAGCCCAGCATCCCAGCCTAAAGGTTCCTGGCACTCGGCCCGGGGCCAGATTTTTAACTTGCCTGATTCCAGCTCCGTCTTCCGAGGCTCCTCACTGTCTCTCTCCCTCGCTGTACCCGTGGTCCCGCCGGTCTCCTGGGACCCCCCACATGAGTCTTGCCGCAAAATTCCCAATGTTTTCTATCCTGTAAATTGATGCGGGGGGCCCCCGTGTTGTTTGGGCACAGGTCGGGTGGAGGGTCCCTGTGTTGTTTGGGTACAGACCCCTAGAGGGGGAGGGTCCCTGTGTTGTTTGGGTACAGACCCCTAGAGGTGGAGGGTCCCTGTGTTGTTTGGGCACAGGCCCCTAGAGGTGGAGGGTCCCTGTGTTGTTTGGGCACAGGCCCCTAGAGGGGGAGGGTCCCTGTGTTGTTTGGGTACAGACCCCTAGAGGGGAAGGGTCCCTGTGTTGTTTGGGTACAGACCCCTAGAGGTGGAGGGTCCCTGTGTTGTTTGGGCACAGGCCCCTAGAGGGGGAGGGGTCCCTGTGTTGTTTGGGCACAGGCCCCTAGAGGGGGAGGGTCCCTGTGTTGTTTGGGCACAGGCCCCTAGAGGTGGAGGGTCCCTGTGTTGTTTGGGCACAGGCCCTAGAGGGGAAGGGGCCACTGTGCTGCTTGGTCCCAGGGAACAATTACCACCTCCTTGGTCACACAATACCGTCCATGTCATCAGAGTCTCGTACATAGTGTACACAGAGCGTGGAGAGTCTGCTGTACCTGTCTGCAACATGTCTTGCAGACAGCTACTCGTGTACCTGTCTGCAACATGTCTTGCAGACAGCTACTCGTGTACCTGTCTGCAACACATCACCCGGTGAGGTTTTACAAGCACACACTTGCAACAAAACAAAGTTATGGAAATTTGTTAACGTATGTGATAGTCTAAATTAAATTTCATAAACAAGATTTACAAACGCTGCAAAAAATCAACTCATTAACTAACCAATCGTTAAATTGATATAGCCTCAGTTATGACGAAATAACTATTTAGGATATTGAATAACTCTTCTTTGTCCCTTAGGTGATAAACATGAGGTTTGGTGTGCGAGAGGAGATGAGAAAGTGTGGCGGGAGAGGGAGCTGTCAGCGACACTTCACACAGTGAGAGTGGTGTTATGCGCCAGTGTTCGTGTTCGGGGAGTTGACCAAAGAACTTCACTACATGAACAAATTTGTTCATTTGACCAAAGAACTTTATCTGATTGTAACCGAGTTAGTATA
>WNGS01006636.1:8595210-8605654 GCA_020271785.1 Procambarus virginalis
TCCGACTTCTAGCTGTCACTTCTCGCCTGTTGAAGCACTGATCGAAGGACAGCAGAAATGTTCTCGTTTGAAACCGCTGATGAATAATGTAGAACATTTCCACCACACTTGTTGACAGTAAAACTGACAGCAAGACAATATTTCGCATTGCCTTGCGACAGGTGTTACTGGGGCGTGTGACAGGGATTTATGGGTAACTGTCGACCAACAGTTTTCTGGTCGTTCTGGGATTCAGCAACACATCTGGATACTACAGAACAACGTGGAATGTTCGTAATGTATTGCATCCCTTATACCAGTGTCCCTACACCCACAAGTGATCGTACGCACTGTCATACAGGGAGACCCTACAACATTGACAAATGGAATGCATTAGGAAGCGATGTGGTGGAGGCTGACTCCATACACAGTTTCAAATGTAATATGATAGAGCCTATTAGGCTCAGGAAACTGTACACCTGTTGATTGACGGTTGAGAGGCGGGACCAAAGAGCCAGAGCTCAACCCCCGCAACCACAACTAGGTGAGTACAACACTTGTGCTTCTCTCGTACTATTCAGCAATTCACTGCAAAGTCGGTCCTCCTCCTGACAAGTGGTACTGGACATCCACTATTCATACAAGAAGAGTTACCTCAACCGTGCCAGTAAACAACAGTCATCAAGACCGCAGACTGTGTAGTTAACCCTTGCAAGACACGACCTCATAATGGTCCAGGACGGACCGAAACTACGTCGTTTCTCCATCTTCTAATGTGTGGTCTGGTCATCTTAACCGTTTCAATTTACGAAAGGTATTCGTGGAACGAGATGCAACCCGCAGCCTTCCCAGCCCTAAATTGGGAGCAGACAGCAGCAGCAGCAGCAGCAGCAAAAGACGTTTGCAATATCCTTGTGTGAAAGCATTCCTGATACACATCGTGAATAGACAGCTGTGAGACCTTCATGGTTATCTTGAGAGGTTATCTTCAGATGATTTCGGGGCTTTTTAGTGTCCCCGCTGCCCGGTCCTCGACCAGGCCTCCACCCCCAGGAAGCAGCCCGTGACAGCTGACGAACACCCAGGTACCTATTTTACTGCTAGGTAACAGGGACATAGGGTGAAAGAAACTCTGCCCATTGTTTCTCGCCGGCGCTTGGGATCGAACCCAGGACCACAGGATCACAAGTCCAGCGTGCTGTCCGCTCGGCCGACCGGCTCCCTGTGGTTATCATAGATGGCGTGTAAGTACACTTTATAATTCACAGAACTAATGACTGTGCATCATATATCAAGGTGAGAGACCACCATCCTAACCTGGCCCCAGACACAAACCCAAGCACCCCTCCTAGCCTAACCAGCTCATGTATAGAAAGCGTGGATCTGTGTGTGTGTGTGTGTGTGTGTGTGTGTGTGTGTGTGTGTGTGTGTGTGTGTGTGTGTGTGTGTGTGTGTGTGTGTGTGTGTCGTTACTCTTGACAGCACGTTGCGTTAAGGTACGTTGGTTACCAGAGCGTTTCACTTGAGGCAAGTTGTCATTATAGATGAATACTTGTTGAGCAGAGTTAAGGACGCAAGTGACCTGTACTCACCTATGTGTACTCGCCTATTTGTGCTTGCAGGATCGAGCATTGGCTCTTTGATCCCGCCTTTCCAGCCATCGGTTGTTTACAGCAATGACTCCTGTCCTATTTCCCTATCATACCTAATTTTAAAAGTATGAATAGAGTTTGCTTCCACAACCTGTTCCCCAAGTGCATTCCATTTTTCCACTACTCTCACGCTAAAAGAAAACTTCCTAACATCTCTGTGACTCATCTGAGTTTCCAGTTTCCACCCATGTCCCCTCGTTCTGTTATTATTACGTGTAAACATTTCATCTGTTTCCACTTTGTCAATTTCCCTGAGTATTTTATATGTTCCTATCATATCTCCTCTCTCCCTTCTTTATTGTCGTAAGGTTCAGTTCCCTCAGACGTTCTTCATATCCCATCCCTCGCAACTCTGCGACAAGCCTCGTCGCAAACCTCTGAACCTTCTCCAGTTTCCTTATGTGTTTCTTCAGGTGGGGGCTCCATGATGGCGCGGCATACTCTAAGACTGGTCTCACGTAGGCAGTGTAAAGCGCCCTAAAAGCCTCCTCACTTAGGTTTCTGAATGAAGTTCTAATTTTCGCCAGTGTAGAGTACGCCGCTGTCGTTATCCTATTTATGTGCGCCTCAGGTGTTACGTCCACTCCCAGGTCTCTTTCTCGAATCGTTACAGGTAGGCTGTTGCCCTTCATTGTGTACTGTCCCTTTGGTCGTCTATCACCTGATCCCATTTCCATAACTTTACATTTACTGGTGTTGAACTCCAGTAGCCATTTCCCTGACCATCTCTGCAACCAGTTTAAGTCCTCTTGGAGGATCCTACAATCCTCATCTGTCACAACTCTTCTCATTAATTTTGCGCCATCCGCAAACATTGACATGTATGATTCCACTCCTGTAAACATGTCATTTACGTAAATTAGAAAGAGGATTGGGCCCAGCACCGATCCTTGAGGTACTCCACTCGTTACTGTTCGCCAGTCCGACTTCTCGGCCCTTACCATTACCCTCTGGCTCCTTCCTGTTAGGTAGTTCCTCACCCATGCTAGGGCTTTTCCGCTTACTCCTGCCTGCCTCTCACGTTTGTAAAGCAGTCTCATGTGCGGTACTGTATCAAAGGCCTTTTGGCAGTCAAGAAATATGCAGTCTGCCCAGCCTTCTCTGTCCTGCCTTATCTCTGTTACTTTATCATAGAATTCTAAAAGATTTGTTAGGCATGATTTCCGTCTAGAACCCATGTTGATGCTTCTTTACAAACCCAATGCTCTCCAGGTGCTCAACAAGTCTTAGCCTAATTATTCTTTCAAGTATTTTGCAGGGGATGCTTGTCAGTGATACGGGTCTGTAGTTAAGTGCCTCCTCCCTATCACCTTTCTTGAAAATCGGTACGACATTTGCCTCCTTCCAGCAACTGGGCAATTCTCCCAACATAAGTGACTCATTAAAGATCATTGCCAGAGGCACGCTGAGATCCTGCGCTGCTTCTTTTAGTATCCACGGTGATACTTTGTCTGGTCCAACCGACGCTACAAGACTGTCGTCAGTGACGCTACAAGACTGCCCGTCAGTGACGCTACAAGACTGCCCGTCAGTGACGCTACAAGACTGCCCGTCAGTGACGCTACAAGACTGCCCGTCAGTGACGCTACAAGACTGCCCGTCAGTGACGCTACAAGACTGCCCGTCAGTGACGCTACAAGACTGCCCGTCAGTGACGCTACAAGACTGTCGCGTCCCCCGACACCCCTCGTGTGGAGAAGGCATCCTTCACACAGCCGCTACTCCTGTCAAAGCGGTCCAAGATGCATGACATCTGAAGCACTTGCAGCAAACCCAAACAACACAGTTTTTTTCATTAGAGTATTTCTCACGTGACTGCAGCTCAGAGGTTACAGTGGTGCCCTTGGGCGCTGTGGGAAGGGCACTGTGGGAAGCGCGCTGTGGGAAGGGCGCTGTGGGAAGGGCGCTGTAGGAAGGGCGCTGTGGGAAGCGCGCTGTGGGAAGGGCGCTGCGGGAAAGGACATCATCATCCCAAACCCGTTGCAACCAAGACTTTGATACCGGGCCTCACGAATGGGTGTGGCGGGTTACCTTAAGTGGGGGAGGAAGGTCTTGGTGATCTCAAAGGAAACAAGTCGCATCCTCAGACTTCAGTGTTACCTTTATCCCTTGGTTCAAGACTGAAGTATCAAGTTATCACTCGAGTCATTGAAGCAGCTGTCGTCTCGAACTACTTCGAAGCTATTTAATAGAGCAACACTAGACCTGCTCGGTAATATGGCCATTAACACAAACATACATCCTGAACACACATTTAAGATCAGCAATGACAAAGAAAATGAACAAAAAATTCTATTTTCCAAATAATCCAATATAAGTTTTGCCTTGGTGGGTTCCGCTGACAAGTCGTTATTACAGGTAAATAAATTAGCCTGATTTGCCTGGCTCTGAGGACGCGCCTCGACATCAAAGACGTCCATCATCAGTCGTCGATTGGGGAAAAGAAAAATATATGAATATTTGCTGAGCTGCAATTTCTTTATCATGGAGGAGGACTCACTCGCTGTCTGCCTGTCCCTGAGGATAGCGGGGAGGAGGGGGAGGGCAGAGGGGTAGGGGGCTCTGTTACGGTGGAGATCCGGGTCCCGGAGCTCTGTTACGGTGGAGAACCGGGTCCCAGGGCTCTGTTACGGTGGAGACCCGGGTCCCGGAGCTCTGTTACGGTGGAGACCCGGGTCCCGGGGCTCTGTTACGGTGGAGACCCGGGTCCGGAGCTCTGTTACGGTGGAGATCCGGGTCCTGGGGCTCTGTTACGGTGGAGAGCCGGGTCCCGGAGCTCTGTTACGGTGGAGATCCGGGTCCCGGGGCTCTGTTACGGTGGAGATCCGGGTCCTGGGGCTCTGTTACGGTGGAGATCCGGGTCCCGGAGCTCTGTTACGGTGGAGATCCGGGTCCCGGAGCTCTGTTACGGTGGAGATCCGGGTCCCGGAGCTCTGTTACGGTGGAGATCCGGGTCCCGGAGCTCGGTTACGGTGGAGATCCGGGTCCCGGAGCTCGGTTACGGTGGAGATCCGGGTCCCGGAGCTCGGTTACGGTGGAGATCCGGGTCCCGGAGCTCGGTTACGGTGGAGAGCCGGGTCCCGGGGCTCTGTTACGGTGGAGAGCCGGGTCGCGGAGCTCTGTTACGGTGGAGAGCCGGGTCCCGGGGCTCTGTTACGGTGGAGAGCCGGGTCGCGGAGCTCTGTTACGGTGGAGAGCCGGGTCGCGGAGCTCTGTTACGGTGGAGAGCCGGGTCCTAAGGCTCTATTTTCTTACACATAACATCAATTGAAATGTCAACATAGGTAAAGTTATAGAGGTCACTATAGTAAGGTAATTAGGAGAAGAATTTGCTAAGTCAGTGTGACTATATTGCATTTATAAGGGATAGGCGTACAGGGCGCTGGGATACGAGGACAGGGCGCTGGGATACAAGGACAGGGCGCTGGGATACAAGGACAGGGCGCTGGGATACGAGGGCAGGGCGCTGGGATACAAGGACAGGGCGCTGGGATACAAGGACAGGGCGCTGGGATACAAGGACAGGGCGCTGGGATACGAGGACAGGGCGCTGGGATACGAGGGCAGGGCGCTGGGATACGAGGGCAGGGCGCTGGGATACGAGGGCAGGGCGCTGGGATACGAGGACAGGGCGCTGGGATACGAGGACAGGGCGCTGGGATACGAGGGCAGGGCGCTGGGATACGAGGGCAGGGCGCTGGGATACGAGGGCAGGGGGCTGGGATACGAGGACAGGGCGCTGGGATACGAGGGCAGGGCGCTGGGATACGAGGGCAGGGCGCTGGGATACGAGGACCGGGCGCTGGGATACGAGGACCGGACGCTGGGATACGAGGACCGGACGCTGGGATACGAGGACCGGACGCTGGGATACGAGGACCGGACGCTGGGATACGAGGACCGGACGCTGGGATACGAGGACCGGACGCTGGGATACGAGGACCGGACGCTGGGATACGAGGACCGGACGCTGGGATACGAGGCTGAAATGAAGGGACGACGCAAAACACCTCGCCAAATTAAGCAGCGTCAAACACTAAAAAAAATAACTGTTGATCCGCAGGACAACCTCCTCAACCTCCCTGTAGAGGGCGGCGTCACGCGTGACTGAGGCTCTACACCAAAGCGTCCTAGTCTTCCAGCTCTATAACAACTACCTCTGGCCATAGAGCCTAATAAAGTAAATAACGGCTCTAAAGCCACGGGTACCAAGATCTGGCTCTTCTATAAGGGATATCTTGAGTCTAGAGTCCCACACACGAGAACTCTTGATCCTAGAGTCCCACACACGAGAACTCTTGATCCTAGAGTCCCCACACACGAGGACTCCTGATCCTAGAGTCCCACACGAGGGCTGGACTCTCCTGGCAACAAGCACGAGAGAGAGAGGGAGAGAACACCATCCTGAAAACTTTATAAATTCACGAGGCTGAAGTCAGCCATCGATACGACCGTGAAAGGCACTCTAAACTTCCATAATACATGGCGCTCACCCGTCACTGAGGGCAGCCCGGCCTCAACAACAAATGCCAAACTTCCTGATATTGAATGGAAAAAAAGGTTCACACACGACTCAACTGATGACGTTCGAACACTTCCGGAACAACTGCTTCGCTGACGACTTTTTGTTCGAACCACAACGCTGTAAATGCTTCACCCCCGTAACTGAAACACAAATAATCGCCAGCCTAACCCCCCCTAACTACACACTGAACTTTAAATATATATTAACTTACATGAGGACCTATTTTAAGACCCAATACGTTAATATTGATGAATGGGTCTTGGGAAGGGCCGCAGCTTTAACGATCCTGGCCTGAGGACGGTTGGTTGAGGGACGTATCGAGCGAGGCTCCGCCAACAACGGGGTTATCAAGGTTTTAGGTTGACTTCCGAGGTAAGTGGCTGAAGTGTTATGATATAATGTGGTCGAGGCGTGTGGATCCCACCATCCCTTCCTGCCTGACTGCTGCCTGCTGGCCCTCTCCAGAAGGGCAATTTTAGGGTGGAAGTGGTTGTATGGGGGGGGGGGGAGGTGTTGCAAGGGGGGGGGGGAGGTGTTGCAAGGGGGGGGGGGGTTTACCCAGCGCCCCGGCTTCCCCCTCCACTGTAAGGTGAGCAAGGAGGCTCCCATGCATCCCTTTGGTACTGAAGTCGGATATGAGAAGTGTGGCGCCCGCAGCTGTCTGGGGAGGAACGCTGTCGACTCTCAGGTGGTGAAGTGATCGAGGAGAAACACCAACTGTGTAGTTAGGAGAGGCAAACTACTCACATGACAAGGTCGAACAGTCATATGCCTAGTGAGCGTGTAGTGAACAACCTGCACATTGTCAAGAACTACAACAGCCAATGAAGAGACAGCCAATGAAAAGACAGCCAATGAAAAGACAGCCAATGAAAAGACAGCCAATGAAAAGACAGCCAATGAAAAGACAGCCATGAAAAGACAGCCAATGAAAAGACAGCCAACGAAAAGACAGCCAATGAAATGACAGCCAATGATTTATTAGTTGAGTGCATTTTTTTTATTAATTCCTTAGGTACATCTGCATTAGTGCAGCTACCCTAGACTATATGAAGTGGAGTACAGTGTGTCAAAAAAGCTAACTACGTGATGCTAGAAAATCCCCATCACACAGGATGGTAGTCATACAGAGACATGTGATAGGCAGCCTGCACTGGCAGACTCCGGATGCATTTTGAGGATATCATCAACACAAGTGTGCAGTACGACTCGTTAATATGTAACTCTTGGGACATTCGTTATCGAGTTTCAGTATCCATTACTAATAAAATACAGTACTGAGTTTGGCTAACTTAAGAATTATCAAGTAAAACTTCTTGAACAATGGAAGTGAAAAAAAATATATAACTGATTTGGATTTCTTATTCTTGGGGACAGGAAGCCAGTAAGGGTCATCAAGACCGCCTTTGGCCAAGAATGAAAGCTGTAACACGTGACTTCCGGGTACCTATTTACCGTCAGATGAGCAGTTGCATTAGGTGAAAGGAAAGGGTGCTCAAACGTCTTCGTCGTGCTTGGGAATCAAACCCGGGACATTTAGTATGAAACCCGACGGCGCTAATTACTGCGCAAAGTGCACTAAAAAGGATATGTCAGCGACTCGACTCAATATTAAGACTGACGGAGAGAAAGTTTGTCATGGGCCACTGATTATGATATGTCAGGCTGCCTAATGTGTGTGTGTGTGTGTGTGTGTGTGTGTGTGTGTGTGTGTGTGTGTGTGTGTGTGTGTGTGTGGTGTGTGTGTGTGTGTGTGTGTGGTGGGGGGGGGTGGAGGGGGTGGGAGAGAACCAAACATCTATAATAATAATAATATGCAAGGCCCTTTAAGTGTAAGATTGAAGGTGGAGCAACAGCTGTCTATTCCTGTGACGTGGACTCGCTCTCACCCGGTATTTGGACCAATGCACTCTACCTCCAGGCTAGTTCCCTGATCTATTGGACGAGACGTTAATAAACCCAATCAGCTGAGGAATCTTACACAGGTGGAGACGAGTCAAAGCCTCCACGAGGACGAGGGCAGCCCAGTCCTTAGAAACATGACCTCATGCGTTAAAAAGCATCGCAAGAAGCCACTGACATCTACATGTTACAGGCTTTACGAGAGGAAAGTTTAAGACACCTGTTAACTACGTCTCCTTCCCTCCTACGTGCTAATGGATTTTGTTCGAAAGCTCTAAATTAATGTTGACACAGCCTCCAAAGCGTGACACTGATATAACTCGCTATCCAGGGATGGGAGGCATCGCATACTTCCGGCTTACCATGTGGTTAGTTAGTGATTATTAATTGTTGTTAAATATAAATTTGGAGCTATCCTTAATGAAGATTTCCCAGAGTAAGGGATCAGTTGATTTTTGACGAGTGTGTAACTCTTAAATTACAAACACCGACAAATATAAATTCTCGGCTGATATCGTAGTTGATTTAACGTTACCCGATAACGTAGCCGGTCGGCCGAGCGGACAGCACGCTGGACTTGTGATCCTGTGGTCCTGGGTTCGATCTCAGGCGCCGGCGAGAAACAATGGGCAAAGTTCTTTCACCCTATGCTCCTGTTACCTAGCAGTAAAATAGGTACCTGGGTGTTAGTCAGCTGTCATGGGCTGCTTCCTGGGGGTGGAGGCCTGGTCGAGGACCGGGCCGCGGGGACACTAAAGCCCCGAAATCATCTCAAGATAACCTCAAGATAGATACCCGAGTATATTGTGCCCACTGGGAGACAGAGAGAAGCGGGCATGGGAGACGGATACCTCCTCTTGTATACCTATAAAATGGAATGTTTGTCCACAGGAGGCGGCGGCCGGGCGCTTGGTTTCAACCTCACCCAACTTCCACACATGCAACATGTGGGTTTGAGTGTCACAGGCGAATTGGGGTCGGCTCACGTCATGCTTAAGAAATATTGGCATGTTAAATGACAATCCCACCCCCCTGCAATTTTCATGGTCTGAAATACAATTATGAGTTGTGAAAACCCTAAGAATACTGATGCTTATGCACGCTATAAGCATCAGCAGTCTATATGGTTTACCACACGGAGTGAAAATGGGAGGAGGAAGAGAGAGATGAGGAGAGAGAGGAGGAGAGGGAAGAGGTGGGAAGGAGAGGTAGAGAGAGGGGTGGGGGGAGACCCAGCCACAGCCAGACACTTGATAAATTTGACAGAAACGGGAAACGAGGCCCATGCATAGCTCCAAGGACCATACTCAGGAGATGCCACAGGTGGCGACTGTTAACAAAGACAAGTCCCAAGACTGCGGAGGTCTCCAGTGCGCGAGTAATGAACCACGAACTGGTGGCCGAGGAAAAACCACTCCACAACTTCTCAAGCAAATATGACAAAATCATTCAGAATTTTGAGTAAAGTTGGACCAGATATTGATTTGAAGGAGCGGGTGCACGACTATTCCTCTCTTGCCGTCAGCACGTTCCTTGAATGCCAATCGGGCTTTACAGGGGATCCAACAGTCCATATTTGTACGTTCGACCAATTAGTTGCTATAAGTACTATATTTTGAGAGGATGGGCTGAATTATATCAATATACAAACTTTGATCAGAGGGTCTGTACAAGCTGTTAGTACTGCTCTGGCTACTATAACTTGAACTTTTGAGTACAGTACTTAATGTTGTTTGCCTGTCCTTGCAGGTAGGAGCGTGTTCCTGGTTATGTTACCATTGCTAGGACCCAGGTAAGTCCCGTGTTGCAGTGGTTGAAACACTCCCTCTACAGCCTCTCTTTATGCTCTTTACGCCCACTCTACAGTCTGACAACCTCCTTACAACCTCTCGACAACCTCCCTACAACCTCTCGACAACCTCCCTACACTCACCCTCCCTACAACCTCTCCAATCACAACCTCCTCAGACAACCTCCCTACAACCTCTCGACAACCTCCCTACAACCTTCGACCTCTACAACCCCGACAACCAAACTTCGAATCCTACCTCTACCAATTCTAGATGAAAAATTAACTACTGTAGAATAGAGTTGGAAACCGAAAACGAGAATTTATTTATTTCATTTATTTATTTATTTATATAAAAGTAGGTACATTGGGGGTTAACAGAGAACATAGAAATTAAGTTGATTTTACATTCTTGTAAGCCTCTAATAAATTAGCCTAAGGCCTAAGCCTAAAAGCTTAAAATTAGCATTCTTGTAAAGCCTAAAATTAGTCTCTTGGGTGTAAGAAAGTACTTCTTCGGGTTACTAGTAAACTTGTGGACAAGTTTACCTTGTAAACTAGATTACAGGTGTATTCTAGTGTTACACATACAATCGA
>WNGS01006636.1:8712400-8727192 GCA_020271785.1 Procambarus virginalis
GTGTGTGTGTGTGTGTGTGTGTGTGTGTACTCACCTATTTGTGCTTGCGGGGGTTGGAGCTTGGCTCTTTGGTCCCCGCCTCTCAACTGTCAATCACCGGTGTACAGATTCCCTGGTGTGTGTGTGTGTGGGTGTGTGTGTGTGTGGGTGTGTGTGTGTGTGTGTGTGTGTGTGTGTGTGTGTTGTGTGTGTGTGTGTGTGTGTGTGTGTGTGTGTGTGTGTGTGTGTGTGTGTGTGGTGTGTGTGTAGATGTAGGTGATTATCGTCTCCCAAATTGCTGGTTGTAGGAATAGAAAGTGGTTCCAGGTACCTCAATATAATGATAAAAGTTGGTGGCACAGGAGTGGCAAAGTCTACAGCAGGAGGTTGGGGCTCAGGCCGAGGAGCAGAGGACGAGGGAGCAGGAGTTAAATCGCGCCTGCGGCAACGGGATCCGGAACGTTGCCTTTGGTTATGTCCTGGAGGAGGCGGAGGTAAGCGGGCAAGGCCTTCGATACACGAGTAAATCTCTCCAGTTCTTCGGGCTTGACTTCTCTGCCTTCTGCTTCAGCCGTCGCTCTCTGGATCTTCTCCGTTATGGACAGGAACGACACGATAATTTCCTCAACTGTTTTAAAGTCGACGGAATTGTTTGCAGGATCCCGAGCTCTTGTCATCTTCTGCAATAAGCCAGTGATCTCCGGGAGGAGGTCGATGGCGGAGCTGACGATCCTCTCGTAGGGTCCCACCTCCACTGTGTTGGGTTGCGGCTCCCGGACCTCCACCACCCCGTAGGTCTGTGGGGCACCCAGCGCTGTGCCGCAGCCCAGCAATACACTGGCGACCACAATCTGAGACAGGACAGGAAATATTATCAGTGAACTCAATATGTGTTGGCTTCTGAAGCCTCCAGATTCAACTGCACTATCTGAAAAATAGGATGAAAAAATGGAAGATAAAATTGTGAGCTCATAAAATTAGGGAGCCGGTCGGCCGAGCGGACAGCACGCTGGACAATTGTGATCCTGTGTGCCCGGGTTCGATCCCGGGCGCCAGCGAGAAACAATGGGCAGAGTTTCTTCTTTCACCTTATGCCCCCTGTTACATAGCAGTAAAATAGGTACCCTGGGTGGTTAGTCAGCTGTCACGGGCTGCTTCCTGGAGGTGGAGGCCTGGTCAAGGACCGGGCCGCGGGGACACTAAAGCCCCGAAATCATCTCAAGATAACCTCATAATTATAAGAATCAAAGCCTATCAAGTCATATGTGCAATAATGAATAGGCAGCATTTAAAAAAATGTTGGTAATACAAAAACACGTATTTTAAAATATATGTAACCAGCATACTCTCTGGTGTTCCCCCCCCCCCCACCACCACACACACTATACACTCTAGCGTAGGTAGTATTATTAGTATTAGTAGTAATAATATTAGTAGTAGTAATATTGGTAATATCAGTAAGGAGTAATTGGAAGTTAAATGGGAGTAATGAAAGGAATTAGTGGGATAATAAACACAGAATATGTTAGGAATAGGATTTAATCAAATAAATGGCTGATATGAAAGATCAGTACCAAAGTTCCACTGAAACAATCGATTCATCTTAAATCATTCACTTAATTCTCAGTCTCCGTCGTCGTTACAGAACAAATTACTCATCATAACACGAAACTATATATGAAATAGAATTCACGAATCACGATACTTCAGTTCACGAAAAATTCACTAATTATATAAACTATTCAATTCTTATTACTGTTATTTAATCGCTGTTCTCAAATGATACTCGATACCCACTGAATTCCAGCGAGAAACTATCCTCAGTGACCAACCAAAAGTTGGCCAGGGAGCTGGCGGCTGAGCGGACAGAACAACTGGACGCGTGATCCTGTTGGTCCCGGGTTCGATCCCGAGAGCCGGCGAGAAACAACGGGCAAAGTTTCTTTCACCCTGATGCCCCTGTTACCTAGCAGTAAATAGGTACCTGGAGTTAGTCAGCTGTCACGGGCTGCTTCCTGGGGGGGGGGGGTGGAGGCCTGGTCGAGGACCGGGTCGCGGGGACACTAAAGCCCCGAAATCGTCTCAAGATAACCTCAGTGGCACGTATATGTTCTCTATGTAAATACTAATATCTATTCACTGGAGCTGTCGCGCCATACTGGGCTGAAAAAAAAGCCATGCTGGAGTATGGATGGGGATATTGTGATACTGTCCTCCACATGGAGGACACTGTGGCCTCCACACACTCACCTGCAGCACCATGATGACGGCTAAGGGTCCACACCCACTGTGGTTGGGATAGGATAACGCCTTGCCCTTTTATACGCCTCGCTTCCAGGTCTGGGCGCGTCGCTGAGGTTCGCTGTTCTCCACCTGGATGACGGCCCTGGAAGGGGGGAGACACTGGGTACATACTGAGTGCTTGTTGTTGATGCAGACGCTCAATGCATAACTTTGAAATTAAACTTAAGCAGGATCAATAGAACACAAATTTTAGGATAGAGGGGTGGAACGGTACTAGAGGGAGGGTCCCTGCGGGCCTGGTACCTCACACGGGCTCCCTCAAGGCCGGCGACGAAGCCTGTCCGTCAATTATTGAATTGATTTTTTAATACAACGAACGGATTATTGTAGCAAAAAATGTAAGTAGAGAACTACATTCAAATTAACATACTAAATACGAAATTTGTCTGCAGCTATATCTTACAGATGCTCATGAGATATAATAATAATTCACTGTGTCGGGGACAGGACGCCAGAGTGTATTCATACGCGATTTGGCTTTTATCGCCTCCCCCCCCCCCAATACAAACCCCCCCCCCCGCCCAGGTTGCAACCCTCCACCCCCCCCCCAACAAGAAGCTGACTAACTCTGGGGTACCTACTCACTGCTAGGTAAACAGAGGTATTAGGTGAAAGGAAATGTGCCCAATCGTTTCTAAAGGGAGCAGTGGAATAACAGAAGTATACTTACATCGTATCAGGCTTGGATACCCATGTGGATGGGGGCTTTCAGGTTCCGGAAGATGAGAGGAAATGTCAGCACTGTGGAAAAAGGCCCGACAGACCACTGGAACATTATCTAACACAGTTCAGTTACAAACCCATTAAGATTTCAACATAGATTCAAAAGAGCAGAAGAAGTTGTTAAACACATGGGAAAAAATCTTACTAAAGCGACCACACGAGTCATAAATACTCAGACTCCGCCCAAGTCAAGCAGAAACACCTAGTGGGCCAGCCAAGGGCTTAGAGCCCGCGCAGGAATATCCATGAAAAAAAAAATCTGTCCTCGCCTGGGATTCGAGCCCGGAATTCTCGATTGTACGTCGAGAACGAACCAGATTGTACTACAGGGATCCGCATTACCTACAATTACTGGCTGTCGGAATTAGTGATATGATCCGCCGGAATGAACGGAATTATAAGATAAGAAGATACATAAGAACATAAGAATGAAGGTAACTGCAGAAGGCCTATTGGCCCATACGAGGCAGCTCCTAATTATAACCACCCAAACTCATCATTTATAATATATATATATATATATATATATATATATATATATATATATATATATTATATATATATATATATATATATATGTCTAACTTACGCTTAAAACAATCAAGGGATCCTACTGCTATTACGTTACGCGATAATTTGTTCCACAAATCAACACCCTTGTTACTGAACCAGAAGATGAGGCTGCGAAGGAAATGAGAGCTGGGTAACTCAAAGTGCCCTTGACCTGTATAACAAATATGTCTCACACACTAATGGCAGCGGCCCTTATTCTGTATTTCTGGGAGCAGCTGAGAAGAAACAATGGCCACTTTGACGCACCTGTCGTAATGGCCGACGCCCACCTTGACCCTCAATACTGTTGTCGTCAGGAGAGGTCACCTGAGGTCAAGGGAGAGAGAGAGAGAGAGACAGAGAGAGAGAGAGAGAGAGAGAGAGAGAGAGAGTAGAGAGAGAGTAGAGAGAGAGAGAGAGAGAGAGAGAGGAGAGAGAAGAGAGAGAGAGAGAGAGAGTGCATATAGTCTCAGTTCTGAATCGTAAACACAAGGTCATTTATATTCATCTTTGATTATAACTCCTGTTGCCATGGTTACATCTCAACAGCCCCCCCCCCCCCGCCTGTTCTTCCAGTAAACTGGGGTAGTTTCCTTAGAATTCTGCTGGCAATTGTTGCTCAAGAAAGCCCCTTAAATAACAGCAGAAGACCAGTGTTGTAGTTATGTGGTTATCCACTGCCGTCTCCTGTGAAGAATTACACAAACATTGTTCTAGATAATTTGGAATTGGGTTAATAACTTTCGGTGCCCTGAAAGGTCACCGAAAGTGTCGGGAGTTGGGTTAAGGGTCAGACGACATACAATTATTTTGTAAAGTCAGTGTTGCTAGTGGTGAACGTACTGGATACGCCAAGGTGCATGGAGCATTGGCTGTCCGGGTTCGAATCCTTCAGGGGTGAGTTTTCTGACATATATATATATATATATATATATATATATATATATATATATATATATTATATATATATATATATATATGTATATATATATATACATATATATATATATATATATATATATATACATATATAGTATATATATATATATATATATATATATATATATATATATACATATATATATATATATATATATATATATGTAGTATATATATATATATATATATATATATGTATATATATATATATATATATATATATATTATATATATATATATATATATACATATATATATATTTCTGTTTAGGTTTCTTTCTTTCTTATACTAAGGCGTGTTTACACGCCTGTTTATTGATCGTTATTTAACATTGAAGGTCATTTTTCTTTATAAATAAAACACAATTTTTAATGTAAAATATAAAAGGCGGCAAGAACTCTAGACAAACATAACATTCAAGTTTAAAAACAGATTTGAACACTGTCACAGATACATATTTTTTCATAAGAGCGAAGCATATTTCTGTGGGAGTTCATGTGCCCTCGTTCTGTAACTCGCGCTCCCAGACCTGCTTCCCGAGGTAACTAAGAATTTGATGGTGGTTCGTTAGAGCAGACGCTGCTTAACCGCCTGTGGCCAGGGAGGCAGACCCGACCGGAGCAGCATCAGATGAGCCGGACTCCACAGCAGCGGGATCAGATTGTCCTTCAAAGTCCCTTTTTATCATGTCTTTGAGGAGGCGGAAGTAACCTGGCAGAACCTCCGAGACGCGAGCCATTCTTGCCTGTTCCTCGGGGCTTACCTCCCTGCCTTCCGCCTTAGCCGAGGCGTTAATTAGCTTCTCAGTGAAGGGCAGGAAAGACAGAATCATCTCCTCAATGAAGCTAATGTCTCCAGGATCCGAAGAGGAATCGCGAGCATTGGTTATCTTCTGAAAAGCGTCGCCGATTTCTGGGAGACTCTCGACGATGACATCTACAAGGTTCTCGTAGGGCCCCAGCTGCTCTGCTCGGGCCTGAGGCTCCTGCACCTTCAGCACCCCGTAGGCCTGGGGAGCAGCTCCTACTGGGCAGGCGTACACCAGCACGACGGAGACCAACAGCTGGGAAAAAAATATTTAAGCGTTTAATTCAAGATTTCTTGGTCACTAAAGCTGATAAGTATTGATTTTACGCGGCTAAGAAAAAGTTTCAGTGTTAAGTTAATTGTGTAGTGTGTTCGTGGTCTTTTTTTATATTCATTCGCAGATAGATTTATCACTGCTTTTAAACTATTAACAATTTATAATAGCATGTAATAATAAAAATTATGACACCTATTCCATTCCTTCTTAATGTTCACGTTACTGTTACTCTCATTTCCTTTGCAGGCTGTAGCACGTACTATGGTAAAATATACAAGAGGAAAACAAAATCGTACGATCATCGTACGAAAAATTGCACGTACTTGATCGTACGTCCAAACTCCCTACAGTACGTTCAGTATTACTGTGATGTACCATTCATATACTCAAAAGTTCTCAATATTAAACGTAAAAGTGATTATTGCATATTGCTGTATTGATTATTACATAATTATTGTCGAAGAGATTATTATTAGTTAAGTTATTATAGCAAAAATTAAAACGCTGCATATTTCCACTTTGCTCTTGCACCAGACAACCTTGCTCTTGGAAACCCAACACAGCAATTTGTATTCCTCACCAACTTTATTACAAAAACAAAAAAGAGGCTGTACAAAGCAAAGTTTTTCCATTGGCATAGGTGGGTGAGGAACAAGCCCGTCCTCCTAAAGTTTCCCAACGTCAAGAAAACGTTCAATTTAAAGAGTAATCTTCTAACGTACCAGAGGACCCAAAACAGAAAACGGGACAGTACGTCACTTTCGCCAGCCGCTTCCATTTCCTAGTACAATTTTTGCCCTTGTGTAACGCATACGAGCGAAATGCAGTCACAGCCCCGCTCCTGTGCCAGGTAAGTCCACCTACGAGCTCAACATAACCCTTGCTACTTGGAACTTTTTTTGTTGTTCCGAGCAGCTGAATCTAAAAACAATAACAAACTACGATCCAAATGCGACGTTGTTTGTAAGAGGTGAAGGACGGGCTGGTAAGAGGACAGGCTGGAGGAAATGCGGACGACGAGGACGACGATGGACTCACCTGAGCGATCATGACGCCGTGAGCAGGTTTAGCTGGAGTGTGGTGGAGGTAGCGGCCGGTGCTTCACTTATATAAGCACCAAGGGCACACTCCCAGAGATGAAAGTCTATTAACGGCTGCATGCTGGTAACTGCGGGGTTGGCTATGACGCTGGGGCCTTGTTTTATACTCTCACACGGAGCGTGTTGCGTCAACTGCATGAAAACCGTTACCGCAAATCCTTATAATTATATAACATTAACAGAAACATTTTGAGTGGATATTTTGTTTAATGAAGTGATGGCATTTCTAGTGTTATTGATTGTTATATTAAGGCATTCGAGGCATCTGACAATCATCTATGCATCAGCGTCGAACTGGGTAATTAGGTTATCAGCAATCATGGTCAGTCTGGGTTTAGGAGAATCAGTCACAGCATGATTGACAATATGATGTGTTCAACGTTTCGTTCCGACCTGGAACATCTTCAGGTGAGCTATGGTGTTTAGCAGGCATGGTAAGATAAGGTAAATACACGGACAGAGATAAGGTAGAGATTAGGTGAGTCAAGTCGTTGAGCTCAGGTGGTGGTGAGAACAATTTATTGTTGTTGTTGTTGTTGTTGTTGTTGTTATAGATTCAGCTACTCGGAACAAGTTCCAAGTAGCACGGGCTATGGTGAGCCCGTAACTTACCTGGCACAGGAGCTGGGCAAGAAGCACGGGCTATGGTTAGCCTCGTGGACAGGAGATGTCTTCCGTCGAACAATTTATGCAGGAGAATCATATATAGAAATGAGTGGGCAGGTTAAGTAAGGTGTCGCTTGGGTCAATAGGTCCCGCTGCAGCTGAGAAACATTCAGCATACTGCCCCAGGCACCATAAACATGAAAGACGCCGAGAGAGATTGATTGATAAAGATTAAACCACCCAAGAAGTGGCACGGGCATGAATAGCCCGTAAGTGGTACAATTTTTTGTTCAGTAATTCAGTATTCTGAGGTTGCATTTAATCGTCAAGCTGCTATCGCGGGGGAGGATACTGCTTGACAGTCTTTATGAGGCTGTCCAGCTGCTGGACACCTTTTTTGACCAGGGCCAAGAGAGGCTGTGGTATCTCTTATTAGTCCACTTTACATCACCACACTCTCCGTTATATATTCATTTGTCTAAATTACATTCACCACAGCACCGCTCCCGTGCCAGGTAAGTCCACTACGGCCTCACCATAGCCCGTGCTACTTGCCCCGATCCTGTGCCAGGTAAGTCCACTACGGCCTCACCATAGCCCGTGCTACTTGCCCCGATCCTGTGCCAGGTAAGTCCACTACGGCCTCACCATAGCCCGTGCTACTTGCCCCGATCCTGTGCCAGGTAAGTCCACTACGGCCTCACCATAGCCCGTGCTACTTGCCCCGATCCTGTGCCAGGTAAGTCCACTACGGGCTCACCATAGCCCGTGCTACTTGCCCCGCTCCTGTGTCAGATAAGTCCACTACGGGCTCACCATAGCCCGTGCTACTTGCCCCGCTCCTATGCCAGGTAAGTCCACTACGGGCACACCATAGCCCGTGCTACTTGCCCCGCTCCTGTGCCAGGTAAGTCCACTACGGCCTCACCATAGCCCGTGCTACTTGCCCCGCTCCTGTGCCAGGTAAGTCCACTACGGGCTCACCATAGCCCGTGCTACTTGCCCCGCTCCTATGCCAGGTAAGTCCACTACGGGCACACCATAGCCCGTGCTACTTGCCCCGCTCCTATGCCAGGTAAGTCCACTACGGGCTCACCATAGCCCGTGCTACTTGCCCCGCTCCTGTGCCAGGTAAGTCCACTACGGCCTCACCATAGCCCGTGCTACTTGCCCCGCTCCTGTGCCAGGTAAGTCCACTACGGCCTCACCATAGCCCGTGCTACTTGCCCAGCTCCTGTGCCAGGTAAGTCCACTACGGCCTCACCATAGCCCGTGCTACTTGCCCCGCTCCTGTGCCAGGTAAGTCCACTACGGCCTCACCATAGCCCGTGCTACTTGCCCCGCTCCTGTGCCAGCTAAGTTACGGGCTCACTATGGCCCGTGCTACTTAGAACTTGTTCCGAGTAGCTGAATCTATATTAACAATACATTCACTTCTATTCTTTAAGGTCGAGTCTTCCTTTGCCTAGCTTGCGTATGCCTCCGCTTGCTATTACACGCAGTGCGTGTGTAATTGTCTGTAAATCTAGAACTGGCTTAACAGGTGTTGTTACGCGTAAAGTCAAGTTTCCGCTACCTGAGTTTTTTTTATGTACCTTCACGTCAAAGTGGTACCCAAGGAAATGCTTAAGATTCCAGTTGGACAGCAGATTGGTATCTCTGGAATCCTTATCTATTGTTGCAGCATACTTTGAGAGGTGTCTGTGAGGATCAAAGCGTTCCAACCCGTCCTTGCAAATACGTATAGTCAATATTGACTTATTAAATAAGTGCATAGGTGACATACTTACCATAATAGTTTCCCTTGGAAATCTTCATAGAAAACACCGACCTTACCTAACCTACTTAGAATGTTAAGATAAGCATCTTATTGCTTCGTAATTACAATTATTACCTAACCTATACCTATAATAGGTTAAGTAACAATTGTAATTACGAAGCTATAAGATGCTTACTTTAACATACTAAGTAGGTTAGGTAAGGTCGGTGTTTTCTATGAAGCTTTTCAACGGAAACTATTATGTTTAGTATGTCACCTATGCAGGTAACTAGTAAGTCAATATTGACTATACGAATTTGCGAGGACGGGTTGAAGCGTTCACAGGTAGAAGATTCATAAAGGGTTAGTAACAGCGATCTTGGCGCTTCCCTGGTGGCAGATGACACTGTTGACAACCACAGACGTTACTCTCTGCTAAAGGATGTTCATTTATCTCTCGGAACGATGTGGAGACCGATTGCTTTGTTAGTCTCCTTGCCTGATATTTCATCAAATTTCTCAGTGTGCGTAACAAACCACTAATTTTTACTAAACCGTGTGTGTGTGGTTCGAGGACTTTGAGATGGGATCAGCTAAGAAAAAGATAGACTTCTTGACGGTTAAGATAGTGGGAGGTACCGGTGTGTATCCCTCACAGTGTTCAAGAGAGAACTGGATAAGCACCTCCAAAGGATACCTGATCAACCAGGCTGTGACTCATACATCAGGCTGCGAGCAGCCGCGTCCAACAGCCTGGTTGATCAGTCCAGCAACCAGGAGGCCTGGTCGATGACCGGGCCGCGGGGACGCTAAGCCCCGGAAGCACCTCAAGGTATCCTCAAGGTGTCACTCGCCAGGATTAACACATATAATTCTTGAGTGGTCAAGTCCCGGAAATACAGTATACTGCCATCACAAGATCTACATTAAGTCAAAGCAACAGAAAGCGCAAGTGGAAGTACGGTTGAACCAAAACTAGGATGAGCGAGGAAACAAATTAGCCCCTCCGTCTGTGCCAAAATGTGCGCCTGACAGCTGGGTGGACAGCGCTTCGGATTCGTAGTCCTGAGGTTCCGGGTTCGATCCCCGGTGGAGGCAGAGACAAATGGGCAAAATGTTTCTTTCACCCCTGATGCCCTAGCTGTTACCTAGCAGTAAATTGGTACCTGGGAGTTAGATAGCTGCTACGGGCTGCTTCCTGGGGGGCGGAGGGCTGGTCGAGGACGGGCCGCGGGGACACTAAGCCCCGAAATCATCTCAAGATAACCTAACCTCTGAAGAACCTCCTCGTCACTAGCGGGTTAATCTGGAAATACGGCTCCAGCTGGAGAGAGATAGAGGCGCCTAGCTCGCCCCAACATCTGTCCTCCTCCAGAAAACGTCGCTTATCGCTCGTAAGCGTTACCTAAGGCCAACAATTGTCGTAGTAGAAAATGGAAGCGGCTGGCGAAAGTGACGTACTGTCCCGTTGTCTGTTTTGGATCCTCTGGGTGGTTGAAAGGACACTTTCAATTGACCGTTTTCTTGACCTTGAGAAACCTTAGGAGGACGGGCTGGTCCACCAGCACCGCCTCCTGCCTCCCCTCACACCTATCAGCGCCTTAGCTGTTCCTATGCTGATTCAGAGGGTCTATCCTTTATTCAAAGAAACATTTTTATTTGGACTCCGGAATACGTCCAAAATATCCTAATGTCGTTGTGCGTGTGATGAAGCATTTGCCTCTTTGCTCTACTTGTGTAGAGGAAATTTATAATTATTTGGAGGTACACGAGGATACGGAAGGAGTAGAATAAACGCTGGTTAGATGGGGACATTAAAATTAGTCATTTTTAGACACTTTTTTCTAGCTATTTTATAAATACCATATATTATGTGGCTACGTTATTGTTTAAATTTTTATGTTCATTAATCGTTTATAATTTGTTTCTGATTGAAACTTGCATAAATTGTACATTAAAAAAGAATTACCTTTCTTGCATAAGCTATTTGCTTATGTAAGAAAACATATATAACATCTGATAGACGAATATTTTTTGTCCCCGACTCCAATTCCAAGATAATTTAGAGTCAGTTTTTTATGTGATTAAGGACAACAAAACTTGCCTTGGCATCCTGAATACGTCTTGGCCCTTCATTATGATGGACCACAGGACATCTTAGCCATCAAAACATTGATAAGCAAACGATTCCCTGGACGTTAACGAGCCTGAAGAAGGCTGTAAGTGCCTTCATGATGATGGGTAGGGGGGGTGGACCATACGGAATTACCGTAAAAGAGGTTTGCGCTCGGCCTTGCCCCTCCCTCTGATTCCTGGAAACCTACACGCCTCGTCGCTTCCAGGGGCCTCCAGACTCGCTCCAGCGTCAAGAGGCCCTGAAAGCTATGCGTGACCTTCTGAGATAAACTCTTCCCTGCCAACCGTCACGAATAACCCCAGGTAGCCTTCAAAGGTAACACAAAATATAAAAAAACACCGTCGTAGAATTGAGTATTCTTATCCCCTACGGGACTTGGTAAGGAGGGACAGTTCATATAAAAGGCTGCTTCAGGGACCCGTTGCGCATCACTTGCTGTCCAGCTGCCAGTGTCGTCATGCACTTCCTGGTTAGTACTGCTGCTGCTGCTGCTGCTGCTGTTTGCTCCTTTGCTTCTCATAACTTGTCCCGGCCTCATTTAACTTGTATGTTCCTCATAACGTGATTCGTTCTTCTTATGAGTTGCTCTGGGTTCTGGTGACCTTGCCACGTGCTTCTCGTAATTCTGGACATCAATTGAAATTAGAGACCCTGTGAACACACTCGAGGATGAACACACACACACATTTGAGATTATTTAACACGGGTGGTACACGCACAAGGGGGCACAGGTGGAAACTGAGTACCCAAATGAGCCATAGGGACGTTAGAAAGAACTTTTCAGTGTCAGAGTAGTTAGTAAAGGGAATGCACTAGGCAGTGATAAGGTGGAGGCTGACTCCATACACAGTTTCAAATGTATATATAATGGAGCCCAGTAGGCTCAGGAATCTGTACATCAGTTGATTGACGGTTGAGAGGCGGGACCAAAGAGCCAAAGCTCAATCCCCACACACACACACACACACACACACACACACACACACACACACACACACACACACACACACACACACACACACACACACACACACACACACACACACACACACACACACACACACACACACACACACACACACACACACACACACACACACACACACACACACACACACACACACACACACACACACACACACACACACATATATATATAGCAGTATGCAGCCCCAGCATGAAGTCCATATCTGGTCAAGCATAAGACCAAACTGGAAAAAGTTCAAAGGTTTGCCACCAGACTAGTACCCGGGCTATGAGGTATGAGCTACGAGGAGAGACTACAGTAATTAAACCTCACGTCGCTAGAAGACAGAAGAGTTATGGAGGATATGATCACCACGTACAAGATTCTCAGAGGAATTGACAGGGTAGATAAAGACGGGCTATTTAACACAAGGGGCACACGCACTAGGGGTCACAGGTGGAAACTGAGTGCCCAAATGAGCCACAGAGATATTACAAAGAATTTTTTTAGTGTCAGAGTAGTTGACAAATGAAATGCATTAGGCAGTGATGTGGTGGAGGCTGACTCCATACACAGTTTCAAGTGTAGATATGATAGAGCCCAATAGGCTCAGGAATCTATACACCAGTTGATTGATGGTTGAGAGGCGAGACCAAAGAGACAAAGCTCAACCCCCGTAAACACAACTAGGCGAATACACACACATATCTGCCGCTCCAATATTACCGTATCCAAGTAAATCCTTTATCTACATTTAACATTATTAACAATTGTGCTACGCTTAATGATTAACTTGAAGCTTGACCTTTGGTGCTCGATGATAGATATACAAGAGTGAGGCCAGTGGGAGTAGTGGGGCTACGTCTGTTGGGGGGGTGGAGGTGGTGGTGGTCACCTTAACTGTTGTGGGGAGGAGGTGGTCGCTGTAACAGTTATGGGGGGGGGGGGATTTTTTGTTAATTATCAGGGGGAAAGCGCCAAGCCATTACGACTTTTATAGCAATGGTAAGGGGTCAGGATAAGGATTTAGGATTGGATGGTGGGGCAAGGAATGGTGCCCAACCACTTGTGGACGGACAGGGATTGAACGCCGACCTGCTTGAAGCGAGACCGTCGCTCTACCGTCCAGTCCATGTGGCTGGTGGGGAGGGGGGAGAGAACTATATCACACCAGCGTGTACGCAGGTAACGTGATTTGGTATCATCTCAAAGCCTTCAGACCCATTGTGGATTCAGTTGAATCTCAGGTTTCATTTTTTATAGCGTATCGCGGTCCAGTAGTTTCAGGCTTTTTCTTGGGAGGTTATCTTAAGGATATCTTGAAATGATTTCGGGGCTTAGCATCCCAGCGGCCCGGTCCTCGACCAGGCCTCCTTTTTGTTACACACACCCCAGGAAGCAGCCTGTAGCAGCTGTCTAACTAAGTACCTATTTACCTATTTACTACTAGATAACAGGGGCATCAGGGTGAAAGACACATTCTGCCCATTTGTGTCCGCCTCCACCGGGGATTGAACCCGGAACCTCAGGACTACGAATCCGAAGCGCTGTCCACCCAGCTGTCAGGCGCCTATACGGGCACTTGGAAGTACCAAGGGTGTAGGCTCAAATCCGCCTTGTAGATCCAACTGCGTTTCTCCTCAATGATACATTACAGTAATATGATTGTCTTGTGCATGAAAATAATACCTGCCATGAATATGCCAGTGAAATGCGCAGTTTCTTACTTATCTTCATGTATTCTTCAAAATTTGCACCTTAGAATGTGTACCTTTTCTTGTACAGGCGATGAGTCACAGTAACGTAGCTAAAGTATGTTGACCAGACCACGCACTAGAAGGTGAAGGGACGACGACGTTTCGGTCCGTCCTGGACCATTCTCCAGTCGATTGTGCGACTTGACAATCGACAATCGACGTTTTGGTCCAGGACGGACCGAAACGTCGTCGTTCCTTCACCTTCTAGTGTGTGGTCTGGGGCAATGTACATTTTCTAGTAATTAATTATTCATGAATGTTTATATTGTTTGCGTGCAGACTGTAGCTTGCTTGGTGGTGTGCGTGTCCCTGGTCGCCCCGGCGCCCCAGGTCTACCAGGCCTCAGGGGTACTCCAGCCAGACACGGCAGACCTCGGCCCCTACGACAAAGTCGTCGCTGCCACCATTGACCTTCTGCCGGAGATCACTCAAGTCTTCCAGAGAGTGGGACGTGTCCCGTCCGACGACCCCGAGCAGGTGTTTCGAGTCGTAAAGGAGTTCATTCCCGTCTCACGCAAGGCTTGGAAGGCCGCGGCTGAGGTTAACGGCACAAGCATCAAGGAGGAGGATCTGTATAGGTTCAACGCCGCCGAAGCCGTCTTGCCTTCCGTCATCGCCTTCATGAACCAGTTGAGAGATATGCAGTTCTTGGGCGTAGACTCTCAGGCTGTCCCAGCTGCAACTCTCTAAGCTGCTTGTTCGACCACTCGGGCTGGACGGTAAAGCCGACGGTCTCGCTTCATGCAGGTCGGCGTTCAATCCCCCGACCGTCCACAAGTAGTTGGGGTACCATTCCTTTTCCTCGTCCCATCTCAAATCCTTATCCTGATCCCCTCTTCTAAGTGATATTTAGGCGTAATGGCTTGTCGTTTCCCCCCCCCCCCC
>WNGS01006636.1:8752004-8769329 GCA_020271785.1 Procambarus virginalis
TTGCAGGTTGCCTCGGGATTCTTGTGGTGCAGTAGTACCCAGGTTGCAATTCTTTTGACCATGTCGTGGCGCAGTCGACTAGGGCGTGCGTGGAACACCCACCACATAGGATTTATTCAATTTTAATAATAATAAATGGGGCTGGTAAGAGAAATAAATACTCATGGGTATTTAAAGTCAAACGACAAGTTTTCTCCGAATGCTGTTAATTCTCTTCACCGAGGTTATGGGACCCCTACAATTACACCATACGCGGTACTCCTTTTTTTTAGATATCATAACTTATTTTTGATATCCACGGCATGAGTGGAATAAGCATGTCACCTGTGGTTGTGTTATTAATCTATCAGACAGACAGCTTGTTTGCAACACCACTATTGTGGTATGATACAATTGGACATTTCCACCTCTAACATGGTTATGAATTATTACAAACAGAGCTAACGGGTTTGTAACCTGGAAAAGAACAATGACATTCCTGTTGAGAATATCAACATTTGCGAGAGTGTGGCTCTTTTCTAAAGTTCTAAAGTTTCTTACAGTTCTTTTCTAAATCTATCTGCGCCCCTCCCACAATTGTCCAGATAGATTTATTCAACTTTTAAAAACCTTAATAATCACAATTCACAACACATTACCTTGGATGATAAATCTAAGGCTTTGGTCATCATGAACAAAATTTATTATCTTAACAAAATGGAAAGCATACTTAAAAGATCGAAATATTTACTAATTGATAATGACCTCATTGGTAAAGTTATTGCACAGTTTAACAAAACATTTACAATATTACTCAATGATGAAGATCTTATTGCTACATTTTAGAGTCGGTCTTCATCCTGATCCTATATGTATGATCTCATTAAGACCACACATATAAGCTATATTATAACCTTTATAATCCAGCTAGTCCAATCATCAGTTCTTTTCTATGTGCTTCGTCTAAATTGTCTCCCTCCGTCCCAAGGTTCGATTTCTTAGGTTCGATTTCAAACTCACATGTTAAAAAACATTGATTGGGTCAACAAGTATTCAATTCGAAAGTGAATTATAATTTAAGTCTTGTGTGCTTTGATGTGATTAACTTGTTCACTAAATAAAATGCCAGTTGATGATTTGCTGTCCTTCATACAAGACAAGCTTCCCAAATACGATCTTGAATTACCCACTGATAGTATTATTGAATTTATTCAATTGTGTATCAAGGTCAATTATTTTGTTTTCAATGCTAAATACGTTTCACGATGGCTAGGATACCCGTTGTTCCAGTTTTCAGCAACTCATTATGGAGTATTTTGTAAACAACAATTTTGTCTAGGATTTTACACTCTGGCATTGATTGGTTTAGGTACGTCGATGACATTTTGTGCTTGTGACCCACTAACCATGATCCTTCGAAGACTTTTCTTGATCAAGTCAGTCTCCTTGAGTCTTCTCAATCAAATTTACGTTGACCAGACACAACGCTAGAGGTGAAGGGACGACGACGTTTCGGTCCGTCCTGGACCATTCTCAATCGACTTGAGAATGGTCCAGGACGGACCGAAACGTCGTCGTCCCTTCACCTTCTAGTGTGTGGTCTGGTCAACATACTTTAGCCACGTTATTGTGACTCATCGCCTGCATCAAATTTACCATTGAGAGAGAGAAGAAATGAAGTGTTTATCTTTCCTGTTTATTAAGATTCGTAGAATCTCAACTGCCCTGCTAACAGAACTTTTAAATTCAGTGTTACAAAATTCTACTAACGTACATTATTTTTCCAACCATCACGTCCATTTCAATATTCGGTGTTTTCCTTGATGTATTTCAAGGACTTGTGAGTTGTAGTCTGGAGATTATTGATGAAGAAACGACTAAAATCTACGACGAAGTTGCAGTGCCAATATTAGTTCATAACTCAGCTTTGTCACAAACAAAACAGACTTTAATAATTTTTCATCTAAATTTTTTTTCTGCGCGGGCCTAAGCCTATGGCTGGTCCACTAACTCTTAAGGGGTTAACCTTGGTATCAAAAAGAGAGAGAGAGAGAGAGAGAGAGAGGAGGAGAGAGAGAGAGAGGAGAGAGAGAGAGAGAGAGAGAGAGAGAGAGAGAGAGAGAGAGAGAGAGAGAGAGGAAAGAGAGAGAGAGAGAGAGAGAGGGAGAGAGGGAGGGGGGAGACAGTCGTTTTTCAAGACGATATTGAAAATATTGTCTTGAACAACGATATTTAAATACAACACATTATTGACAATGTTCAATAGTTCAAATGTTCAAATGTTCTAGCAGCACAAAAATATTCGACAGACACAGTGAAAGTAGATTAGAATTTCCCTAAAGGCTTTTGTATCAATCCCTCACATTTCATTATCAACTTACCAACTTAGTTCCATGATTACCAATAAAGTTCCTCCACCTAAAATGACCAAGATCCAGAACTACCAGTTTATCCTTATCTAGGACCCAACTGACCAATGAGAATGCAAGGCAGGATACCCAGTCCTCGTGACAGGGGTAACCATCTCGTATATCTTCGTATATGTGTTGAACGTACTCTGTGAGAGTTTGTATATAATGTTCTAAATTTAAATCCATGGAGACGAGGACAAACTACTTATAACGCTGATGGCTGAGTGACGTAGCTGACAGTGTTTGAGTCAAGCGAGCCTGGCATTGGCCATCCGGTATTGAGCTTTGGTACTTCTTCATCAGTGTCTCAGATATAAACAATAATTCCTTGCCAAGTTTATTTAGAAAATATTAAATAGAATTATGCATATAAGTTATGATTCAAGTATTTAATTTATACTATGTGTATTTATTGTAAAATGTAAGTTCTGGAGTCAAGAACGACGTAATCAGCTGACAGTCTTACTGCGGACCATCACTGGATCCATACACGTTCAGTTTTCTGAGTCTGTTAACGAAGTCGTTGACTGCGGGCATGACAGCCTCGGCGGCGTTGACTCTCTGCAGGTCCTCCTTCCTTACTTCAGTGCCCTCAGCGTCTGCCCTGGCCTTCAAGAGCTTGCGTGTGAGAGGCAAGAACTCCAACATCGCCTTCTGGCCTCGCTCACCGTCGCTGAAACCATCCACTCCAATTCGCTCGAAGACTTCGGCTAATTCTGGCAGAATGTCGATGGTGGCGGCGACGATCCTCTCACTTGAGCCAAGGTCTGGAGACTCGGGCTCCAGCACCCCCGTAGCCTGGTAGGTCTGGGCCGGCTGGCCGAATGGATAGTTCTGGGGCGCCGCCGCTGCCAGCGAGGCCAACAGGAACACGCATATAGCACACTGGTGGAAAAATAAGAAAGTATACTGAATTAACTTAATAATGTAGTGGACGTATACAAATTACATGAATAAATGAATCAATTTAACAGTTGTTTACAGGTAGTGGAAGTATTTTAATTAAAGGCAATTAATAAAATTATCGTGAAAATTGAACAATATAGTCTGTGAGTGAATAATATGAGCGCTTGTTACTATTCATCAAGCGTCTGGCCGAGTGTACATGGACACCAGAACCCCGCTGACCTCAGCGCCTTCCATGTCCTACACAACAACAGCAGTCAAGAGCTTCTCTTACTGGACAGTCACTCCGGTTGCCCGCGGACAGAAATATTGACCATTATTTTCGAAATAATTATGTATATATATATATATATATATATATATATATATATATATATATATATATATATATATATATATTTTTAATATATATATAATTTTTATAGATCTTTATATATTTTTAATATATATATATATATATATATATTATATATATATATATATATATATATATATATATATATATATATATATATAACAGAAAACTCCTCGCCCCTGAAGGATTCGAACCCTGACAGCCAAGGCTCCCTGCGTCTTGGCGTGTCCAGTACTTCAGCCAGTGTCCAGTGCTTTCGGGGATTGGGTTAAAGGTCTGACGACTTCCAATCCCTTTGAACATGACTTAGAGCCATGGTGGCACTGACCAGCGTGGCACTGACCTAGAGCCACGGTGGCACTCACCAGCGTGACACTCACCAGCGTGGCACTGACCTAGAGCCACGGTGGCACTCACCAGCGGGGCACTCACCTGGGAATACATGCTGCGCTGGGTGACGAGGATCAAGTGAAGGGTCCGGTGCCTGCCCTCTCATTTATACCTGGCACCCATCAGGCAGAGAGGGCAAGGTCGTCCCGCTCTGTGTTGCCTCACCGTGGATCAAAACATAACCCATCCTTCTGTTTAGACAGTACTTTTATAACTATGTACATCATAGTACAATAATTGACGCAAAATGCAATATATATTAGAATGTGGTACTCTTCACAAGTTCGAAAAAATATTAACCTAAAAAACAAACTCTAATATTCCTAGGCCTAATATAGCACATATATATACTATATTAGGCCTCAGATAGCGTGTTATTAGGCCTAGGAAGGCTAGGTTAGTTTAGGTTGTCTTTGCAACACAAATATAAAACCTTTTCCGGTTTGTCCAAATTCAATAGTAACAATTTCTACTTTCTAATTATCCATGACGTCATATATATACTACGGTCCTCCTCGTTACTATAAGTACTCACTAAACAGGAGGATGGACTGCAGAATAACAAGTTGAATCTTTCAGTAACTACCTAAAGTTGCAAGATGAAGCACATCTTAATCTTTCAGTAATCACCTGAAGATGCAAGATAAGGCACATCTTAATCTTTCAGTAATCACCTGAAGATGCAAGACGAGCCATATTTTAAACGTTTAGCAATTTCCTGATGATGCAATATATATTAATGTTTTAGTAATTGCCTGAAGTCGCAAGATGAGACACATATTAATCTTTCAGTAACTACCTGAAGATGGAAGATGAGACACATATTAATCTTTCAGTAACTACCTGAAGATGGAAGATGAGACACAACTTTCAGTGATGTGTTTCATTCCAAATCAAATATTCCAGCTCTTATACCCGTTCTTCGGCACCAGTTTCAGATGGTGAAACAGGGCCGTCTTAACAGCATTATGGGCCCCTGGGGCCACCAGTGTGCTGGGGCCCCACGACAAGGCCGTTTTAACAGCATTATGGGCCCTGGGGCCACCAGTGTGCTGGGGCCCCCACGACCAGGGCCGTCTTAACAGCATTATGGGCCCCTGGGGCCACCAGTGTGCTGGGGCCCCCACGACCAGGGCCGTCTTAACAGCATTATGGGCCCCTACGGCCACCAGTGTGATGGGCCCCCACGACCAGGGCCGTTTTAACAGCATTATGGGCCCCTACGGCCACCAGTGTGATGGGGCCCCCACGACCAGGGCCGTTTTAACAGCATTATGGGCCCCTACGGCCACCAGTGTAATGGGGCCCCCACGACCAGGGCCGTCTTAACAGCATTATGGGCCCCTGGGGCCACCTTTATACTAGGGCCCCCACGACAACCACGCACAGGAATAAAAAAATAAATGTTCGACAATATTATATATTTTTATTTTATTGGCACTTCAACAAAACTCTTGTTAAAACATTAAAAAACATGCTGTAGAGCAGCAACTAATCAAGATTTGAACAATTCACAAGGCTTGAAAAACACAATAATATTAGATGGCGCAGTATGAAATTGCTTCGAACTTCTTATTATAATAAGCATTTGCGGCATTTCTGTTCAAAAAATTGCTTTATTATTGGCTTGAATGGTCTTCAGGGTGTCATTTTTCCATGCACATGTGTGAAAGCGAGTTCCAACGATGCTGCCCCATTGTACTACGAAGCAGATTTTGTATAAGTTTCAGTCTTGAAAAAAAGTTCTCCTGTACAGTTGGTCATCATCACGCACGTGAATACTCTGAGTACAATTTGAACATTCGGGAATACAGATTTCAAATTTTACAGATTACAGATTTCAATTTTTACAGAATACATTACACAGAATTTTTGTCATGATATTTTCAAATAAAGTTAGATATACACACATACCAAAAGAATAGGGGTGGTAGAAGAAGAAAATATCAAAGTGTTCAGTGAGGATCCACAAGGTCTTCTCTGAGTACTCTTTATTTTCTTCTCCGAGACTATGGGTACCTACACTTGCATCAGAGGTGGTACCCCTTCTAGGTTCTTAAAAAAAAGATTTCAAATTGTCCAAAAATATTTTTTTTTGTAGAGTGCAGGGGAAGTCTCATAATATTCATCAAGAGCCATGTAGTGCTTGAGATACTCACATTTATTTAAAAGGTTATCATAATTCAGGTCTTTGTGATACATATTTGCCAGATGTTACCACTTGTTATTTAGTGCATCAGAAACAATGGTTTTCAATTCACTGAAGAAAGAAAGCAGATTTCCAATCTGTGAATATGCTTCTGCACCTTTTGTCAGGTCAAAGATTAGAGTGTGCAGGATAGGGAGGAAAGTTTCCACCTTGAATTTTTCGGTTTTAATGAGAAGATCTTCTTTATCTTTCTTTATCTTTCTTTCTTTCTTTATCTTTATCTTTATCTAAGATCTTTAATGAGATCTTCTGCTGATCCATCATATCTACGAAGACACATACTTCGTTCTCGTTCCCGTTTTTTTCCCATCACTGTAATCTGTATCTGGACACATCTTTTCAAATTCAAATTCTGGCTTTGAATTCATGCTCACCAAATTTCTCTCTAGTTTCCTGAAGATAGATTTTCATAGACTCGAGAAGATTCGTGGCAACAAGGATGTTCATATCCTTTGATTGCAAGACTTTATTTGTTTTGTTCATTCTTTCTAGCAGATTATTCCAAAGAATTGTGAGAAAGATTGTTTCCAGGTTTTCAATATTTTTTTGCTCAATCCTTCTGCCTCTCGCCTTGTATTCACTTGCTGTTCATGGTCAGCTGATAGAGCATCCAGGTTATGTTATATTTTCTCGAAACTCTTCCCCTCCTCCCATTCAGAGCATGAACAGCATCAAAATGTGCTGACCATCGTCTGTCAGACAGACGCTTGACCACGAAATATTTTCCAAAAGATGATGTCAATACATTCCAGCGATGAGTAGAACCTGCAAAAATAATAATACAGAAGCTGAACAAAGTCAAAGAATTTGACAGTCTGTAGATAACACTCTGCTGCTTTTACTCCCGCCAAGTTCAGGCTGTGTCAAGCACAGGGGACATAGATGGCATACTCATTGAGTTTATGAATCTGTGCTTGCAATCCAGTATATCGTCTAGACATATTTGAGACATTATCGTATGACTGACCACGGCACACACAGAAATCACAATTGCGTGATGCATCAAATGAACAAATCCACAAAGGCCGTGGCGAGGATTCGAACCTGCGTCCGAGAGAATCCCAGACGAACTTCTGGGTTCGTCTGGGATGCTTCTGGGTTCGTGATGCTCTCGGACGCAGTTTCGAATCCTCGTCACGGCCCTTGTGGATTTGTTCATCTGACCACGGCAGTTTGATAGTGGAATTTTGTTCTCATTAAGAAAATCCGTGACAGTGTCTGTTAGATCCTTTGCTCCACGAGGAAAGATGAGGATGAACATCCAGAAACATTCCAGAGGCTCGCAGCCTTTAATGAATTCGACAATAAATCAATAAATGTCAGTTGGTCTGTGTGTGAGATGTCTGGAGTGGAAACTACACTTTTTGAGTAAGACTTTGACTCTTTTACGTCTTCAAGAATAGTACAAAAAACCTGTTGTCCCATTAATTCAATAAATTCCTCACAAATATTTGCAGATAAATATGACGGATTCCCTTTTCCAGGATTTCCATACATTTTGAAATGTTCTTCCAAGAAAGGGTCAAATTCACTCATCAGCTCTAGTATACCTAAATAGTTGCCATTTTTTGCTAAACTAATAATCTGATTTTCTCCACGAAATGGCAAACCTCTAGAGGCAAGAAAGCGAATTACAGAAACCACACGTGTCAAAACTTTGTGTCAATATTCCTGCTCTGAGCGATGTTGCTCAAGTAATGAAGAATCTACACTTCCAGTTTCTTTATGCCTTAACAAATATGCTGTCATGCACTTTCTATGTTCTTCTCCATTTTCATGTTTTACAATAACATTGCTGTACTTATTGTCATTGAACCCCAATGTAGCAAAGGGAGATTCTTTCTTAGACAATTGGCGATATACAAAGCAGTACAAACGACTTTGGGATGGTAAATAGAGTAACTATTCACGTTTTACATACCCACCATTCCGCAGGTCACGATTGAACACATTGTTTGAAAAATACCTTGCCTTCATATTCTCTTCTCCAGCTGTTTTATTACACTCTACGTGAGTTTGAAAAGTTGCTATCATGATTCTGACATGATGACGGCCCACTACGAATCCAGTAATCTATTGTGTTAGTATCATTAATGTTCCATAGCCCCGGATCTGTCTCTTGGATGGCAAACTCCTTTACTGTTACAGATTTGGGCATTTCCTCTTGTAAAATGTCACCAGCAGCAGCAGCATCAGGCAATGATGCCATGTCTGCTGAAACTGGATGATTGGTAGCGGGAATGGATGTAGATGTGGATGCTATATCTGAAGGAACAGTACTAGTGGATGTCATTGCAGGAGTGGATGCAGGAGTGGATGCTATATGTGAAGGAATGGTACAAATGGGTGTCGTTGTACCTGTGCTGAGCCACAATGTTAATTTTGTATGTGTTCATATTTTCCCCTTCTCTGCTCCACTTAAAACATTACGTTTCATTTCTGCTGAAAGGACTATTCACCTGGAAATAAATATATACATCTTAAATATTTAGTATTTAGTCCCACACCAGGATGTAGCGTTATGTTATATAAGTGTCCTTGCAACAAGACCTAAATATTTAAACATTCTGCTTACATAATGAACATGTCCTATACTCGTGGGCCCCATATGATTGTGGGGCCCCCAGACAACTGGCTATCGGGCCCATGCGGTAAGACGGCTTTGGAGCGAAGAGAGAGTACGAATGATGGAGGACAGCTACAAACAATAAAAGGCAGGTGGGACTGGTGGCAGACAGTTATAAATTGTAGATGGCAGCCACGGATGTTGAAAGGCAGCCACGAGTGGCGGAGAGCAGCTACAAGTGATGGAAAGCATCCACGAGTGTTATTGTTTTTAGATTAATCAACTCGGAAGAAAAAGTTACAAGTAGCACGGGCTATGGTGAGCCCGTAGAGGACTTACCAGGCACAGGAGCGGGGACGTAGCTCTGCACGAGTGATGGAGGGCAGGCTCGGGGATAGCGAAGGGCAGCCATTTGTTGTCTCCTCACCTGGACTTTCACTACGGTTGTCGCTGCCTGCCACGTGCCTCGACGCTTCCCAGAAGTGGCGCAAGAAACCTTTCTGAGAATTACAAGAGTGCAAAAAGAAGGCCGCCAATATTCTAAAGAAGCTTGCTTGGGTTGCAGGTGTTCTGGGCCAAATCAATCTTGCATCAGCTTTCAAATATTTTTCCCATCTGCTGTAACATTCAAGTTGTTATTTTTTATTTGCATTATACCCTCTAACTATTAGGACTTTACAAAAAATAGTCTGTTTCAGATATGGTTTTAAATACGTTTATTTTCTCACTTTACTTTTCTAATGAGCAATTTCTGGTAAAGTTCGGTGCTCGGGCCATAATATATATCAGATTACATTTATTATTTTATTAATGTAATTTATAAAAAAATATAAAACAAATTACATCATATTTTCACGTCAAGATGAAGTGAAGATTGATATTATTGGTTTAGATAAAGTTATTCTACTTTTTCTATATTACTCATATATCCCTTAGCTAAAAAAATTAATATTTTGGTTGTACAATGAACATGTATTACAGATTGGTGTTATGATATCTTAAACATTCGTGTCTTCGTTGTGTGTTGCTGTGAAGAGATTCAGCATGTTTCTGTGGTATTCCTAGTAGGTTTCTTGGAATTCTTAGTGGGTTTCTGTGGTATTCCTAGTGGGTTTCTTGGTATTCTTAGTGGGTTTCTTGGTATTCTTAGTGGGTTTCTTGGTATTCCTAGTGAGTTTCTTGGTATTCCAAGTGTGGGTTTCTTGGTATTGCTAGTGGGTTTCTTGGTATTCATAGGGGATTTCTTGGTATTCTTAGTGGGTTTCTTGTTATTCCTAGTGGGCTTCTTGGTATTCCTTGGGGATTTCTTGCTATTCTTAGTGGGTTTCTTGGTATTCCTAGTGGGTCTTCGTGGCCTGACAGTCCCGGGTCTTATAGTTCACCTTTGACGCCGTCACACGCGTTCAGTGATGAAATAACAATTTCTCCTCGGGAACTAATGGAATGGTGGACTCTCTCCCCTGTGGAATAGTCCAGCCAATTAGTGACGAATATCCAGCAAAGTTCAATGTCTCTGACACGCTAAATCCTGTTTTTGTTGGTCTGGACTACGAGAGCGTCTGTGTCTGGTATATGGGGTGTTGATTGGGAGGATTATTTCCCCTCTAAAGGTGTAGCTGAGTATTAGTCGAGGCTTCACGCAATTTTTAAAGGTAATTGTTGGCCTTTGTGTAATGGCTTAATAATTGACATATTTAGAATATGTGGTTGCTTATTTGCAGATTATTTTGTGCACAGGAATATGTACACCGAGATGTGTGTGGGTGTATCCCGGCTTCTCGGTGTACATACACTCGGAGTATCGTTTAGTTCTGAATTTTGTTTAGGATCAGCGTATACTGCTGGTTGGTAAGTATACTATTGTGGTGACCTCAATATCCCTCCCGTAGTTGAGAGGCCTTCAGGGCCATCCCCAAAACTTTACAACTCGAGTGTTGTCAAGCGTAGTGTGTTGATCAGACCACACACACAACCGACTTGAGAATGGTCCAGGACGGACCGAACCGTCGTCGTCCCTTCACCTTCTAGTGTGCGGTCTGGTCAACATACTTTAGCCACGTTATTGTGACTCATCGCCTGCAAGCGTAGTGTGTATGATGTGGACACAGGAGAGTGTGTATAGTTTGAGATTATGTTTCGTGTTTTGTTGAAGAGTTTTTTTTTATTATTATTATTTTCTACCACAGACGTGGCCACACATTTACAATGCTAACCAGCATATATACATTTTCTTCTGTCCTCCATGGACAGGGTTAGAGATGTGTTAAACATATATTTCAAGGGTTTATTGAACAATCAACCATAGAAGGTGAGTCGGTGCTTTTAAAATGCTAAGCTAACCTACATACGTAAATACATAGATTGGCGTTGTTGACGTTTGGCCGGTGTCTACGGGTTCTGGTGTTGTCTGGGAGAGACTGTCTCTCGCTAGTGATGGTCTAGGGAGCTACGTTCGTCGGTGAGTTATTAAATTTAGATTCAGTTTGTAATTTCGTTTTATGCTTTGTATTGAAGAGAAGCTAACAGAAAGGCCAGAGAAAGAGGAAGACTGTGCAGGGGAGGCGGTAGGACTGATTAAAACATTTCAAAATAATCTGACTACATTATGTTGGATCATTAATCCTTTTTTCACATCAGAACCACCTAAATAATCCAGACAAAAACAAATAAAAAATAGGGATACCATGTCTGAGGTGTAGGTAAAATAGGCAGAGTTTGTTTTGGAAATTTATTTTCATACAAAATGATTTCAAAGATGTTGCAGAAAATTTTGATACAATGGCTGGAATTTCGAAGTTCTCACAGATACAGTGTTTCAAACCATCGTGTCAGCAGCCCTGTAGTGGTTAAGACGCTCGCCTGCCATTCCTCGAGCGCTTTGTCCTGGGTTCGTATTCCGGCCGGGGAGGATTTACTGGGCGTAAATCCTTAACCGTAGCCTCTGTTTAATTCAACAGTAAAATGGGTACTTGGTTGTAACAACGATTCTTCGCGGGGGTCATGTAGCTTCCCCGTACAAGAATGCAAGAACTCTTTGACCAGACCACACACTAGAAGGTGAGGGGACGACGACGTTTCGGTCCGTCCTGGACCATTCTCAAGTCAATTGATAGGCAGTGATTGATAGGCAATGAGAATGGTCCATGACGGACCGAAACGTCGTCGTCCCTTCACCTTCTAGTGTGTGGTCTGGTCAAACATACTTTAGCCACGTTATTGTGACTCATCGCCTGCAAGAGCTCTTGTATATATCAATAAAAAATAATATGACAGATGCTTGTTATGAGTTATGTCTCGTTGTATTGGCAGTTGAAGCTACTATAAGCTACTGAAGCTACTGTAAGCTACTGAAGCTACTATAAGCTACTGAAGCTACTACACTTAACCATCAAGATGCTTTTACGAGCTCAGGTTGTAGTTACGACATATCTTTAAACTGCCCATTAATATGTTTTTTGCTTATAATCTGAAAGACTATGTTCAGATAAATGACTCGATTTATGTAGATGTAGGTCAGTATTATAAATGGCGCCTAAATATACGAAGCGAACATGCAATCAAATTAACTGATATGTGAAAAGCAAAAAACAGAAAACAAAAAATTTGGCATTAAATTTTTTATTTTAGTTATGATGACCAAGCGACACATCAGAAAATGAACGACGACGTTTCGGTCCATCCTTGACCACTACACGACTTGATTATTATGGTCCACGACGGACCGAAACGTTGTCGTTTCTTCTTTGTCCGATGTGTGGTTTGGTCATCACATTTTCAGACACGATATTGTGGTTCTGTTTAGTTAATTTATTCTGCGCCTCATACCCATCCCTTGGGAGGTAGTGGACACCATACTCATCCATTGGGAGGTAGTGGACACTATACTCATCCATTGGGAGGTAGTGGACACCATACCCATTCTCTGTGAGGTAGTGGACACCATACCCATCCTCTGTGAGATAGTGGACACCATACCCATCCTTTGGAAGGTAGTGGAAAATATTACAGAGACATATTGGGCTTAAGAGCTGAACCCCCAAATTAATTTAGCTAAGCAGGTAAGAGTATTTACCTATTAGTGCCTACGAGGAAGTGAGGTCTAACTCTTTATGGTTTGAGTGAGAGAATGCTCTGTTGACAGAGTATCAATATGACTTAAGGCGTTGAGCTTTGCCTCAAGACGAAGCTTCTGTTGATCTTTTATTTGTTTTTTTGGGGGGTGACAATGGAGATATAAATATTGGAAAGGGGGTAATCTCCCACGGTGCAGGGAAGTACCGTTGTTGTCTCTCTTGGATGTGTGTATGTACGTGTGTAATTGTGAATATGATCCATTCTGAGCTCAGTTGCATCTTTAGTATACCCATCCTCTGTGAGTATCAATATGACCATTTAAACAATATTGACTTTCAATAAAGATGGTCTGGAGGGATTTTATGAAAGGATTATGATATGCCATGTCAAGCAATTAAATATCACTTACAATATTCATTTCAGTAACTCAGTCAATGACGCAGGAGCTGGAACTTATCTTCATTAAACATATTATCTGTGGCCTTTGAAAGACCTGATTAATATCAGACTGGAGGTTTTCTGCGTCCTCTATATTGTCAACTGGCATGAACATCCTAGTGTCATCTGCAAATGATGGTACAGTGCTATAGTTGGAATTCTTGTGTATCTTGAGGTTGTCTTGAGTTGATTTTGGGGCTTAGCGTCCCCGCGGCCCGGTCCTCGACCAGGCCTCCTTTTTGTTACACACCCCCAGGAAGCAGCCCGTAGCAGCTGTCTGACTCCCAGGTACCAATTTACTACTAGATAACAGGGGTATCAGGGTGAAAGAAACATTTTACCCATTTGTCTCCGCCTCCACCGGGGCTCGAACGCGAAACCTCTGGACTACGAATCCGAAGCGCTGTCCACTCAAATCTGAGTTTCACTTAGCTGATTATTACACTCTGTGTTCTATTATTTAGGAAGTTAAAGATCTATCTCCCTACTTTGCCAGTAATTCATTTTAAGCGCATTTTGTGTGCAATAACACCATGGTCACATTTCTCGAAAGCTTTGGTAAAGTCTGTGTATATTACATTAGCGTTTTGCTTGTCTTCCATGGCATCTAAGGGTATGTCACAGTGGTCTATCAATTGTAAGAGGCAAGAGCGCCCTGTTCTGAACCCTTATTGCCCGGGGTTAAGTAGACACTGTGATTGCATGTTTTTGTGAGATTCTTAACACTCTTTCAGATATTTTTATGATGTGTGAAGATGCAGCTATCAATCTATAATTTTTCCCCTTCTCTATTCCCTCTTTAGTGAAGCGGCACGATCTCCGCTGTTCTTAGTATGCAGGGGATAACATCAGTAACTAGGCTCCATCTCAAACCATTGTTTTGATAGCGGTTTTTGCTATTCTTGATGAATATAGAATTCCAGGGGCCAGATTCTCGAAGCAGTTACACAAGCACTTACGAACCTGTACATCTTTTCTCAATCTTTGGCGGCTTTGTTTATAATTATTAAACAGTTAATGAGCGCCGAAGCACCAGGAGGCTGTTTATAACAATAACAACAGTTGATTGGCAAGTTTTCATGTTTGTAAACTGTTTAATAAATGTAACCGAAGCCGTCAAAGATTGAGGAAAGATGTACACATTCGTTAGTACTTGCGTAACTGCTTCGTAAATCTGGCCCCAGGAGTCTGGGCCTGGCGGGGAATGCATGAGCAGGCCGAGCGGACAGCACGCTGCCACGCGATCCTGTGGTCCCGGGTTCGATCCCGGGCGCCGGAGAGACACGATGGGCAGAGCTTCTTTCACCCTGAATGCCCCTATTACCTAGCAGTAAATAGGTACCTGGGAGTTAGTCAGCTGCCACGGGCTGCTTCCTGGCGCGTGTGTGTGTGTGTGTGTGTGTGTGTGTGTGTGTGTGTGTGTGTGTGTGTGTGTGTGTGTGTGTGTGTGTGTGTGTGTGTGTGTGTGTGTGTGTGTGTGTGTGTGTGTGTGTAATTACCAAAGTGTAATTACCTAAGTGTAGTTACAGGATGAGAGCTATGGTCGTGGTGTCCCGTCTTCCCAGCACTCTTTGTCATATAACGCTTTGAAACTACTGACGGTCTTGGCCTCCACCACCTTCTCCCCTAACTTGTTCCAACCGTCTACCACTCTGTTTGCGAAAGTGAATTTTCTTATATTTCTTCGGCATCTGTGTTTAGCTAGTTTATATCTATGACCTCTTGTTCTTAAAGTTCCAGGTCTCAGGAAATCTTCCCTATTGATTTTATCAATTCCTGTTACTATTTTGTATGTAGTGATCATATCACCTCTTTTTCTTCTGTCTTCTAGTTTTGGCATATTTAATGCCTCTAACCTCTCCTTGTAGCTCTTGCCCTTCAGTTCTGGGAGCCACTTAGTAGCATGTCTTTGCACCTTTTCCAGTTTGTTGATGTGCTTCTTAAGATATGGGCACCACACAACCGCTGCATATTCTAGCTTTGGCCTAACAAAAGTCGTGAACAATTTCTTTAGTATTTCGCCATCCATGTGTGTGTGTGTGGTGTGGAAAAAAGTAGTAGTAGTAGAAACAGTTGATTGACAGTTGAGAGGCGGGCCGAAAGAGCAGAGCTCAACCCCTGCAAGCACAGCTAGGTGAATACAACTAGGTGAATACACACACACCAGGGGGGGGGGGGGCAGGCCAGCCAACAAACACTTCAACCACTCGACAACAACATAATGAAATGTGAGATAAAAACATCACACAAATATCCATAAAAATATACATCACCTACATAGCCTTTAATAGAGACAACTGCAGCAGTAAAATGTCAGAAAATTGCTGAACAATTTACTTAATACTCAAGATATATATATCCGAGTATCCTGCTAGACCTGATCCGGCTGGGTCATGACATCCTCAAGATTACAACACCAAGATGACGATAAGACACAGCCTCAAGATGCCACGGTGAGGTGGTACAGAGCAGGACGACCTTGCCCTGTCAACCTGACGAGTGCCAGGTATAAATGAGAGGGCAGGCACCGGACCCTTTACTTGATCCTCGTCGCCCAGCGCATCATGTATTCCCAGGTGAGTGTCACGCTCGTGAGTGCCACCGTGGCTCTAAGTCAGTGCCCGGCTGGTGAGTACCACCGTGGCTTTAAGTCAGTGCCACGAATCAGGAGGAGGGGGGGGAAGGCACTAATTTCATATCAACGACCCTTGATAAAATAATATAAAAAACAATCATCCTTACTACTACTTCTGTCAAGTTCTTCTACACAGGCCTCACCATACACATGGAGGTCCACTACACAAACTCCATCATCCACGTGTAGTTACGCTATACAAACCTGTAATCCCATTACCACAGAATAATAACATATTCTCTTATCAAAACATAAATAACAGATATATCACGGCACTCAAATATGGCGCCCTACCAGGTCGTCCACAAATTTCTATTGGATGTGCCACTATCGGCGTCTAACCGTTCAGTCATGAGCGTGTGAAGTGGCCTAACAGGAACACCTGCCCAATTTATCCACTTAAGGGATTTTGGCATTCAGTAGGCTCCACACAGACACGACCTCCAATAGGCATCAGGTCGCCCCTATATCGTTACCACGATAGCAGAGATGTGTCACATGTCGTCCTCCAGCAGCTTCCTCACACGTTAATCTCGTAACTTTCTCTCAAACTCTTCACAATGAGCTACAAATGTCCTTCTCCGTTAGGAAGCAACGACCTACGTGCATCCCTCTCGCCTCTTACGACTCAAGTGACGTCTTAAGTCCTCTGCCCACGTTATGTCTCGTAACATACTTTATATATATATATATATATATATATATATATATATATATATATATATATATATATATATATATATATATATAAATCATCGATAGGTACAGCGATAGCAGGCGGCTCGACATCAGCGAGGGACTACACATAAAAAATACAACACCAGAAATCAACAGCCAATTTATGCACATATATATATATATGTATATATATATATATATATATATATATATATATATATATATATATATATATATATATATATATATATATAACTGAAAACTCACATCCCAGCAGTGACTCGAACCCATACTGCCAGAAGTAAAGCATCTGATGTACAGGATCCCTTAACCACTCGACCAACACGACATGACAAAAGAGGATGGTAGCCGAGGCTAATTCCCATCCCCCCGCCGGCACTCTGTTGGTAATCTTAGGCATGGTATTTTATCAAATCACCTCATTCTTTGGGGCACACGTGAAGGTGATTTGATAAAATACATGCCCAAGATTACCAACAGATTGCCGGCGGGGGGATGGGAATTAGCCTCGGCTACCATCCTCTTTTGTCCGGTCGTGTTAGTCGAGTGGGTAAGGGATCCTGTGCATCAGATGTATTGCTTCTGGCAGTATGGGTTCGAGTCACTTCTGGGGTGTGAGTTTTCAGTTGCATATATGCCTGGAGACCGTACAGGCTTGTTCGC
>WNGS01006636.1:8772425-8789713 GCA_020271785.1 Procambarus virginalis
TTGCCAGTTTATTTAGAAAATATTAAATAGAATTATGCATATAAGTTATGATTCAAGTATTTAATTTATACTATGTGTATTTATTGTAAAATGTAAGTTCTGGAGTCAAGAACGACGTAATCAGCTGACAGTCTTACTGCGGACCATCACTGGATCCATACACGTTCAGTTTTCTGAGTCTGTTAACGAAGTCGTTGACTGCGGGCATGACAGCCTCGGCGGCGTTGACTCTCTGCAGGTCCTCCTTCCTTACTTCAGTGCCCTCAGCGTCTGCCCTGGCCTTCAAGAGCTTGCGTGTGAGAGGCAAGAACTCCAACATCGCCTTCTGGCCTCGCTCACCGTCGCTGAAACCATCCACTCCAATTCGCTCGAAGACTTCGGCTAATTCTGGCAGAATGTCGATGGTGGCGGCGACGATCCTCTCACTTGAGCCAAGGTCTGAAGACTCGGGCTCCAGCACCCCCGTAGCCTGGTAGGTCTGGGCCGGCTGGCCGAATGGATAGTTCTGGGGCGCCGCCGCTGCCAGCGAGGCCAACAGGAACACGCATATAGCACACTGGTGGAAAAATAAGAAAGTATACTGAATTAACTTAATAATGTAGTGGACGTATACAAATTACATGAATAAATGAATCAATTTAACAGTTGTTTACAGGTAGTGGAAGTATTTTAATTAAAGGCAATTAATAAAATTATCGTGAAAATTGAACAATATAGTCTGTGAGTGAATAATATGAGCGCTTGTTACTATTCATCAAGCGTCTGGCCGAGTGTACATGGACACCAGAACCCCGCTGACCTCAGCGCCTTCCATGTCCTACACAACAGCAGCAGTCAAGAGCTTCTCTTACTGGACAGTCACTCCGGTTGCCCGCGGACAGAAATATTGACCATTATTTTCGAAATAATTATGTATATATATATATATATATATATATATATATATATATATATATATATATATATATATATATATATATATATATATATTTTTAATATATATATAATTTTTATAGATCTTTAATATATTTTAATATATATATATATATATATATATATATATATATATATATATATATATATATATATATATATATATATATATATAACAGAAAACTCCTCGCCCCTGAAGGATTCGAACCCTGACAGCCAAGGCTCCCTGCGTCTTGGCGTGTCCAGTACTTCAGCCAGTGTCCAGTGCTTTCGGGGATTGGGTTAAAGGTCTGACGACTTCCAATCCCTTTGAACATGACTTAGAGCCATGGTGGCACTGACCAGCGTGGCACTGACCTAGAGCCACGGTGGCACTCACCAGCGTGACACTCACCAGCGTGGCACTGACCTAGAGCCACGGTGGCACTCACCAGCGGGGCACTCACCTGGGAATACATGCTGCGCTGGGTGACGAGGATCAAGTGAAGGGTCCGGTGCCTGCCCTCTCATTTATACCTGGCACCCATCAGGCAGAGAGGGCAAGGTCGTCCCGCTCTGTGTTGCCTCACCGTGGATCAAAACATAACCCATCCTTCTGTTTAGACAGTACTTTTTATAACTATGTACATCATAGTACAATAATTGACGCAAAATGCAATATATATTAGAATGTGGTACTCTTCACAAGTTCGAAAAAATATTAACCTAAAAAACAAACTCTAATATTCCTAGGCCTAATATAGCACATATATATACTATATTAGGCCTCAGATAGCGTGTTATTAGGCCTAGGAAGGCTAGGTTAGTTTAGGTTGTCTTTGCAACACAAATATAAAACCTTTTCCGGTTTGTCCAAATTCAATAGTAACAATTTCTACTTTCTAATTATCCATGACGTCATATATATACTACGGTCCTCCTCGTTACTATAAGTACTCACTAAACAGGAGGATGGACTGCAGAATAACAAGTTGAATCTTTCAGTAACTACCTAAAGTTGCAAGATGAAGCACATCTTAATCTTTCAGTAATCACCTGAAGATGCAAGATAAGGCACATCTTAATCTTTCAGTAATCACCTGAAGATGCAAGACGAGCCATATTTTAAACGTTTAGCAATTTCCTGATGATGCAATATATATTAATGTTTTAGTAATGGCCTGAAGTCGCAAGATGAGACACATATTAATCTTTCAGTAACTACCTGAAGATGGAAGATGAGACACATATTAATCTTTCAGTAACTACCTGAAGATGGAAGATGAGACACAACTTTCAGTGATGTGTTTCATTCCAAATCAAATATTCCAGCTCTTATACCCGTCCTTCGGCACCAGTTTCAGATGGTGAAACAGGGCCGTCTTAACAGCATTATGGGCCCCTACGGCCACCAGTGTCCTGGGGCCCCCACGACCAGGGCCGTCTTAACAGCATTATGGGCCCCTACGGCCACCAGTGTGCTGGGGGCCCCACGACCAGGGCCGTCTTAACAGCATTATGGGCCCCTGGAGCCACCAGTGTGCTGGGGCCCCCACGACCAGGGCCGTCTTAACAGCATTATGGGCCCCTACGGCCACCAGTGTGATGGGCCCCCACGACCAGGGCCGTCTTAACAGCATTATGGGCCCCTGGGGCCACCTTTATACTAGGGCCCCCACGACAACCACGCACAGGAATAAAAAATAAATGTTCGACAATATTATATATATTTTTATTTTATTGGCACTTCAACAAAACTCTTGTTAAAACATTAAAAAAACATGCTGTAGAGCAGCAACTAATCAAGATTTAAACAATTCACAAGGCTTGAAAACACAATAATATTAGATGGCGCAGTATGAAATTGCTTCGAACTTCTTATTATAATAAGCATTTGCGGCATTTCTGTTCAAAAAATTGCTTTATTATTGGCTTGAATGGTCTTCAGGGTGTCATTTTTCCATGCACATGTGTGAAAGCGAGTTCCAACGATGCTGCCCATTGTACTACGAAGCAGATTTTGTATAAGTTTCAGTCTTGAAAAAAAGTTCTCCTGTACAGTTGGTCATCATCACGCACGTGAATACTCTGAGTACAATTGAACATTCGGGAATACAGATTTCAAATTTTACAGATTACAGATTTCAATTTTTACAGAATACATTACACAGATTTTTTGTAATGATATTTTCAAATAAAGTTAGATATACACACATACCAAAAGAATAGGGGTGGTAGGAGAAGAAAATATCAAAGTGTTCAGTGAGGATCCACAAGGTCTTCTCTGAGTACTCTTTATTTTCTTCTCCGAGACTATGGGTACCTACACTTGCACCAGAGGTGGTACCCCTTCTAGGTTCTTAAAAAAAAAGATTTCAAATTGTCCAAAAATATTTTTTTTTGTACAGTGCAGGGAAAGTCTCATAATATTCATCAAGAGCTATGTAGTGCTTGAGATACTCACATTTATTTAAAAGTTCATCATAATTCAGGTCTTTGTGATACATATTAGCCAGATGTTACCACTTGTTATTTAGTGCATCTGAAACAATGGTTTTTCAATTCACTGAAGAAAGAAAGCAGATTTTCAATCTGTGAATATGCTTCTGCACCTTTTGTCAGGTCAAAGATTAGAGTGTGCAGGATAGGGAGGAAAGTTTCCACCTTGAATTTTTCGGTTTTAATGAGAAGTATTTCTTCTGCTGATCCATCATATCTACTAAGACACACACCTCGTTCTCGTTCCCGTTTTTTTCCCATCACTGTAATCTGTATCTGGACACATCTTTTCAAATTCAAATTCTGGCTTTGAATTCATGCTCACCAAATTTCTCTCTAGTTTCCTGAAGATAGATTTTCATAGACTCGAGAAGATTCGTGGCAACAAGGATGTTCATATCCTTTGATTGCAAGACTTTATTTGTTTTGTTCATTCTTTCTAGCAGATTATTCCAAAGAATTGTGAGAAAGATTGTTTCCAGGTTTTCAATATTTTTTTGCTCAATCCTTCTGCCTCTCGCCTTGTATTCACTTGCTGTTCATGGTCAGCTGATAGAGCATCCAGGTTATGTTATATTTTCTCGAAACTCTTCCCCTCCTCCCATTCAGAGCATGAACAGCATCAAAATGTGCTGACCATCGTCTGTCAGACAGACGCTTGACCACGAAATATTTTCCAAAAGATGATGTCAATACATTCCAGCGATGAGTAGAACCTGCAAAAATAATAATACAGAAGCTGAACAAAGTCAAAGAATTTGACAGTCTGTAGATAACACTCTGCTGCTTTTACTCCCGCCAAGTTCAGGCTGTGTCAAGCACAGGGGACATAGATGGCATACTCATTGAGTTTATGAATCTGTGCTTGCAATCCAATATATCGTCTAGACATATTTGAGACATTATCGTATGACTGACCACGGCACACACACAAATCACAATTGCGTGATGCATCAAATGAACAAATCCACAAAGGCCGTGGCGAGGATTCGAACCTGCGTCCGAGAGAATCCCAGACGAACTTCTGGGTTCGTCTGGGATGCTTCTGGGTTCGTGATGCTCTCGGACGCAGTTTCGAATCCTCGTCACGGCCCTTGTGGATTTGTTCATCTGACCACGGCAGTTTGATAGTGGAATTTTGTTCACATTAAGAAAATCCGTGACAGTGTCTGTTAGATCCTTTGCTCCACGAGGAAAGATGAGGATGAACATCCAGAAACATTCCAGAGGCTCGCAGCCTTTAATGAATTCGACAATAAATCAATAAATGTCAGTTGATCTGTGTGTGAGATGTCTGGAGTGGAAACTACACTTTTTGAGTAAGACTTTGACTCTTTTACGTCTTTAAGAATAGTACAAAGAACCTGTTGTCCTATTAATTCAATAAATTCCTCACAAATATTTGCAGATAAATATGACGGATTCCCTTTTCCAGGATTTCCATACATTTTGAAATGTTCTTCCAAGAAAGGGTCAAATTCACTCATCAGCTCAAGTATACCTAAATAGTTGCCATTTTTTGCTGAACTAATAATCTGATTTTCTCCACGAAACGGCAAACCTCTAGAGGCAAGAAAGCGAATTACAGAAACCACACGTGTCAAAACTTTGTGTCAATATTCCTGCTCTGAGCGATGTTGCTCAAGTAATAAAGAATCTACACTTCCAGTTTCTTTATGCCTTAACAAATATGCTGTCATGCACTTTCTATGTTCTTCTCCATTTTCATGTTTTACAATAACATTGCTGTACTTATTGTCATTGAACCCCAATGTAGCAAAGGGAGATTCTTTCTTAGACAATTGGCGATATACAAAGCAGTACAAACTACCTTGGGATGGTAAATAGAGAAACTATTCACGTTTGCAGGCGATGAGTCACAATAAAGTGGCTAAAGTATGTTGACCAGACCAGATTGTGAATGATCACAATCGACTTGAGAATGGTCCAGGACGGACCGAAACGTCGTCGTCCCTTCACCTTCTAGTGTGTGGTCTGGTCAATATTCACGTTTTACATACCCACCATTCCGCAGTTCACGATTGATCACATTGTTTGAAAAATACCTTGCCTTCATATTCTCTTCTCCAGCTGTTTTATTACACTCTACGTGAGTTTGAAAAGTTGCTATCATGATTCTGACATGATGACGGCCCACTACGAATCCAGTAATCTATTGTGTTAGTATCATTAATGTTCCATAGCCCCGGATCTGTCTCTTGGATGGCAAACTCCTTTACTGTTACTTGGGCATTTCCTCTTGTAAAATGTCACCAGCAGCAGCAGCATCAGGCANTCCTTATGAACGTGGTTCAGTTCGTCGTGAGGCATTTTAAGTCGTAAAAATAGAACAAAAAGTGTTCTAAAGAGAATTAAATAAAATAAATAACATATTAAGCATGCAATACATGACAAAACCTTAGCACTGCGTCAAACTCCACCACAGCCACACGCATTATATATTTATATTTCTGGGTCAAGCGAAACTCAGACTTGGAATGGTTATATAAATTTTATTACTTAAATTGTTAAGGAAATTAGTTAGTGACCTGTACCCTAACAGATAAAAATGAAATATTGCAACTTTAAGTACACGCATAACTTAATAATAATAATTAGTAATAATAACAAAATAATAAATGTACCAATCCAGATAGTACATGATACCTTCTTGCCAAATAGACAATGGAAAATCAATTACAGTAGAAAATTTGTCACTTGTAAATAAATGACAGTTAGTTGACAGTGGGAATTAATTGCCAATGAAAATCACGAGAGTGCAAAATTACACTAATTAATTGCCAATGAACTATTTGGCAGTATTCTTTGCAAGATGGGTGGGCCGGGCGCGAGGGAAGTTCAAGTTCAAGATGTTTATTGAGACAAGAAAGAAATACATTTCAAAGGGTTAGAGGATAGAGGATAGAGGATATTAGGCTATTTCTACCCCCCAAAGGTGCGAGGGAGGAGAGCGGGCAGGCAGCAGCCAGGCCAGTAGATGCAGGCGTCATGCAGAAGAGACGGTCCAAGTAGACAAGAATCCAACCAGAGGCGCCCGGGAGGCGTGGGTTGAGGCACCGACACCAGGCATGAGAAGTCTGAGAGTAAAGTGGCAGAATAAATGAAATTGGTGAAACAAAATGGAAATTGGAAAGCAGGCGAATAAGGCAAATCGGGACGAGAATCGTCCCGATTTACAGTGTCTACAGGCGGGCGGGCGGGCGGGAGCGCCACTGCCGGCGGCCACACAGGAAAAAATGAACACTATGAACACCGGGAAAAGAACACAACAACAACAACAACAACAATAATACAGGCCCCGCGAAGGCACAGCAGGAAAACATATATAACAGCCAAGTCGGGGGCGGAGAGTAAAGCTCAGTGCAACACCTGGAATACCAATAAATATATAAATTAAATGTTCACACAAAGGGTGACTGTGGCGCCGGAGGGGCTCCGAGGGGACCAGGAGCGAGGGGAATAACACAAGCAATGGAAAGAAGGTGAAAGTGCAAATGCAAAACGAAAGAGGCCAAAAGGCAAGGAGGGAGGGAAGCAAAGTCGTAGAAAGGAAGACATGGCGAGACAGGAGAAGGCAAAGGCAGTCAGCGGAAGGTAGCCAGGACAATGCCCAGCCTGTTAGGGGAAACGAGGCATAACGACACAACAGGATTTGCCCAACTGTTCCTGTACAGTATAGATATGTCGGTGATATCGTGTGTTTATGGTCCACTACTTTTGATCTTTCTGAGTCTCTTGATCAACGAAATGCTTTAGTCCCTTTCATTAAAATCATGATCGAAAAGGAGGAAAATGAGACTTTACTATAAATGAACAAATGCACAAGGGCCTTGATGAGGGTTCGAACCTACGCCCGGGATGTTCCCAGATGTGATATTGATATATCACGCTATTGTGATTTCTGTGTTTATTGGGGACTTTACTGTTTTCGTACATTAAAGATTCACAGGATTAAAAGATCTTTTAAGTTTAATGCTAACAGAAATTCTACCAGTGTGTGTTCGTAAGTACATTATTATTCCAACTTATATATTATACAAATATTAAACTTAAAGTTTCGGTGTTCTCTTCCATGTTTTTGACAGTGCTTCGAGTTTGTATTCCAAAATTCCGTCGATGAAGTAATGGCCAAAATACGGGAAAATTGGGACCAAGTTGCAATATCCAAAAGCAGTCTTAGACTCTTCGTTGCGATAGGCAAAGCAAATTTTGTATAACCACAAACCTAAGATCAACCTTGACTTAAAAACTTCCTTGTGTTACCCTCTTTTTGAAGGACTTGGGTAAACGTTTCACAGGCTTTTATGATCTTTTAATGTCAATATTATTCTCAAAAACAACAATAGAGTAAAATCTATTTTAATTAAGAACTCGCCTATTGCTTCAGCAGGATGTGTCTATTCGATGTCATGCAAATATGGTGACCTTGAATACATCAGACAGACGGCCAGAACACACGCGCGTCTCCCAACATCGATATTCAACAAGAACCGCACAACAGTCTAAGGCAACGAGCCTCTAAGTTAGCACTGCTGATCACGCCATCGAAAGATCTTGCCTCCAAAACAGTCTACTGCAGAGGCTTCGTAGAAAAGGAATTTGATTGAGACCACCTTAATCAGTCATTGCTCCAATACCTGAAATGTTGGTCATAGTCTGTTTTGTCTTCATCCATGGTTGGTTGGTTGTCAGTATTGAATAAATGTTCAGGTCAGCATAGGTAGTTTTCTCTCCCTTTGCTTACTACCGTTTTGGTCATTAAATGTATTGCTTCCTCTGTCCTATATTTTTTGCCACATGTATGTTTAGGTAAAATTATTTTATCTATTCATGATTCTTGGCCTGCTGATATTTTAAATGTAAACCGGGGATGAAAAATATGCGTCAAAGAGGATTGCAACATGTTATTGCAAATTTCCTTCATGCCTTGAAAATATGCATTTCGTTTTTGTGCCCTGCATACAGTGACACTGTGGGTAGATAAAATCTAGGTATTGTAAATTGTTACATTAGGATAATTCCCTTGGAGGTAGGAAATACAGTTCGTTTTCTATGTGAGTTACATGGGAAACCTCTTAAATTCCTTCCACTATGTTGTTATTCCTGTGTATATATATCCCTATGTGTCAGTTTTCCTGCTTATCTTCTTCTCAAACGCTTCGGCCGGTATTTTTGTGGGAGTATTAAGTGTGGCCAATCATCTGGCAGCTTGTCCCCCCCCCCCGGGCCCTCTCTCTCTCTCTCTCTCTCTCTCTCTCTCTCTCTCTCTCTCTCTCTCTCTCTCTCTCTCTCTCTCTCTCTCTCTCTCTCTCTCTCTCTCTCTCTCCCTCCTTGAGGTTGTTTCCATAGATGGAACCACTTTATATCTCTCTCTACTGCCTCTCCCTCAGTCACAGCCCTGTTCCTGTGCCAGGTAAGTCCACTATGCGCTCACCATAGCCCGTGCTACTTGCAACTTTTTCTTTCAAAGAGCTGAATCTACAACAACAACAACTCTCCCTCTGCCATTTTGCTACAGATGACGATCCAGTTGGGTTGAAAAAGTTTTAGGAACATTTTCACCTTACAGATGTGGTTTATTTTAGATTAGTGTGATCAGCGATTACTGATTATAATTTTTTGCCCTTATACACACAATGAAATAAAACCTCACTATTTGAAGTACACACAAGAAATGCAGACTTTATATTTGGGTCCCAAGCAGGGACCCTTGTCAGCAGTGAGCAAGAATAATGGTAGTATAGGAGTTCAGGGATAAGCATTAGGTTGTAACCTACTTGCTACATAATCACTAACCAAATCGGGTTATCACTGTCCTGACAACATATTAAAATTTGGATTATTATTTATACAAGTATTCATTATTATGTTCACACAAGTAGTAATACATTAACAATTGAGGGCTGCGAATACTCATTGATCTTAGGAAGAGAAATGAAGCAACGCGACATTTTACTGTATTCGCTTGGTCAATAAAGTAATGGTGGTAGCTGCCTGTTTGGATATCTTTTCTGTAAACTGTAAAGGTGAGTGAGGCATTATTCCCTATTACTAACACATCTAAGAAGGGTATATTTCACCTGACTCCCATTCAACTTTAAATCTGATCTTATGGACTTGAGCGTTCAGCGTCTCCAAGAACAGAGGGAAAGGTTCCCCCAACTGTCCTTCCGACATGTAAATATCTCCTCTGTCTATCTATACCGCGAGGTTTTTGATCTGAGAAAGGACACATGTCTCAAAGTTCTCCAGGTAGAGCTTAGATAACATTGGTGATAGTGCACACTACCCATACTGCAGCCATATTACGGTTGTGTGCGTGTGTGTTAACGCACACCACCGTGTTAATTCTGTTATCTTGTTTACTAGCAGAGGAAAAGTTTGCTGGTAAATTTTAACTTTGTCCTCCAGGAATACTGGAACATTGCCATCACGGACCTCAGTGAAAAGGGAATCAACATCCAGCCTGGACAACTTTCCATTCCTACAATTAAATTCTTCACGAATTGTTTTTTTAACTTAGGACTATAAATTTAAAAAAAGACAGTGTTTTGATATTCATTAAGGGAAGAGCAGCAATTCTCCGAACTTAACCACAAAGCTAATTTGTTCTGCTCATTAAATGTTCGCTTAGGGAAAGTGGAATAATAATTGCTTTAAAAGCCATATAAGAAATATAGATTTATTTATAAAGTTATGTTAGATAGAAAAACTCAATGAAAAAAGAAACACTTGCAACTGACTAGCAAACGAAATGGAAGCTGATTCGACCCAGAACGCCAACACTGCAAGGAGGTTCTGCAAGCTGCTGTGCGATAATGCCGAGCCTTGTGTACTCTTGCAATTCTAGAAATGTTTTTTTTGTGACGATTAGAGTTCGTGGAAGCCATGGTTCGAGTGAAAGTCCCCAGGTGAGGGGCGGTAGAAGCTGCCCTTCACTATTGACCTGTAGCTGCCCTCCGGCACACGAAGAGTCCCTCCACCATCTATAGCTGCCCTCCGACACACGAAGAGTCCCTCCACCATCTATAGCTGCCCTCCACTCCTCACAGCGTCCTTCCACTACCACCGTAGCTGCCCTCCACTCCTCACAGCGTCCTCCACTACCACCGTAGCTGCCCTCCACTCCTCACAGCGTCCTTCCACTACCACCGTAGCTGCCCTCCACCACCCCCGTAGCTGCCCTTCCCGGCAGCTACGGGCACCATCATGCACGAATCACGTCCGGACTTCACGATAGTGTAGATGCAACACGTTTTTTGTACTTTACTAGTAGGCAAAATTACTTCATTTGAAATGAGACTCATCGCTGTAAGATGTGTCGCGTCTTGCATCTTCACGCGGGAAGTGATGAGTTAGCCAAGACTTTTGCTCCTAAAGAGGGAATTGATTACCATCTTGGACTGCCTTTAGCAGCCTGAGGGGGAGTAATATTCCAGGAACATCAACAAAATCTCGTAGAATTGAGACAAAGTGAAATTTACTCCAGTAACTCCATCTATCATACTTCTATTATGCAGGAAGTACCGCACGTCTATGGGTCATCCAATAAGATTAACAGACTTCTAGATATTACCACTGCTAGGCTTAGGCTCGGCTACAAGTATCTCTGGGAGTTTGTAACATCTGCTGATGTAGATTTGACTAAATATAAACTCTGTCAGCAGAACTATTCGCTTTCTTGCGTCATTATATAATGGAAGGGGAATGGAACTATCACGGGAAAGCGCCAAGCCATTAATTATATAATGGAATGTGAAAAAATTGCGGAATTCAGAGATAACACCATCAATGGAGTCCAAGAAATGTGTAAGTACTTTATTCATAATGATGTGCTGCCAGGAATCTTAGCGAAATATCCAAAATTTGCTTACTGTAGATGCAGCCTGCACATGACTGTAAACCTACCGCTGAGTTGAAAGAAAAAAGGAAAGAATTGAAATTGCATCTTCAAGTAATTACTCGAAGATTAAGATGTGTCGCATCTTGCCTCTTCAGGTAATTACTAAAAGGCTCGACTTGTTATTTTAAGCTCAAATGAGGTGGCACAGAGCGGGACGACCTTGCCCTCTCAGCCTGATGGGTGCCAGGTATAAATGAGAGGGCAGGCACCGGACCCTTCACTTGATCCTCGTCACCCAGCGCACCATGTATTCCCAGGTGAGTGCCCCGCTGGGGAGTGCCACGCTGGTGAGTGCCAAAATGGCTCCAAGTCAGTGCCACACTGTGTGTAGGTGAGAGTCAATGACTTGTTAGCTGAGACAACACACTTGGTGTCTAGTAGAGTGAGAATATTACAAAACACATCACCAAATTTGCATGTCTATGGTAAAGTAGGAGGCGAAAACGACATTGATGTCCGACCAAGAAACGTACATGAGCTACACAAATGGCCAAAAGACTGCCAAAACCTTGTCAATATCAATAAATACAAGGCGTTGCTTGTACGTCATGACAATGAGCACCACAGCTATTGCATCCACAACACTACCGTGCAGCAGACTAATGAAGAAAAATGGAACTATACGTAAGGTTCCACACGTCATTAAATGTTGTACAACGAGTGAGAGGTGCAGGAAAAACATCAACCAAACCTTAGGAATAGTTAAACAAATCGTTGACTTCAAGGACAAAAAAATAAAGAGTTTATTCAACAGTACAATTCTCTGGTGTTCTGGGACTATTGCATCCACGCATGGAGACCTCACCTTCCAAAGAACATATCTTCTATGGAGAAATTGCAAAAAAGAGCAACAACAATAATCCCATAACTAAGTCGACTCTCAATCCAGGAACGGTTGAGGGCCATAGGATTAACAATACTGCAAACCAGACATGACAAGGCTGATCTCATCGAGACCTTTAAAATACGGAACAAGTTACAGGACAGTAATCCAGACCGCTTCTTAAAATTGTTCAGTGTAAGGTAAACAAGGGAGGAACAGCTTCAAGTTCAACAAGCCGCAATGTTGGACACAACATAAGATATTCTTTTCACTCCTAGTGTTATAAACCCACGGAACCGCCTACCCGCCGAAGCTTCAGGACAACAGACTGGTGTCTCTAGGAAGCCTTCCTTATTGTGGGGGCTGGTGAGTCTCCCCTTCGTCCCCATCATACTTGCTATTGACAATGGATTAGTTCTTAATCAATATAATTATCGCGTCAAGGAAAGCTGACGGTAGTTGGCTGACGCGTCGGAACTCTTCCCCTCTGTGTCAAGGGAGGCCTATCACTCACCTGAATGCTAAGTGTCAAATTCAAATGCCCTTCAATAGCCAAGTTAAGGATCAAAACCAGTTTCCTTTACAAAAGTCAGATACGAAATACTGTTACTTAAGACACCACAAAAGTAGAGGAGTGATCTCTCACACTCAGGTTGAAGATTTCATAATTTTAAAGCTTTATTTTTAACTACTTCCACTATCTCTGCATCGAAGTCAAACGTAAATATTTGTTTATTTAATAACTGACATGCTCACTACATTATTAAATACAGTATACCTTCTTATTTTTCCACCAGTGTGCTATGTGCGTGTTCCTGTTGGCCTCGCTGGCAGCGGCGGCGCCCCAGAACTATCCATTCGGCCAGCCGGCCCAGACCTACCAGGCTACGGGGGTGCTGGAGCCCGAGTCTTCAGACCTTGGCTCAAGTGAGAGGATCGTCGCCGCCACCATCGACATTCTGCCAGAATTAGCCGAAGTCTTCGAGCGAATTGGAGTGGATGGTTTCAGCGACGGTGAGCGAGGCCAGCAGGCGATGTTGGAGTTCTTGCCTCTCACACGCAAGCTCTTGAAGGCCAGGGCAGACGCTGAGGGCACTGAAGTAAGGAAGGAGGACCTGCAGAGAGTCAACGCCGCCGAGGCTGTCATGCCCGCAGTCAACGACTTCGTTAACAGACTCAGAAAACTGAACGTGTATGGATCCAGTGATGGTCCGCAGTAAGAATGTCAGCTGGTTACGCCGTTCTGCACTCTACAACTTACATTATACAATAAATACACATAGTATAAATTAAATACTTAAATCATAACTTACATGTATAATTGTATTTAATATTTTCTAAATAAACTTTGCAAGAAATTATTGTTTATATCTGAGACACTGATGCAGAAGCTCTGAAACTCAATACCGGACGGCCAATGCCAGGCTCGCTTGACTCAAACACTATCAGCTGGTCAGCCCGTCCTCCAAACAAAGACCCAAAAGTGATTCCATCCACCCGCCAAACCCCCAGGTGTTTATGATTGAAAAACGGTTTAAACACGACTCACAACTGATTTCGTTCGAACACTTCCGGAACAAGTGCTTCACTGACGAATTTTGTTCGAACCACAACGCTGTAAATGCTCAGCCCGTCCTCCAAACAAAGATCCAAAAGTGATTCCATCCACCCGCCAAACCCCCAGGTGTTTATGAATGAAAAGCGGTTTACACACGACTCACAACTGCTGACGTTCGAACACTTCCGGAACAAGTGCTTCACTGACGAATTTTGTTCGAACCACAACGCTGTAAATGCTTCACCCACGTACTACAAATACAAATAATCGCCAGCAGAACCTAAACACCTGACCTAACCTATCCTATGCCTATTTATACACAATATGCTAATATATTATAATATTAATTTATACTTGAGAAAATTCCCGTTTTGAATGAACAGCATGTTAAAATTTATGAATGCGTCTGTGGGGTCGACCGCTGGATGTAATGGACTTGAATCGAGGACGGGTTGAAATGCTTCACCCACGTACTACAAATACAAACAATCGCAAACAGAACTTAAACACCTAACCTAACCTATGCCTATATATATGCACAATATGCTAATATATTTTAATATTAATTTATAATTGGGAAAATTCCCGTTTTGAATGAACAGCATGGTAAAATTTATGAATGCGTCTGTGGGGTCGACCGCTGGATGTAATGGACTTGAGTCGAGGACGGGTTGCAGCCGGTTATGCCGTTCTTCACTCTAGAACTTCCATAATACAATAAATACACTATAGTATATATTAAATCCTTAACTTGAAATTATTTGTATGAATGTATTTAGTGCTTATATTAATAGACTTTGTAAATAATATATTTGTGTTTAAATCCGAGACGCTGATGAGAAAGTACCGAAGACGGACACTAAAGAGTCAACGTGAGACTCGTCTGGCTCCAGCACCAACACCCACACTGTCACAACCTGAGACTCGTCTGGCGCCAGCACCAACACCCACACTGCCACAACCTGAGACTCGTCTGGCTCCAGCACCAACACCCACACTGTCACAACCTGAGACTCGTCTGACTGCAGCACCAACACCCACACTGTCACAACCTGAGACTCGTCTGACTCCAGCACCAACACCCACACTGTCACAACCTGAGACTCGTCTGGCTCCAGCACCAACACCCACACTGTCACAACCTGAGACTCGTCTGGCTCCAGCACCAACACCCACACTGCCACAACCTGAGACTCGTCTGGCTCCAGCACCAACACCCACACTGTCACAACCTGAGACTCGTCTGACTGCAGCACCAACACCCACACTGTCACAACCTGAGACTCGTCTGACTCCAGCACCAACACCCACACTGTCACAATGTTAGCTCCTCAGAACTATAAGCAATTGTTCAACCTAATATATATAAATTTTAGAAGATTTAAAGCAAAGTTTCACTAAGTTACACAACACTTTAAAATTTGCAAAGTTGGCTCGTATAAGCCAACGTTTAAAAATAAAATACTACTAATATTAATTGAAAAACGCACACCAAAGCTCTACGAATGAAAGTTTCTTCTACAGCAACCACAGCGGAAGCCTTGTAAACTTTGTATTGATAAACTGTTTATGAAGTCAATGAGGAAAATATTTACTATTCATTTGGTCCCAATGATCAGGTGATGTTACGGCTGGTTCACATAACACGTTAATATGGAAGAATTATTCATTAAATGTCTAAATCCCGATCAAGTAACCATTTTTGCAGTCATCAATTATCATAACTATTTAGTGGTTATTAAATATAGAACATAATAAAGTGGATAATAAGTGAATAATAATAATAATAATAATAATAATAATAATAATAATAATAATAATAATACCCAGAGAAATCACAGTAACATGATATATCAAATAACAACTCCACGGGAGTCTTCATGAGGGTTCGAACCCATGCACTGAGTGTTCCTAGACGCGCTCTAGTCAACTGTATCACCACATGGTCAAAAGAATTGCAAAAGAATTGTCAAAAGGTTGCAGGTTGCCTCGGGATTCTTGTGGGTGCAGTAGTACCCCAGGTTGCAATTCTTTTGACCATGTCGTGGCGCAGTCGACTAGGGCGTGCGTGGGAACACCCACCACATAGGATTTATTCAATTTTAATAATAATAAAGGGGCTGGTAAGAGAAACAAATACTCATGGGTATTTAAAGTCAAACGACAAGTTTTCTCCGAATGCTGTTAATTCTCTTCACCGAGGTTATGGGACCCCTACAATTGCACCATACGCGGTACTCCTTTTTGTTTAGATATCATAACTTATTTTTGATATCCACGGCATGAGTGGAATAAGCATGTCACCTGTGGTTGTGTTATTAATCTATCAGACAGACAGCTTGTTTGCAACACCACTATTGTGGTATGATACAATTGGGACATTTCCACCTCTAACATGGTTATGAATTATTACAAACAGAGCTAACGGGTTTGTAACCTGGAAAAGAACAATGACATTCCTGTTGAGAATATCAACATTTGCGAGAGTGTGGCTCTTTTCTAAAGTTCTAAAATTCTTACAGTTCTTTTCTAAATCTATCTGCGCCCCTCCCACAATTGTCCAGATAGATTTATTCAAGTTTTTAAAAACCTTAATAATCACAATTCACAACACATTACCTTGGTTGATAAATCTAAGGCTTTGGTCATCATGAACAAAATTTATTATCTTAACAAAATGGAAGCATACTTAAAAGATCAAAATATTTACTAATTGATAATGACCTCATTGGTAAAGTTATTGCACAGTTTAACAAAGCATTTACAATATTACTCAATGATGAAGATCTTATTACTACATTTTAGAGTCGGTCTTCATCCTGATCCTATATGTGTGGTCTCATTAAGACCACACATATAAGCTATATTATAACCTTTTAATCCAGCTCGTCCAATCATCAGTTCTTTTCTATGTGCTTTGTCTAAATTGTCTCCCTCCGTCCCTAGGTTCGATTTCAAACTCACATGTTAGAAAACATTGATGGGTCAACAAGTTATTCAATTCGAAAGTGAATTATAATTTAAGTCTTGTGTGCTTTGATGTGATTAACTTGTTCACTAAATAAAATGCCAGTTGATGATTTGCTGTCCTTCATACAAGACTAGCTTCCCAAATACGATCTTGAATTACCCACTGATAGTATTATTGAATTTATTCAATTGTGTATCAAGGTCAATTATTTTGTTTTCAATGCTAAATACGTTTCACGTGGCTATGGATACCCGTTGTCCCAGTTTCAGCAACTCATTATGGAGTATTTTGTAAACAACAATTTTGTCTAGGATTTTACACTCTGACATTGGTGGGTTTAGGTACGTCGATGACATTTTGTGCTTGTGACCCACTAACATGATCCTTCCAAGACTTTTTTTGATCAAGTCAGTCTCCTTGAGTCTTCTCAATCAAATTTACGTTTGACGAAACGACGACGACGTTTCGGTCCGTCCTGGACCATTCTCAATCGACTTGAGAATGGTCCAGGAGGACCGAAACGTCGTCGTCCCTCACCTTCTAGTGTGTGGTCTGGTCACATACTTTAGCCACGTTACTGTGACTCATCGCCTGCATCAAA